>CM029602.1:50965645-51365645 GCA_017311375.1 Mytilus coruscus
TGTACGATTTTGGTCAGTTTTGTAAGATGGCTCCTGGGCTTTTGTATTAAATCAGATCAGTTATTTAAAATTTGATTAAAATAAGACACGGATGTAATAGTGGATATATCTGAATCAGATAAGTCATAAACCAATTTCTGGCATGGTCACATTTGGTTAGATTTTATTGTCTCTCCGGACTGATCATTCTTTATAATAGCAAATTTTCATTATAGTAAAGTATCTGAAAATAAAAAGTATAAGTGGATTTTGCACCAAACAGTTCAGGTCAACTATAACATAAAGTTACAAAATTGAAAAACTGTAAACCAAGATGGTGAAATAGAATATAATTAAGATGAAGAGTTATGGTAGGATTTCCTGATAAGAAAACCAAAGACCAACGGACAAGGATGTAAAAAAAACTACAGGTCACTGTATAGTCTTCAACAATGAGCAAAACCAAACTTTAACAAAATAATAACAAAACATGAACCAATATATACAAAACTGAAAAAAGTTAAATCATTGCACCACTAATCCTAATGCAGATTTTGTTTTTTGTTGCATCCAAATAAATGTATATTTTCTTTCCTTTTCATATCCTCAATCAACAGAATACACAGTAAGTATGCAGTTAAATAAACAAAAGCTCTATTCAGTAATTTTATAAAATTTAAACATAATGTTTACAAACAAAAAAGCTCTAAGTCTATTTGAATAATAATTGTAATTGAATGATTAAGAAATTTTAATGACTCATTAATAACTAACAACAGACCCCAGGTTTTACATTTTGCATTACAAAGGACAAAACGAGGGTCTAAAATGAATTAGGGCTGTTCCATAAAAACATACAGGAGACCCAGGGAAGACACTTTGAAATCTCCACTAAGGGTGTTAATCTAGAATAGTGAAAGTATGAGTTTGATTCTTAATTTTGCTATATAGGTGGTTACCCCAAGTGCTTTCCCATGGTACCATGTATGTTCAAACCAAACAGCCCTTACAAAAAACATGTTAAAAACATAGTTTTATGGCATTGATCAGAAATAATGACAATATTTCCAATTCTGGAAAAAATCACCATTTTCTAAAGTTAAAGTCTCAAACACATTATAATAGTTTTAGTGGCTTTAACACATGTGTATGGAATAACGTTTTATCAGGTACAATGGAGACAAAATGTTTTTGCAGTCAGAAATATAAAATATTTCAACCATCAAATCCCTTAAAAGGACACAGAACAACCACAATCATCCTTGAAACCAAAATGTCATCAGTAGATTAAGTCATGTACATTTATGTACCAGTAGTTGTTGTACATTTTATGTATGTATTCTCTTTACAGTGTTCATTTGTACCTCTATTTAAAGTATATATAGAAACAAGATACGAAAATAATAATGGATCAAGTGAAAATGTAAGTATTTGATATAACACATCATTTGAAAAGATTTGGTCAGGTCATTTGTAAAAACAAACAAATTGCAGCAGGTCTTATGGTATGTGATAATAGTTTGTCAGGTATTGCTGAAAGGTCAAAAGTTTGTCCTTGTGAATTTGATTTCATCCACCAACAAATCTGAACTGCCATACCATTGTACTAGTTAGGTAATTTATAAAAAGTAGAGTGTTAAACATTCTCAGACAAACGGGCAAACAATGTTTCATTTGTTGGACCAATTAAAACACAGATAAGCATGTGAAAGAGATAGATAAGATTATACACTCATTATATTACTACTAAATATATAAATGGTCTTATATACAGTACACATGGTAAAGTTTATAATAAATTTCTGCATGTGTAAGATTTAATATTTTATAATGAATATATTACATAACATTACAAAACAGAAGGATAATTTCATACAGGAAATTTCTCAACAAAACAAAATATATAAATTTCAGTTTTGAAACAATCAGAGGAAACATCGATCTGACAATCATAGATTTTATCATGAAGACTGGTACAAACTAACAGTATCAGTCAATAAAATCATTCCAACTTTAAAACAACACATTACACTGTGACACTATATATACAAGTTATGATTATACCCCACCCAACTTTATAGATTATTAGGACATACTATGTAGATGCATATCAACAAAAAATTATGATTCAATTTTTTCTAGGAGTTATGCCCCTTTAAAACCTAAAATTTTTGGCCTAAATATACTACTGAAACAGTTTGTCAACTCAACTCTTCTGAAACCACATATCAGAATTTCATGAAATTTTGTAGATAATAAGGAAGTACTATGAAGATGTGCATAATTGGTAGGAAATTATGATTCATTTTCTTGTATGAGTTATGCCCTTTGAACTTAGAATTTTGACCTAAATTGCAACAGTTTGTTATCAGAAACAACAAAACAGAATTTCATGAAACTTTGTAGTTAATGAGGATTGAGGACGTAATATGTAGATATGCATATCCACAAGAAATGTTTATCAGTTTACTTTTGTAGGAGTTATGAGTCTTTGAATTTTATAGGAATCTGGTGAGATTTTGTTTTGCCCAGTGATAATGTGGGGCATGGGTCACAAAGGTATTTTAATTAACGATGAAATACAGTATCAGTAAATGAAATCTTTTCAGCTTTAAAACAAGTATTACTAGTATATTTGTGTATTACAGTGTATAGGTTTATCTGATGAAGAAGTAGAACACATAGATACACAGTTCAGGAAAACTTTTTTATACCCCACGCAACGAGTTGCGGAGGGTATAATGTTTTTGACCCGTCCGTCCGTCCGTCTGTCATCCCTGTTTCTTGTCATCGCAACTCCTCTCAAACCACACAACAGAATTTCACGAAACCTTTTTAGATAATAAGGACATACTATGTAGTTGTGCATATCGACAGGAAATTAAGATTCAATTCTTTTTCTAGGAGTTATGCCCTTTGAACTTATTTACTTTAATGTACTACTGCAACAGTTTGTCATCGCAACTCCTCTCAAACCACATAACAGAATTTCATGAAACCTTTTCAGATAATAAGGAAATACTACCTAGATTTGCATATCGACAGGAAATTACGATTCAATTTTTTTTCCAGGAGTTACACCCCTTTGAACTTATTTTCCCAATATACAGCTGCAACCTTTTGTCATCGCAACTCCTCTCAAACCACACAACAGAATTTCATGAAACCTTTTCAGATAATAAGGAAATACTACGTAGATGTGCATATCGACAGGAAATTACGATTCAATTTTTTTTTCCAGGAGTTACGCCCCTTTGAACTTATTTGCCCAATATACTACTGCAACCTTTTGTCATCGCAACTCCTCTCAAACCACACAACAGAATTTCATGAAACTGTGTAGGTAATAAGGACATACTATGTAGATGTGCGTATTGACAGGAAATTATGATTCATTTTTTTTTCTGATACAATTTTAGCTCACCTGGCCCAAAGGGCCAAGTGAGCTTTTCATCACTTGGCGTCTGTCGTCTGCCGTCGTCTCGTCGTCAATCCGTCAGTCCGTTAACTTTACAAAATCTTCTCCTCTGAAACTACTTGGCCAAATTTAACCAAACTTGGCCACAATCATCATTGGGGTATCTAGTTTAAAATTGTGTCCGGTGACCCGGTCAACCAACCAAGATGGCCGCCATGGCTAAAAATAGAACATAGGGGTAAATGTAGATTTTGGCTTATATCTCTGAAACCAAAGCATTTAGAGCAAATCTGACATGGGGTAAAATTGTTGATCAAGTCAAGATCTATCTGCCCTGAAATTTTCAGATGAATCGGACAATGGGTTGTTGGGTTGCTGCCCTGAATTAGTAATTTTAAGGATTTTTTCCGTTTTCGGTTATTATCTTGAAAATTATTATAGATAGAGATAAACTGTAAACAGCAATAATGTTCAGCAAAGTAAGATCTACAAATAAGTCAACATGATCAAAATGGTCAGTTGACCCCTTAAGGAGTTATTGCCCTTTAAAGTAATTTTTACCAATTTTTGTAAATTTTGTAATCTTTACAAAATCTTCTCCTCTGAAACTACTGGACCAAATTCAACCAAATTTAGCCACAATCATTATTAGGGTATTTAGTTTAAAAATGTGTGTGACCCAGCCAACCAACCAAGATGGCTGCCATGGCTAAAAATAGAACATAGGGTAAAATGTAGATTTTGGCTTGCAACTCTGAAACCAAAGCATTTAAAGCAAATCTTACAGGGATTAACTTGTTTATCAAGTAAATATCTATCTGCCCTCAAATTTTCAGATGAATTGGACAATTGGTTGTTGGTTGCTGCCCCTGAATTGGTAATTTTAAGGAAATTTTGCGTTTTTGGTTATTATCTTGAAAATTATTACAGATAGAGATAAACTGTAAACAGCAATAATGTTCAGCAAAGTAAGATCTTCAAATAAGTCAACATGATAAAATGGTCAGTTGACCCTTAAGGAGTTATTGCCCTTTAAAGTAGTTTTTCCCAATTTTTGTAAATTTTTGTAATCTTTACAAAAATCTTCTTCTCTGAAACTACTGGACCAAATTCAACCAAACTTAGCCACAATCATTATTAGGGTATTTAGTTTAAAAATGTGTGGGTGACCCAGCCAACCAACCAAGATGGCTGCCATGGCTAAAAATAGAACATAGGGGTAAAATGTAGATTTTGGCTTGTAACTCTGAAACCAAAGCATTTAAAGCAAATCTTACAGGGATTAACTTGTTTATCAAGTAAATATCTATCTGCCCTCAAATTTTCAGATGAATTGGACAACTGGTTGTTGGGTTGCTGCCCTGAATTGGTAATTTTAAGGAAATTTTGCCGCTTTTGGTTATTATCTTGAAAATTATTACAGATAGAGATAAACTGTAAACAGCAATAATGTTCAGCAAAGTAAGATCTTCAAATAAGTCAACATGATCAAAATGGTCAGTTGACCCCTTAAGGAGTTATTGCCCTTTAAAGTAATTTTTCCAATTTTTGTAAATTTTGTAATCTTTTACAAAATCTTCTCCTCTGAAACTACTGGACCAAATTCAACCAATCTTAGCCACAATCATTATTAGGGTATTTAGTTTAAAAATGTGTGGGTGACCCAGCCAACCAACCAAGATGGCTGCCATGGCTAAAAATAGAACATAGGGGTAAAATGTAGATTTTGGCTTGTAACTCTGAAACCAAAGCATTTAAAGCAAATCTTACAGGGATTAACTTGTTTATCAAGTAAATATCTATCTGCCCTCAAATTTTCAGATGAATTGGACAACTGGTTGTTGGGTTTGCCCTGAATTGGTAATTTTAAGGAAATTTTGCCGTTTTGGTTATTATCTTGAAAATTATTACAGATAGAGATAAACTGTAAACAGCAATAATGTTCAGCAAAGTAAGATCTTCAAATAAGTCAACATGATCAAAATGGTCAGTTGACCCCTTAAGGAGTTATTGCCCTTTAAAGTAATTTTTTACCAATTTTTTGTAAATTTTTGTAATCTTTACAAAATCTTCTCCTCTGAAACTACTGGACCAAATTCAACCAAACTTAGCCACAATCATTATTAGGTATTTAGTTTAAAAAATGTGTGCGGTGACCCAGCCAACCAACCAAGATGGCTGCCATGGCTAAAAATAGAACATAGGGGTAAAATGTAGATTTTGGCTTGTAACTCTGAAACCAAAGCATTTAAAGCAAATCTTACAGGGATTAACTTGTTTATCAAGTAAATATCTATCTGCCCTCAAATTTTCAGATGAATTGGACAACTGGTTGTTGGGTTGCTGCCCCTGAATTGGTAATTTTTAAGGAAATTTTGCCGTTTTTGGTTATTATCTTGAAAATTATTACAGATAGAGATAAACTGTAAACAGCAATAATGTTCAGCAAAGTAAGATCTTCAAATAAGTCAACAAGACCAAAATGGTCAGTTGACCCTTAAGGAGTTATTGCCCTTTATAATCAATTTTAACAATTTTCATTAATTTGGTAAATTTTGGTAAGTTTTACAAAATGTTTTCCTTTGTAATCTTCTTTTCTGAAACTGCAGTAGAAAATCAATATAGAAAAAATAGCAAGAAATATTCAATTGCACAGTATTGCTAATTGCAAGAAATATTTAATTGCACAGTATTGTGCAAAGAAGATTCTTTGTATAAATTGCTTATTTCTTGACCAATTTCAATGGGGTTTTATTCTTGAATTCTTGGGGTTCTTTAATATGCTGAATCTAACCGTGTATTAAGTTTTTGGATTTTGGGCCCCGTTTTAAATTGGTCCACATTGAGGTCCAAAGGGTCCAAAATTAAACTTTGTTTGATTTCATCAAAATTGAATTATTGGGGTTCTTTGATATGCGAATCTAACCGTGTATTTAGATTCTTAATTTTGGTCCCGTTTTCAAATTGGTCTACATTAAGGTCCAAAGGGTCCAAAATTAAACTTAGTTTGATTTTAACAAAATTGAATTCTTAGGGTTCTTTGATATGCTGAATCTAAACATGTCTTTCAATTTTTGATTATGGGCCCAATTTTCAAGTTGGTCCAAATCGGGTCCAAAATTAAACTTTGTTTGATTTCAACAAAATTGAATATATTGGGTTCTTTGATATGCTGAATCTAACCATGTATTTAGATTTTTGATTTTGGGCCCCATTATCAACTTTATCCACATTGAGGTCAAAAGGGTCCAAAATTAAACTTTGTTTGATTTCAACAAAATTGAATATATGGGGTTCTTTGATATGCTGAATCTAACCGTGTATTTAGATTCTTAAATTTTGGTCCCGTTTTCAAATTGGTATACATTAAGGTCCAAAGGGTCCAAAATTAAACTTAGTTTGATTTTAACAAAATTGAATTCTTAGGGTTCTTTGATATGCTGAATCTAATCATGTATTTAGATTTTTGATTATGGGCCCAGTTTTCAAGTTGGTTCAAATTGGGGTCCAAAATTAAACTTTGTTTGATTTCAACAAAATTGAATATATGGGGTTCTTTGATATGCTGAATCTAACCATGTATTTAGATTCTTAATTTTTGGTCCTGTTTTCAAATTGGTCTACATTAAGGTCCAAAGGGTCCAAAATTAAACTTAATTTGATTTTAACAAAATTGAATTCTTAGGGTTCTTTGATATGCTGAGTCTAAACATGTCTTTAAATTTTGATTATGGGCCCAGTTTTCAAGTTGGTCCAAATCGGGTCCAAAATTAAACTTTGTTTGATTTCAACAAAATTGAATATATGGGGTTCTTTGATATGCTGAATCTAACCATGTATTTAGATTTTGATTTTGGGCCCGTTATCAACTTTGTCCACATTGAGGTCAAAAGGGTCCAAAATTAAACTTTGTTTGATTTCAACAAAATTGAATATATGGGGTTCTTTGATATGCTGAATCTAACCATGTATTTAGATTTTTGATTTTTGGGCCCCGTTATCAACTTTGTCCACATTGAGGTCAAAAGGGTCCAAAATTAAACTTTGTTTGATTTCATCAAAAATTGAACTCTTAGGGTTCTTTGATATGCTGAATCTAACCATGTATTTAGATTTTGGATATTGGACCATAATAGGTGAATGTCCAATTTAAAATTTGTAAGTTCTTAGACCACATTCATTCTGTGTCAGAAACCTATGCTGTGTCAAATAGTCAATCACAATCCAAATTCAGAGCTGTATCAAGCTTGAATGTTGTGTCCATACTTGCCCCAACTGTTCAGGGTTCGACCTCTGCGGTCGTATCAAGCTGCGCCTCATGGAGCATTTTATTTCTAGGAGTTATGCCCTTTAAACTTAAAATTTGTGGCCTAAATATACTACTGAAACAGTTTGTCACCTCAACTCCTCTGAAACCACATATCAGAATTTCATGAAACTTTGTAGATAATAAGGAAGTACTATGAAGATGTGCACATTGGTAGGAAATTATAATTCAATTTTTTCTCTACGAGTTGTGCCTTTGAACTTAGAATTTTGACCTAAATATACTACTGCAACAGTTTGTCATCAGAAACAACAAAACAGAATTTCATGAAACTTTGTAGTTAATGAGGATTGAGGACGTAATATGTAGATGTGCATATCCACAAGAAATGTTTACCAGTTTACTTTTGTAGGAGTTATGTGTCTTTGAATTTTATAGGAATCTGGTGAGATTTTGTTTGCCAAGTGATAATGTGGGGCATGGGTCGCAACTTTTAGGTGTTTTAATTGACGATGAAATACAGTATCAGTAAATGAAATCTTTTCAACTTTAAAACAAGTAGTACTAGTATATTTCTGTATTACAGTGTGTAGGTTTATCTGATGAAGATATAGAAGTAAGACAGGTAGAACACATAGATACAGAGTTCAGGAAAACTTTTTGTTTTCCTTGTGGTCCTTGAAGAAAATCTGCTGGTCCTGACTATTATTTCTAGTAAAAAATACCCAAATTGTGTTGGTCCTTTGCAAAATTTTGGTGGTCAAAACCTTCAGAACACCACTTTTGGAGAATTCTGATAGATAGCTTATGATTTGTGTATTACAGTGTGTAGGTTTATCTGATGAAGATATAGAAGTAAGAGAGGTAGAACATATAGACATAGCTTATGATGACATTCCAGAGAAAAATTTTAAGAAAGAAGAGGTAAGATTGATTTACTTTACTGATATCAACATAGAATAACTATCAAAGAATTCAGATATAGAAAAATATTTAAGGTGTGACAAATAAACATATTAATTCTCTAATACGGGTAGCACATGAGTTAATTATCAGTGTTGTTCCGTCACGAGTTGAATATTTTTCAATATTTGGATTCTTCAACTAGTTATTCTTTTTATTACATTGACCGTTGGCATTTTAATGGAAATAAAATAGAAAATGTAAGGAACTATATCTTTCTTGACATTCTCAATTTGTTTTGATACAACATCATCGACAATGTATTGGTAACACCCATTGTTGTTTGACGTCAGAGGAGGGAAATTATTGGTTTTATTTCACTGGGAAATTATTGTATTTTATCGAAACCAATATGATAAAAAAAAATTGTCTCAGATCTGTACTTGAAAGACATATTGATTTGTGATACTGGATTCAAATAGCTTCTTTTGTCATTTGATACAGTTCTCTGGGTTATTCCACCTTTTACCGACCACACTGACCTAAATGTATAAAAATAAGGAGATGTGGTATGATTGCCAATGAAACAACAATTCACCAAAGTTCAAATGAAGTGGATGTAAGCAATTATAGGCAATCGTATGGCCTTCAACAATGAGAAAAACCCATACTGTATATTCGGCTATAAAAGGCCCAGACATGAAAATTATGAAACAATTCAAATGAAAAAACAAGGAGCCTAATTTATAACAAAACAATTTACGAAAAAATAATTATGACAGACATGAACTAATGACAACCACTGCACTACAGGCTCCTGACTTGGAACAGTCACATAAAGAATGTGGCAGGGTTAGACATGTTTTAAAGCACCAACCCTCCCCTAACCTGGGACAGTGGTGTAACAGTACAACTTAAGAACAAACTATAAAAATCAGTTGAAAAGGGCTTAACTCATCAGATCAATACAAAGCAGAAAACATCTAACAAAATCAGACAGGACATGGCAGGGTATTTATACATCCCTCACAACAACAAAGACATTGAGTACAGATCTGAGAGTAGATCTATATACAATGTTGAATTAGTAACCTTTTAGAATAAGTTTATTTAAAGGATTGATAAGTTTACCCAGAACGTATCTAAATTTCAGTAAATAATGTCACTGTAAAAATTAGGATGTGCTATTCCGTTTGAATAAGTTTTCTACAGGTACAGCCAAACTTCCAAACCAAATCTTTGTATCTTGGGAAGAATTTAGTAAAGTTTTAAGTAATTTGTGGTCACAAAATCCCTGACTTGATAATTTACCAGTATAACATTTGTTGTTGTTTTTTTAAGGATCTAAAAACCTTCAAGTCTACAAAAACAGACAGAGGACCATTGCAGAAAGGATGGCGGGTAAGGTTATGTTTTTTATAAGGTATATGTGTGGTATATTTAAATAAGAATAAAGGACAAGATTGTAGGACACAAAATCATCAAATTAACAAACATACTTATATAAAAACAACCATCAATGTAGATGTGAAGAATAAGTGTTCAGGTGTATTAAACTTAGATCGACAATAAATATAAAATTTTGACAATTTAAGTGTCATTTAAAAGTACAAAATGATTAAAGAGAAAGGAAAATTTTCCTCAGTATGTTTCTATTTATAAATAGATGAATGGTCATATTAATTATCTTATTTGTCTTTATACAGGATACTAGCAAACCAATAATGTGTTCATATAAAGCTGTTAAAGTTTATTTTGAAATGTGGGGAATGCAAACAAAAGTTGAGCAGTTTGGACAAAGGGTAAGAGTCTTTAGTTGCATGAGAAATTCATAAATTGGTGAGAAATCTGAAATTGATCAGAAAACAAGTTAGTAAGCATTGTACGTGAATTTCTAATTTTTTCCCATATTTATTGGGAGAAAAGTATTTTAAAAAGTGAAAGCACATGAATACATATCTTGATTAATTCAGGTTTTGAAGACAGACAATAACCTAGTCACTGAAATTATTATAAGTATATGACGAAGGATCTGAGAGCAATGGTGGAGATGTTTTATGTATCTGAACCAAGGCTAAATGTTTGGTTTCAATGTGTGGTAAATTTTGTTCAAATATAGGAACAAAAGGACATTTTTCTGCAAACAGCCTGTTTCAAACTGTTTTCAAAATTTGGTGCAGAGAGTCAAAACGTACTGAAACCGTGACATTATTTTTGTACTTGAATATATATATGATAGTCTTTAATTTCTTTACAGTCAATAAAGGATATATTAGTACTTGGACACAGGCAGGCATTTGCATGGATTGATGAATGGATAGGTAAGATTACTTTACAGTGTTCCAGCTAGGTCGTTTTCACAGGGCGGTCTGCCCGCCCTTTCCCGAGTGCCGCCCTGTGCCCTTTTCTGATGCCCTGTGTCCTTTTCAGATGCCCTGCCCTTTTCTCAAGTCCATATGCCATTATTGTCTTAATATTTTGATGAAAATACTATTATTCTACCTGTCTTCATATTTATGACAGGTTTATGACCCTCAGCTAATTAACATTTACAGCAGGTGTAATAAGTTGTGATTACAGATAATCCTCTTATCGCACAGGCACTTGTCTCAGAAATTTTTTTTTATATATACCTAATATAACACAAGGTACTTAACTCGCAGTTTTGAAAAATGTCAGCCGGTCGCGAAATTCCATTATATGCCGATTTATCGGTTGTCATCCCCACTAAAACTTGTTATGCCGTAAATCTAAATTGATTTTTCTACACAATGGTGTATAACACGTCTACTTTTGTTGTCAGAATCATCTGTAGCAGGCCTACCCAAGTATGTAAGTTGTAATTATATTAAGGTATATAGGACATTTTTTTTCTGAGACAAGTGCCTGTGTCTTATCGCCATCGAAGGGTCGTTATTCCATTAATTAAACCTCATAATTGACCATTGTAATTATTTTTCCCATTAAATTCAGTCAGTCAGCATTTCAATTTTAAGATTTCTCAAAAGACCACAATTTGCAGTTCGTTTATCCATAGACGTTTTTGTAGTTTCGTCAATTTAACAAAATTAATTGTTTTTCCCCGGAGTGTTCATTTAATTTCATATTTTCTCAAACGATAACTTATTCCAGCTCAGTTGACGTAGTTTCGTCATTTGAACGTATTTTCGTCACATTTTATAAAACTTTTCATGAAATCTTTTGACAATTTCGATTATAAAGATAAAACTTTAATAATATTTTCACGATTCAAACATGTGCTTTCTTTATCATGAATCGGGCATGTGTGAACGTATCTTTATAAATAGACACTTAAATGTAAAATACAAAATCATTTAGTTTCAAAATAACCAGAGAGACAAATATGTATTTTACTGAGCAACTGAATTTAAAAAAAATGATAATTTCTTGCCTTTACTTTAAACACAAACCAATCCGTAGATGAACCCCGATTCATTCTAAATTTATTATCCTCTTGTCACTTCCTGTTTTCATTTCGCTTAAAAATCGAAAGTAACGTAAACATGATCTTTTCTTGATATCTTTAAAAAAGACAGTCTTTTTAATCATTCCAAAAAATGAATTCCAAATATCGATTTTCAATGGTTTCACAGGGATATTGATTATCAATGATCATGATTATGCAGTGAAATTGTCGTTACAATTTCATTTATGCTGTGATTCTTTGCTTTGAAAAAGAGGAACCTGACTTTTGGTGATCAGGATGTCCCCTCAAAATAACTAAAATTGTGAACTAAATTTCTGGATCCTTGTTCTTATCTTCATATTTAAGCATCGCACCAGTAGAATCATACCATGACTGCCTACATTTGTAGCATGCATAAGGCCTTCAAAGATCCTTGTCCTTGCAGGACTAGCGCATATGTATAGCTAGTAATATACATCATTGGTCCCTTACTGTTACCCGAAATAAGGTTGATTTTCATCTAGCGTAAAGTTACTAAACCCTCTCAAAACTCCTAGCTGAAACCCTTGCAGTTTACATAGGACATGCCCTTTTTGAAATATCAATCATCGTGCTAAAGTGCCCTTTTCATGATTGGCTCCCTGCCCTTTTGAAATCCAAGCTGGAACACTGCTTTACTAATATTTCTAACAAATTGAGTTTTTGATGCCTCAGTGGCTGCATTGTTTAAAAATATATTTCTGTTATCTTTTTAAACTGATTTATTGATAAATGCCATTTCATTCAATTATGAATATTCAAGCTAAAATAACAATATTTTTCCATTGTAGGAAAATATAAAATTTAATTTTACAAGTTTTAAAAATAGAGAGAAAAGTGAGATTTGTCGAGCTTTCCACTTGATTCATAGCGAGTACAAATAAATTTCATATTTTCTACAATAAACGAAATATAAATTTTTTTTTACAAGTTTTAAAAAATAGAGAGAAAAGTGAGATTTGCAGAGCTTTCTACTTGATTCATAGCGAGTACAAATAAATTTTATATTTTCTTCAATAAACGAATATTACGCTTGAACGTATAGTTTTTTCTTTCTTCCCAACAGCTGAATTTGTTTTTATATCAAATTGACACCGACCATGATGGAACTCAAATTGAACTGTGATGTTAACAATATAGATGTTTGCTCATAACAGAAGTAGAATACCAGTAGACTATTTATGTATACCTGCAAGGTTTTTTGCAGGATGAAAGTGAATATCAGTCTACAATGTAATTGCTTTGAAGAAGAAGGAAATATTAAAGTTCTAACAATATTCTAGTATCATTTTTTATACGCCTATCATAAGTATATATGTGTTAGTTGGATGATGTGTCATGTAATATTTTTATGTAATTTATATGATACATGTGGTTTTTTTTCTTTCCAATTGTAGATATGTCTATGGAAGACCTGAGAAAGTATGAAAGTGAAACAAATGAAAAGACAAATGCTAAAGTTCTCAGTCAATGACACTTATATTTAGGATGTTATAATGCAATCACTGACCTCTGAAGAAGAAAATTCCTATTTGTATGTAACATTGTTCTGTGATGTTGTATCTTTAACTTAAAGGAATTTTTTATTTTGTCTAATCTAGAATATCTTGTTCAAAATGTGATGAGTTTTAAATCATTCATTACAATTTAACATAGGTACATATTTTCACATTAGGATGTCAAAAGAAAATTCAAAACCTTAGTTCAAAACAAAATTAGATGTACTGGGCAAAGCTTACAAACTTAGGTCATGCTCCAACACATTTAAAAAAAAATGGCTATCTATGCATCATATAAAAAAACCTCCAAAATCATTGTGATAAATAAAAAAACATTTAATAGGCTGTGCCAAATGGCATCGTTAAAATTAAATATTGTAATATTTTTTTTTATTAGAAATCCAGTCTGCTTCATTGTAGATTGGAAGGTCTTCCGGAAAGGACAATGAAATTCATTATGTTTGAATAGGAAATGCAGTTGCATGATGCAATGAAATTCTACAAAAACACATTGAAATCCATTCACTGATTAAAGGGGAGAAACTAGTATATTAAAATGGCTATGATTTTGAACTTGCAGAAGTTATTTAGATAGAACAAGATGTAGTGTGAGACACTGCTTTCCTATTTTATACCAGGCTCATGGGGAAATTATTGTACTTGCATCTGTTTGAAGTATGAGGCAAAAAAGGAGTATATAAGTTATGTATCTGAAAATTTTTCACAGTTAGGCTTGCCAATACACCTTATCGCTATTCCCGGCTGACCTGAGAATCTGTCCCGCTTGAACTATTGATGTCATACAACAATCATTTTTCCATTGTGGCGTCAGATATTTTGTATTATGACGTCAAAATTTTACGGGAACCTGTGTGATGTCCAGTAATGGCGGACAAATAGCGATAAGGTGTACAAGAAGATTGGTACTGAATATCACGAAGCGCTGATTTGTAGTTGCTGAGAAAATGCCAAAAAATAGAAATTACAAAGAGATGCACAGACAGACAGAAGGACAGAAATAAATCAGTATACCCTCACCTTTAAATAGCAGATACAAAAAAACGAAAAAGAAAATCTGTTTCAGGGTTCTTTGAAATTCATTCAGAATATCCATCTTCCATGACAAATATATTGGTAAAAGCAGCATATTGCATTGTACCTACTTATACAATGTAAGTATATTGTTTACACACAATCAAATGTTGGGTCTATCTCTTCTTCTACACTGTTGAAGAAGATAGTATTTAAAATTTTATCATTTTGACCAAATCAACGAAGATATTAGAGCACATATGAATATGTTTGTTTTTGTAAGGACTTATGAAGTTGTTATCCAATTACTAATATTTAGTATTTATTTGTTATTGAATAACTTATTGCAGGTTTACAAATGCTGCACAACTGTTTTTTTTTTTTTAAACAAAAACAAACTGCCACAACTGATCACAATTAATGTGTGTCATTTTAATCATTTCTGCAATAAGTCTTTGACATTTGTCAAACTTCCCACTGCAGTATGCAATTGATCTTATAAAAGATGTTTTAAATGACTTGTTCATTTAAAAAAATATCTTCATAAAATAGGAAAATGGATTTGAGAAACCCACCGAAATTCATCAGATCATATGTTCCATTTTTAGATAGTGGGTATTGTTAATAATGTTCATTGTTGTTGATTGCAAAATGGGTTTACTTGAAAGATACATATACTTTATGCGTGTTCTACTATACTATAGATAAGATATGGATAATATATATTCAACTGTGGATAAGATATAGAAAGTATATGCTCATGTTCTGTAGACAAGATATTCAGTTGTAGATGAGATGTTCAGATAATATATGTTCTACTGTAGATAAGATACAGATGAGTCTTATGTTTTCTTTGTGATTGTATTGTTTATCTATCACTGTCTTGTGATCCAGTATTATGTGCACTTGTTCCTATCTATTGTTGTTCTGTGATTAAATATTATGTAGGACTCATGAATAAGATCAATTAGTTTCTTTTTTTTATTTAATGTATCAAGAGCAATCTTGCTTTTTCAACTTTTTGTTTTTATACATTGAAATTATCCATTTTATTCCCATTGTAACTTGGTTATGTATAAAACAAAGAATACTAAGTCACTTAAAGTGCTTTATTTAAAAAAATATTAAAATTTAATTCAATTTGAAATAAAACTAGCAGAAATTTTAGCAATATCAAAAGTCAATAAGTTTAAAATGGAAAATTTGAGAACTATTAAGTTGCGATTTGTATTTTTTTAATTATTATTTATTGGCAACTTCAGTTAACCTCCCCTTTAATAAACTGACCACCTGAAAAGTTGAAATAGCAAATATATGAACAAAACACTTATCTGACACAGATCAATATATTCTTGTACCATACAGAATATGATTTTAACCAAATTTACATTTTGAACTTTATTGAACTCAGTAAAATGTTTCTGAGTTTTACGACCGCAAAATTTTTTGCGGTCGATATTGGTATGACGTTGGTGTCGTGCGTCGTCGTCCAAGACACATTGGTTTTCGCACTCTAATTTTAGTTTAAGTGAATGGATCTCTATGAAATTTTACCATAAGGTTCAATACCACAAGAGGAATGTTGGGATTGATTTTGGGGTTATGGTACCAACAGTTAAGGAATTAGGGGCCAAAATAAGCATTTTGTAACTTCCAGACATAACTTGTGTGTTAGTGTATGGATCTCTGACATTGTACCACAAGGCTCCATATCACAAAGGGAATGCTGGGATTGATTTTGGGGTAATTGCCTCCAAATTTAAGGAATTAGGGCCAAAAAGGGCAAAAACAAGCATTTTCTAGTTTCATGACAATAACTTGTGTGTAAGTGTATGGATCTTTCTGAAATTGTACTACAAGGTTCCATATCACAAAGGAAAGCTGGAATTGAGTTTGGGGTAATTGCCCAAAACGTTTAGGAATAAGAGGCGAAAAACAAGCATTTTCTAGTTTCCAGACAATAACTTGTGTTCAAGTGTATGGATCTCTGAAATTGTACTGCAAGGTACCATACCACAAAGGGAAGGCTGGGATTGAGTTTGGGGTGATGAATCATAAGGGGTTCAAAAATTTGAGGGAGGGATTTTTTTTCTTTAAAATTTTCATTTTAAATTGGTTATTTCTGATTTATATATAAAAGCAAATAATAATGATATGGTTTGAATAGGTAAATTAAAAATTTTTAAGTTCTTAGACCACATTCATTCTGTGTCAGAAACCTATGCTGTGTCAAATATTTAATCACAATCCAAATTCAGTGCTGTTTCAAGCTTGAATGTTGTGTCCATACTTGCCCCAACTGTTCAGGGTTCGACCTCTGCGGTCATATCAAGCTGCGCCCAGCGGATCATTTTATTGTTTCATTTTGTAGTTAACCTTCATATTTTTATTGCTAAATTTCAAAGGGACTACCAACTGTTTTTGTAGAAACTATTTCCACCATTAAAATCTTTCCATATTGTATATTAAATGTTTCTTTGACAAATTTATACTTGTGACAGTTTCTTATTTTCTATTATTTATACATTCTACATAATTTATAATTGTGTTTTATTATACTCTAGATTTTTATTATTTATTTGGTACTAATTTTCCTGGATTTTGTCGGCATATAAGGTAGATTATGAATTTAAGTGTTCAACAAAGTAAATATTTCCTAAATATTTGTTTGCAGAATTTTTATAAAACCATGCAATCAAATATCCAGGAAAATACAATTCTATCTCAATCTACAAAAAATTGTTGCCCAAGAATATAAATACACAAAATAAATTAAAAAAAGAACGAGAACACAATCATTCCCTTATAGTCTATTTGCTATTGCATTTTAATCTGTTAAAATATTCAACTTTCAATTTTCCAGATTTTATGTAGGATTTTGATAGAGGTGACTTAAAATGGTATTAACTTATAGAGAGAGTTAAGTTGTAAAAAATGTATTATTTCGTGATGATTGCTCAAGTACAGTCAAACCTTTCTCTAAAGGAAAGCTAGGAGAGGACACAAAATTGTCCTCTATAAACATGTTGCTTTATAAAAAGTTTCATGAAAATAGCATAAACCAAGAAACATACATGTACTTCTTGTATTTCTATGAATTTAAAATGTTATGCATGAAATCATTGTATAAATTTAAATTATGTGTCTTTTATAAAAATTCTAAAAATCAAACTCCTGTTTATGGAAGTAAAAACTTGAATTGAACAATAGTGATTTGTCTTATACTGACTCTTGCACTATGGTTATAGAGTTATAATTAGTCCCCTACCGACGAAGTTAAAGGGGACTTTAGGTTTGCACTCTGTCTGTCTGTCTGTCCATCAGTCAGTCTGGCAAATCGATTTCCACACTTTTTTTCTTCGTGCTTGAAGATATTGATTTGATATTTGGTGTATTGTTTTATCATGACAAGTTACAGATCAAGTTCGAATTTTGTTCCAGCCTGATGATTTTTGCAGAGTTATGGTCCTTGGACTTAGAAAATTCACTTTCACACTTTTTTTCATCATGCTTGAAGATATTGACTTGATATTTGTTATATAGTTTACACCATGACAAGTTAAAGATCAAGATAGCATTTTGTTCCAATACAATGAATTTTTAACCAGTAGGGGACTATGTATTATTGCCATGCAATACTCTCAGAATGCTTGTTTAAAATGAATATTGACAGTATAAAGATGACAACTGTCCATTTTGAGAAATGCCCATTAAGCATGTTTAATTGAAGGCAGTTGTATAGGCTAAAACATTTTTGACCTGCTTCTGCACTGCAACTTATGAATAGTTGTCTGTTTTATGGAGGTGCTTACAAGACCAGATTTTAGCATTTATTAAATTACATGTTTGAAAACTTTCTTTTCATGCTGGGAATTGTTTGGATCTGTTTTACTTTTACTGAAGGAAGAAATTTTAAAGTTTTAAAACTAAGATAGTAGTATATTAAAAAAAAGATATGAATACAAATACTTTATTAAACCACTATCTGCCCATAAAGGGCATTTTACATATAATGATTACAAAATAACAATTATGCTTATGATAATATAGATCCAATTAAAATCAAACTTCTATCCAATATTTCTTGGTAATTCCATGGTTTTCTTTTGGAGCACAGTGCACCACCATTTAGATCTAAACATTAATTGTTATTAACAAACACTAATTCAGTTCATATACTTTTTGTATACTCAGACACATCAATCACATATTCTTACACCCTTTACCAGTAGTGAACTAAACCTTTGTCAGATCATTTCAGACATTTATCAAAGCACTAGTAAGAGCTTTTTTTCCCAGTAATTAGGAAAGAAAATGTCAAGACAAACTATATGCTCAAATTTGTTTAAAGTTTGGGACCAAACCCCATCCTTAATCCTTCTCCTAGTACACATCTTTGAAAAGTTTACTCATTTTGGCTCCTTTATCCATTAAAGCTTAATTTATTGATATGTAATTAATGCTTGATTAATTGTTGGAAAGCATAAAATGCATAATGACTTTTTTGTAATGGATATCTTTTGTTTAGAAATTGGATAGTTTTTAAACCAGATATACTAGTATTGAATGTGACAATCAATATTTCATATTACTTTGTGTGTAGCTATTTTTGATTGTAACAATAATGTAGACAGAACATGCAGGATTCTGATGGTTACATTTTAAATATTTCCTCTTGAAAACTATGGTACAAAATAAGACTATCACTGATTTGATCAACATTATTTCTATTTTTGGACTGTCTCACTTTTTTTCAAGTTTAGTTCTATAATTGTATTTCCTGCATTTCTTTCTTTGCAAATACAAAGTCATACTTATGACTTTATTATTTTTAATGAGGTTCGATTACAATAAATATTTTCACTTTAATTTTAATAAAAACAGTGATACTAAATAAACAATAACAGAATTTTCTTATTTCGGCAGTATCCCTAAAATTTTATTATAATGAAATAAGCTCAGCCATAGTAATATACATGAAATAATTGTGCCCATATAGAACTTACAATAAAATCCTAAGCAGCCAACATATGTCAAAAGATAAGTTTTAGTGCATAGAAAATGTGAATTCACGGCATATTAATTTCCAATAATCTGTCTAACACAACACATAAAGGTTGATTACACAAATTATTAGAAATATTCTGTACACAAAATTTCTAATTGAATGTGGTGTGTACTTCAGTGAGACAGCTACCAAACGACACAAAAAACCAAAAGACATCGAGAGATCAAACTTGGCAACACAAGTATTATACTCCAATTAGAGTACATAAGTTTTATAAGTAACATAAGTTATGCATTCATATAAATAAATGATATAAATTTAAAAGCTTAGAATTAAGATGATGATTTTTGTTATATATAATTTTTTTCTTATTTACAGAATTATTATTTCTCAGAGATTTATATTTTTGTAGAACGTTTGTAATTGTCATGTCTTTTTATCAATAGATGTGTATTTATAGCTCTAATACAGGTGTTTTTCTTTTCTAAGCCTTGAACCCAAATTCTGTTTCAACGTTCCTATATTCTAAATGCTTCAGGAAATTCATTGTGGACTATATGGTTGATTTCATATTTTGCATTGAATAAATTAGTGGAAGTTAGTAGTTTCTTAGGTACTCTATTTTGTAACTATGATGGAGGAAATTTGGTGCAATGCAAATATTATGAAACTGAGATTTCAAGATGTTGTTGTCATAAATATTGACCATTTTGGTTTGTATAATTGGATACTGTCTTCAACAAATCAGATTTTATTTAAGCAAGTATTGGTCCAAATTCTGCATACATTTATATAATTAGTAAACTTAAGGCATGAAGGATGATATCCTAACACTACTTTGTGATTAAATATTCTAACTTTAAGCTACGATAAAAGAACAAAAGATGTTGTTCTAGACAAACAGACAGGCTCATATCTGTTATCTTTGATGAGTTTTCTTACCTCTATATCCCAACATTGTATTAGCAAGAATTATAACAGGGTAAAATGTCATAGATATATACCATTCTTAAGTGTCCAATTTGGATCAAAATGTGTATCGGTATATATAACCAGTCTTTCAAACATGAAAGGCAGTGAAAACTCAAATTTGGCTTAAATGTTGTTTACTTTTAAGGATACAATGTCCATTTGTCATAGCCCACAATCCAGTTCTCCTTACCTCATTTATGACATCATTAAATGCACAGCATCACCAATTTTACTTGTCATGAACAACAAAACAGGTGACACTATAGTGCCGAACCAGATATTGTGAGAAAGAACTTTTGTGCAGTAATGCAAAAGTAGAATTCCCTCACAAAATCTAATAAATCCTTGCAGTGGAGTAAACACTGCTTACTTACCTTTCCATAGCACTTAAAAAGTAAAATAACAAAAATACCGAACTCCAAGGAAAATTCAAAACTGAAAGTCCCTTATCAAATGGCAAAATCAAAAGCTCAAACACATCAAACCAATGGAAAACAACTGTCATATTTCTGACTTGGTACAGACATTTCCTTATGTTTACCCACTGTTAGTGTATGTATTGTTTTGTGGACTGCTGTTTGCCTTTTAGCTCACCTGGCCCAATAGGCCAAGAGAGCTTTTCTCATCACTTGGCGTCCATCGTTGTTAACTTTTACAAAAATCTTCTTCTCTCAAACTATTGATCCAAATTTAACCAAAGTTGGCCACAATCATCATTAGGGTATCTAGTTTAAAAAATCTGTCCAATGACCCCGCCTGCATCCAAGATTAAATAAAAATAGAAAATGGGGTTAAAATGCAAGTTTTGTCTATTATCTTGAAAACCACTATAAATAGAGAAAATCTGATAGGGCAGAAATGTTTGGAGTGATGAGATCTACCAATTGCCCATTTACTTCCAAACTGTCAGATGACTTTTTATAGGACTTTTTGCCCTTAAATAACAAATTTTACCAACTTTTTAAATGTTTGCGTATTATCTTGAAAATTATAATAGATAGAGATAAACTTTATACAGAAAAAATTATCAGCAAGATAAGTTCTACAAATAAGTATAATGGTTGAAATCGTCTGATGACCCCTTATTGGAGTTATTGCCCTGTAATGACAATTTTACTAATTTTTGCGCTTTTGCCTAATATCTGAAAAAGTATAATAGATAGATAGAAACTTAAATAGGCAAAAATAATCAGCAAGACAAGATCTACAAATAAGTCAAATAGTTGAAATCATCTGACTATCCCCTTATTGGAGTTATTGCCCATTAATGATGGTTCTGACAAATTTTTTACGTTTTTGCCTTATATTTGAAAAACTATAATAGATAGATAGAAACTTAAATAAGCAAAAATGATCAGCAAGACAAGATCTACAAATAAGTCAAATAGTTGAAATCATCTGACTACCCCTTAAAGGAGTTATTGCCCATTAATGATGGTTCTGACAAATTTTTTGCATTTTTGCCTTATATTTAATAGATAGATAGAAACTTAAATAAGCAAAAATGATCAGCAAGACAAGATCTACAAATAAGTGAACATGGTTTAAATCGTCTTTTGGCCCCTTATTGGAGTTTTTCTCTTTAATAACAATCATCATTTTTTTGCGTTGTTGCCTACTATCTGAAAAACTATATTAGATAGATAGAAATTTAAATATGCAAAAATGATCAGCAAGACTAGATCAACAAAGAAGAGATTTTTGTCATGAATTCTATTCTAGTCCACAAAGATGGAGAGTATCCATTATTGAAGATGCAAACAGACCTAGGTGAGCTACACGGGCTCTTTAGAGCCTCTAGTTGTATATTAAATGAACGACTGGCATATAAAATTTTAATCCTGGTATCTATGATGAATCTATTGTTTAGCTCTAATGTTATGTCTTTCTTCGACCTTTAATAGTTTTTATTGCCACTTGCTATTTTCTTACCTTTTTATCTTTATATTAATTTTGTCTAGGTTTGTTGCTGGTGAGACAAACACTTTAAAAATATTGAAACAAAACAAGATTTTTTTAAATACTTTTTATATATAAAACAATAAAAAAAAATAACCAGTAGAACTTTAATAAAAATTTCCTTTCAGTTTTGCCTGTACCATCCAATTTGTCACTGAAGTTCATCTGACAGCAAAAATAACAGATATCTAATGGTGGTTGGTTTTAACATGACCGTTATTCCAAGTACTTTAAGTGCAATGTAGAATGTCTACTGACTATTGTACCGTGAGATAGGGAATGGTTGTGACAATCTTATATTGATGATCAACTAATGCATATAAAACATATAATGTCATAAAACCACATGCCTTTTAAATCATCCCTGTAAATCTACCTTCATATGCTTATATTCTATGCCATCATACACATTATTTTTGTTCACTTTTCTTCATGATTTATGAAATTTCTCCCTCTCATTAGACTGAACACTTGTTTCAACTTTTTTCTTTCAACAAATTTTGAGACATTTCTTTGATCAACTTAGATCTTTTCTTCTTCCTTGTATGTACTTGCATCACAAGATCAATATCCTCATGGAAAATGTCCTTCAGTGGATCAATCATATCATACAAAACGCTTAGTTCACTTAGTTTTACCTGAAAAGAATGCAAGGCGAAGCTATCATACATGTAAGACATGAATGCCTCTGACTGCAACAAAGAAGATAACAACATTTTTTTATAAGTAAAATTGCCTTGATTACAAGAAATGTATGAATCACAGAATGCATCTTTAACTTATCATTATAAAACAGCATTATAAAAACAAACATAAAAAGCACGCTATAATGCTATTTACACCAAGATGTCATTTATCATGCTTTTCAATAACATGGTCAAATCACTGAAAGTGCCCTCCTAAATTATTGAAAACTATCATTCTGCATTGACAATAATATCTTGGTGTAAATAGATACACCCATTCGGGCTAATGTCCTCGATGTGTATCTTATACAAATATGTCTCTCTTACTGCAATAATTTGAATTGTTTTATTTCCATAGATCACTGACATTTAGGTCAAGGTCAAACAACAAACTGTTGGATGCACATGAATGCATATCATTGTTAATGGAAACTGTAAAATTTCTAAGATACAGACCACTGCGGTGTGAAAATTGAGTAAAGGTCATGTGACATAAAAAATTATGTCAGATAGACACACTCATCACAATAAATTCTTTTATTAGTTATGTTTAATCAATGAATTACAAACATAAAACTTAAAACTTAATCTGACATTAATCTGACCTTTCAATAGAAAAGAACATGTCAAAGCAAAGTTTACCCAATGTAACAATTTTTGTCATCCTGTCATGCATCTTTACAGAAGAATCAACCAAATCCTTAAAATATAAACTAACCACTAGAACATGAAAATGAGTTCAAGGTCACATGAAATATGCCAAACAATCTCATAACTAGAGTGTAGTATTGAAAGAAAGGCCAAGTGACATCAAGTATTGCAACTTACATTTAAAGAAAATATTTGAGTCTCTTGGTACAGCTACTTAACAATGATGGGTAAAATATGTTTTATTTGTTCCAACAACCATTACCCATTATCATCCAGAGCCATGTTTAAAAGGACATTAGCTGCCATTTAGACAAAATATTAAAATACAATTTTTTTATTTCAAACAGTTACAACAGCAGAATGAGGAAATCCTATTTCGCTATTCGCTGTAAGTTTGGTTCAATTTGGTCAAAATAAGATCAAACACATCCAAATGTATAATTGACTTGCAAGTGAATAATTCAATCCAAGTTGAACCAGTATTCATGTAACCCTAACTTGACCTTTAGCTGAAGATGGGTTACGCATGCCCTAAGCCTGTTCATTATTTAAAAGAAAAGAATGTCAACATTGAAAATTAAAACAAGGGATCCTTTGACTGATTCAGACCACAAGAAATCATTCATATCCAGGTAAAACCATGATTTACATTTTTGTAATCTATGACATGAAATCAAACAGACCTAGAAGTTTGTAATTACACAACCCTACATGATTCTTTGTCTATTTATATTTTATGTTTATATCAAGTCGAATGACTATCCGCAGTCTTCAGAGGTAATCTCTATGGTTAATTAGATGGTGTCTTGTCCAAAATATGCACAAAATGCTAATACATTACACCAAGTCTATGCATTGTTAATTGTTTCTTATGAACTTTTTGTTAGTTGGATTTACGTTTTAGTATGTTATGAATCAAATATAAGAATTTAAGTCAAATCGGTGATCATGAATTTGACAGCTAATTCTCCTTTAATGTTAAAGTTATTTTATATCTAATAATGAAGTAGAAATTTTGTTTAAACCATTGTTTAAATTGGCATTTCAAGTATTGAAGTTGATAATGAAAATGGTGCATGAATTGTACTAAATCTGACCGTGTCTTTAATAACTATAAAATAACTATGCACAATTCAAAACATCTTTTACTGTGGATTCATTTATTTTCGTGGGTATCAATTTTCGTGGATAGAGAAAAAAAGACATTTCGTGGTATATGTAAATTCGTGGATCGCTGATTACAAAAAAAAAAAAAAATCAGATACGTAATTCGTGGATTTCTTTTTGATTTTGGAGATCATATAACCTCCTTGGTTTGATCAATAATAAAACAAACAAAAAAGAAGGAATTCATTGAAAAAGTTGAATTGTCAAAATCCTCGCTTGGTCATTCTAGGTTAAAGTGTTCATTGAAAACTTCTATTACAATAATGGACAGAGACAACTAATTATTTGTTTGTTTTACAATTTATAAATTCTTGTCGGAATTTTATAAGGCATTCAAAACTCTATGATTGAAAGCTTATTTTCCTAATCACGATATAATAAACAGTCATATAAGTAAAAGGTGTGAAAATAAATGTTCCTGTCATAAACAATATTACCTACAGGCAATAGGGCAATATCCCGTACTTAATCCTATTGATTTTAATCACCAGTAAACCAAACTATGACACGGTAATTAACAACTTGCAGCTATTTTCCATGACCAGTTTTAATCAATTTTAAAAGTAAATTATCATTGATATTCGATATATTCATTATTGATTTAATCAAAATACTTGTATCTTCTTTCAATAAAAACATGTGTTATGTTACAATGTTTATCGCTAGTCAACACTATACTAGAACTGCATAACATAACTGGAAATAAACATTCGACTCCATACACATTTCTCGGGATTATTATTCGTTGAATCTTAAATTGTGGTTTGCTGTGACCCACAAAACCCATGAAAACTGGTATACCATGAATAAAAATGAATCCACAGTAACCAAAATGCTGGTATAGAATATATAAATGACTAGCATATCAAATTTAGCCAGTGTAAACAGTTAAGAATTGTATTGTTGTTTCCAGTTTGGCATAGAATCAAATTAAAATGCAAGATGGATGATAAAATAAAGATTTTTCCTGAGCCTGGGAATGAGGCTGACCTAGTAGATTTAGTTCTATCCCTGAGGTGTACTTGCTTTCACATGGAATTTTAAATAATGCTCCTGGGTTCAATTCAACAGTACAGAAATTTATCTCATTTGAATTCATTACCTTCATAAGGTCATATGCCAGACCAAATCTATTATGGTATGAATTGTCTTCAATTAGTGGTATTCTATGATATCTTTGGCTAAAGTGTGTCAAGATTTGATATTTTGCCTGCATCTTATTCCCTATGTCAAGTGCTTGTTTCACAGTGCTGAAAAGATAATTAGATCAAAATGAAACAAGTAATAAGTACCTGCATGTAGTACAAATGTACTATAAATAATGAAATTATTCTTTTAGGCCTATTCCTCATGCTGTTTATCATTCATAATGCCACTTTTTCTTAATGTGCAGTGTATCTTGTTGGTGCTCTTGTTTATAACAAGATAGTAATTTTTATTTTTTTTCAATTTTTTTTTTTGTGCGTAACTTTTGAGTTTCTGTGTGTTTTGTGTTTTTGTTATGTTTGTATTGTGAAATATTGGAAAAGAATGATTTTTTCTTTTTAATCTTGAGCTTCAGAAATTATTATTTTTTTGTATTTGATCTTAGTATTTTTGTTTGTTTGATTGTGTTCATACAGTTTCCTAGGTATTTGTGGTGCAATTAGCACCAATTATTTAAGTAAGCTGTTTTAAAAATCAGCCATTTTTATTCTTATTTGATTGTACACGGCTTAAAGGATGTTATTATTACCACACATAAAATATTCTGGTTTAATCACATTTTTGGGTTGCTGTCTCATTACCATTAATTAAGGTGGTACCTAACACTACAGGGAAATAACTCTGTAAAAATCAGCTAAACTTTTTAATCACGTTGTATTGTTAAGGAAATATTAAGCTTCTCAATGATCAAAATTAGTGTTTGTCAAACTGCTATATATCCAATGAAATTTTTCTGATAAAGTGGTTGGTTCAAATTTTTTGAAATTTCTATATTTTTGTCAAAAGGTCAAAGTAAACATTTTGTCAAAATTTTATGAAAATTAAACAAGCCAAATTAATATTAGTCAAGGTGTTGGGTACCACCTTAAACAATTCCCTTTCATTCATAATATAATCATAATTTTGATAAATGACTGCTTGACCCATTTTGATTCATACCTGTGTCGCAATTCTTGAGCAGTTTCAGCCATATCTGACTGTAAAGTGGCCTCATGGATTAACAAATCGCAATCTTTACCTGAAAATATCTTAATATTACTAAATTGTTATGCTGTCTCTTATTCTTAACAAGAGTGCACGCACTGAAATGTCTCGCCTGTTTTACTGACCATTGATTTTATGTTGAAAGTCTTAAATATACAGGTTTTACTACAAGTATTACATAAATTTAACAAATTTAAAGATCATAACAATGAGGTCAAGGTCAGATTATACCTACCAGACAGACATGTACATCTTACTACCATTCCATACATCAAATATAGTTGACCTACTGTTTATAGTATTTGAAAAACTGATCAAAACATAAATACTTAATATTGACCAATGAACCATGAAGATGAGGTCAAGGTCAGATGATACCTACCAGACAGACATGTACACCTTACAATCATTATACACACCAAATATAGTTGACCTACTGCTTACATTATTTTAAAATACTGACCAAAACTTAACATTGACCAATGAACCATGAAAATGTGGTCAAGGTCAGATGAAACCTGCCAGACTGACATGTACCCCTTACAATCATTCCAAACGCCACATAGAGTTGACCTACTGTTTATAGTATCTGAGAAATGGACCTAATCACGTAACTTTAACCTTGATCACTGATCCAAATAATGAGGTCTAGGTCAGTTGAACGTCAGATGTAGATGTTGCAAGGAACCCATATATTAAATATAATTGTCCTATTACTCATAATAGTTAGAAATTCACATGACAAAAAAACTAAAAAAAATTTCAAGCAGTTGCTAAACCATGAAAATGAGGTCAACGACAATGTACATATGACAGACAGAAATTTCGTAACATAAGGTATCTGGATTCAAGATTTGAAGCATCCAGGTCTTCTACCTTCTGATATAGACCTTTACACAAATAGTTTACACTGCCGCCACCCTACCCCGATAGTAATCCCTATGTCTTGCATGGTAGGCAAGATAAAAAGTACATTCTAAGTTAAATAGAGCTATAATATTTACTTAAAAATATTTTATTATACCCCAACTTTCAGATTCATCACTCAACAACTTCCTGTTTACCATCAAGTATTTGGGCGGGGGTATCATCAGTAAGCAGTAGCTGGCAGTTTCACATGTTTTTCTCATGTGCTAAAGGTATAAATGAACTTTAAACTTTAATCTACTACTTTTCTTATGATTATGTTTGGCATAAAAAAAAGGGGGGCGAAGGATACCAAAGGGACATTCAAACTCATAAGTCGAAAATAAACTGACGCCATTGCTAAAAACAAAAAAGACAAACAACAGTACACAACACACAACATAGACATCCAAAGACTGAGCAACACAAACTCCACTAAAAACTGGGGGTGATCTCAGGTGCTACGGAAGGGTAAGCAGATCCTGCTCCACATGTGGCACCCATCATGTTGCTCATGTTAGTACAAACCCGGTGATAAGTCTAATTCGGTAGTCACCTTTCGGAGAAAAGGGGGCGGGATTGCAGTTACAACTATTGGAACATATCCGTTGTCATCTTGGAAACAGATATTTCATAAAAAAATATAGTCTTTTGTATAGATAATCAAAATCGTGACGTGATGTGAAAAAAATACATACCTGCTTCTACTAGTGACTGGCAAGGCATTGTATCTCCTGAATAAACTATTTTCCATCCAGAATTATGAACTAAAGAAACTCCAGTTGCACATGCATAATGAGCGACAGGAACTGCTACAATCTACAAGCAAATCAATTCGCATTCTATTATAAACAAGTATATTAAAAGAATATGGTACATCAAGTTTAAAGAATTAAAGTTTCCTTGAAGTTTCCAAAATTTCAAATATAAAACCTTTCAATATAAGAAGATTGTGAGAATGCTGAAATTTGACACTTTATTTATGAAATGAGTAAATTTTTGCACTAAAAAAGGCTTGTTGAAGTACAAAGATGAAAGTTAACATGACTATTCACTGCTACATTTTTATAGACGGAGTTCACATACACAGAAGAAAACTCTACATTAAAAGTCTTGGTCAGAAACTTAACCACCACCTGTGCAAATGTACAAAAATCTCTTCCGCTATCTAACTTTAAAACCTATAGGAGTTTTGTGATAAAACTTGACATGATTATTTAGCACTTCTAGAAGGTTTTGTCATCTACATGGATGAAAACCATAGGTTAATGATCATGGTCAAAAAGTTTATTCATAATAGAAACTGTAGATAAACTTTTACTTAAATTGTGGCAATGTTTTAGAATACACATATTCACTCATTGAACCTTTTAGAAATGGTACAGGACTGGCACAAAGGTAGATGAGGTGAGTTTTGAAACAACTGGCAACCTGTTCATTAATGAGCACTACTTGCTAAGTAAAAAAATCTAAATATTTCTTTAGATACAATACATGTGCCTTTTAAATTATTTCCCTGAACAAAATAATTTGACTTTTAAAAAAAGAGAGAGATTCATTCTTCCAATTATTAATAAACTGTTATCACAGAGATATGTCTCGCCTTCTTGTAATTTTGATAATGCAAATGTTGAAATTAAAACAGCAATACTTTAACATGTAAGTTATGCAAATATTCAAAGTCGATGAACCATGACTGAAGGTACATGGCTAAACAATCTCCATGGAATGAGATGTGCCAATGCTAATACAACTGCATACCAAATACCATTGACTTATTATAAGTCGTTCCTTTAAACAAACCTAAACACAAACATTAACTTGTAAACTATGTAAAAGTTTCAAAGTCAATGAACCATGATCAGGGTGGGGCTATATAATCTCCATGGAACGATACTTGCAAATGCCGATACATTTGCATACCAAATATCATTGACTTAACATTAGCAGTTCATCTTAAACTGATCTAATCACAAACTAATACATGTAAACTAAGCAAAAGTTTCAAAGTCAATAGACCATAACTGAGGGTGGGGCCAAATATTCTCCATGGAAATGAGATGTGCTAATGCTTATACAACTTAACACCAATTAACATTGGCCTTCCACTAATGGTTCCCTTGAACTGACCTAATCACAAACTAATACATGTTAACTTAGCAAAATTTTCAAAGTCTATAGACCATGACTAAGGGGCGGAGCCAAATAATTTCCATGGAAATGAGATATGCCAATGCTTATACAACTGCATACCAAATATCATTGACCTACCACTAGTGGTTCCCATAAATTGACCTAATCACAAACTAATACATGTAAACTATGGAAAGTTTCAAAGTCAATAGACCTTGACTGAGGGGCAGGGCCAAATAATCTCCATGGTAATGAGATGTGCCAATGCTAGTACAACTGCATACCAAATATCATTGACCTACCACTAGTGGTTCACCATGAACTAGACCTAATCACAAACTAATACATTGTTGACGCCGCCGCCGCCGCCGACGCCGGAAACAGCATACCTAAGTCTCGCTTTTTGACTTCGTCAAGGCGAGACAAAATCAATAAAATATTGCAACATGATTGAACAGGCAACAAGACAGTAAACCTATTTGGAAATATAAACACTATCCTTGCAACTTATGTGCCCAATCTCAGCATCATCACAATTTACACTGACAAATGAGAGACATCATCAAGAAAAGATTCCCATGATGCAACATTATTTTTAATTTGTCCATTTTAGTTAGATGTAAGTATGTACCTCTTTACAGTTCAACAATGATCTGACAGTCTGACATAATGCTGGATTTTGTTCCTCTTTATAGTCAGCAGGTCTGTATGGTTCTCTCATGAAAGCTTCATTAGGTACAAACCTAAAATGATAAAAAACTCTAATAAATATAATACAACTCATCTCGTGTCAATTACTTGTCTCAAAAGATAATCAAATTCAACATACATGTGCATGAAATACTTGTGAAAAATTACATCCTTTTTAGAAACATGTGAAACACATTAAAGAGGCATTAGCTACGAAGTTGATAAAAAAAATAAAATTATGAATTTCTTTGTTTCAAACATTTATAAAAGTGGAATTGTGAAATAATATTTTGCTATTATCAGTCTGTTTGGTTCGTCATTTTATCCCCATGTTTATATTTTTACCTATGTCTGCCAAGTTGGTAGGCAGGGGTCATCAGACACATTTTTAAAACTAGATGTTACAATGATGATTGTGGCCAAGTTTAGTTAAACTTTACCCAGTAGTTTCATAGAAGACTTTTGTAAAAGTAAATGGATGACAGACAACAGACGCCAAGTGATGAGAAACAAAATTGGCCATTTGGGCCAGGTGAGCTAAAAATGACTTAGTGAAGCAAACACGACAAAATGGAAATAACCTTACATAAGGCTTAAAGAGGAAATATTTCATGACTGACATGTTATATAGTCCTTAACATTTTGTTATAAGTTGAAAACATTTGGTTGAAGATTAGTAAAGGTTTGAATATAAAACTGAAATTTCAATTTTCTCCTCAAAGACAAGTGATGCAAAGCTAAAATATTGTAATGTAGATGTACAACACCAAAAAAAACAAGTAAGTTTAGAGTACAAAAGTAGGAAACAACTAAATCTTATGATATGATCTTCAAACATCAGTTAGTATTCATAGGATATTGAGAGTTGAGGGAGGGCATAAAATAGAGTATGGCGGAAGTTTTTATCTGTGTTCAATACCCAATTTCAAAATTTGATCAATTTTAATATAGGAGAAATATTTGTCACTGTACAAACAATAATCAATCAAAATTTCAAATGATTTGGTCAAAGGTTAAATAAATCCTCAAAAGTTGTCACTCATTGCAATGATCAAGAGACAAAACACATGAATATGTCTTAGTCGAATTAAACCCTATGCTCAATGGTGGTCTATAACAACATTTTAATATTCAAACAATTTGGACAATGATTGTTTAACTTATCAAAATAAAATCAAAACACTACAGATGGACTAAAGGAAGAATGGACAATGTTATCTTTTAATGTCTACCTTACTTTATGGCATGGAAATATAAAACTACTTACTGTATTAATTCATAATATTTCATATGAAGTGTTTTATCAATTATTATGTGAAGCCATCTTTTTATTCTGATTGGTGCTAACAGGTAAACTTTAGTATATTTCTTCCCAGCTCGTTCTAATGCTGCTTTCCTTGCCAGCAATATACCAGTCAATCCCTGTAAAAGAGAATTTCTTATTCCAATCAATATCATAATTGTTTTCTAAAGACAAATAAAATACCAATAACTCCAGCTGAGGTCGTTAAAACTCTCATTTGTTGTTGCAAAATTCAAGTGGTTTTGGAATTGCTTTGTTGATCTTTTTGTATTCAACTTTTAAACAACAAAGTACAACAAATATGATGACTGATACTCATGACACTGAAAATATGGTCTTCATTCTTGTGAAGAAAATGGTAAGGTTTGAAATATTTCTTAAATATTAATTCAATACCAATACTTTAATTTGTATTGGATTTATCCCAGGAAATGAGAACAAGGGACACAATTAAATTCAATTTTTTCCTAAATTTCTGATAAAATATAAAATGAAGAACTATATTTTTAATGAGAATTTTTTTTTAATAGTTAATTGATAATTTGAACAATATTACGGTAATTAAGTTTTAGATCTTGCATGGTTGATCAATTTTCTCTCAAAATTTCTGATATTCTATTAAAGTTTTAAATATAATATGAGGCAGGCATTACCTGTGAAAGGGATGAAGTCTGTATAAATTAGTGTAGGAATTCAAGCATCATTTGCACTTGAATCTGTAGAAAATGAAGCCAAAGTACTGAAACATATCTGACATTCGACCTATTGTTCGGGATTATAGTTGTGACATCATTTTCAATGTAAAGAAAGAAACACCATCATCAGGTATTAATGTGTTTTTTTTTTCATGTTACAGAATTATCAATTATTTTTATTGCCAGTACATTAGTAGATTGTTTTCTATATTGATTTTCTACTGCAGTTTCAGAAAAGAAGATTACAAAAGGAAAACATTTTGTAAAAACTTACCAAAATTTACCAAATTAATGAAAGTTGTTAAAATTGACTATAAAGGGCAATAACTCCTTAAGGGTCAACTGACCATTTTGGTCATGTTGACTTATTTGAAGATCTTACTTTGCTGAACATTATTGCTGTTTACAGTTTATCTCTATCTGTAATAATTTTCAAGATAATAACCAAAACGGCAAAATTTCCTTAAAATTACCAATTCAGGGCAGCAACCCAACAACCAGTTGTCCAATTCATCTGAAAATTTGAGGGCAGATAGATATTTACTTGATAAACAAGTTAATCCCTGTAAGATTTGCTTTAAATGCTTTGGTTTCAGAGTTACAAGCCAAAATCTACATTTTACCCCTATGTTCTATTTTTAGCCATGGCAGCCATCTTGGTTGGTTGGCTGGGTCACCCACACATTTTTAACTAAATACCCTAATAATGATTGTGGCTAAGTTTGGTTGAATTTGGTCCGGTAGTTTCAGAGGAGAAGATTTTTGTAAAGATTACAAAATTTACAAAAATTGGTAAAAATTACTTTAAAGGGCAATAACTCCTTAAGGGGTCAACTGACCATTTTGATCATGTTGACTTATTTGAAGATCTTACTTTGCTGAGCATTATTGCTGTTTACAGTTTATCTCTATCTGTAATAATTTTCAAGATAATAACCAAAAGCGGCAAAATTTCCTTAAAATTACCAATTCAGGGCAGCAACCCAACAACCAGTTGTCCAATTCATCTGAAAATTTGAGGGCAGATAGATATTTACTTGATAAATAAGTTAATCCCTGTAAGATTTCCTTTAAATGCTTTGGTTTCAGAGTTACAAGCCAAAACTACATTTTACCCTATGTTCTATTTTTAGCCATGGCAGCCATCTTGGTTGGTTGGCTGGGTCACCCAAACATTTTTAAACTAAATACCCTAATAATGATTGTGGCTAAGTTTGGTTGAATTTGGTCCGTAGTTTCAGAGAAGAAGATTTTGTAAAGATTACAAAATTTACAAAAATTGGTAAAAATTACTTTAAAGGGCAATAACTCCTTAAGGGTCAACTGACCATTTTGATCATGTTGACTTATTTGAAGATCTTACTTTGCTGAGCATTATTGCTGTTTACAGTTTATCTCTATCTGTAATAATTTTCAAGATAATAACCAAAACGGCAAAATTTCCTTAAAATTACCAATTCAGGGCAGCAACCCAACAACCAGTTGTCCAATTCATCTGAAAATTTGAGGGCAGATAGATATTTACTTGATAAACAAGTTAATCCCTGTAAGATTTGCTTTAAATGCTTTGGTTTCAGAGTTACAAGCCAAAATCTACATTTTACCCTATATTCTATTTTTAGCCATGGCAGCCATCTTGGTTGGTTGGCTGGGTCACCCACACATTTTTAAACTAAATACCCTAATAATGATTGTGGCTAAGTTTGGTTGAATTTGGTCCGGTAGTTTCAGAGGAGAAGATTTTGTAAAGATTACAAAATTTACCAAAAATTGGTAAAAAATTACTTTAAAGGGCAATAACTCCTTAAGGGGTCAACTGACCATTTTGATAATGTTGACTTATTTGTAGATCTTACTTTGCTGAACATTATTGCTGTTTACAGTTTATCTCTATCTATAATAATTTTCAAGATAATAACCGAAACGGAAAAAATCCTTAAAATTACTAATTCAGGGCAGCAACCCAACAACCCATTGTCCGATTCATCTGAAAATTTCAGGGCAGATAGATCTTGACTTGATCAACAATTTTACCCCATGTCAGATTTGCTCTAAATGCTTTGGTTTCAGAGTTATAAGCCAAAATCTACATTTTACCCTATGTTCTATTTTTAGCCATGGCGGCCATCTTGGTTGGTTGGCGGGTCACGGACACAATTTTAAACTAGATACCCCAATGATGATTGTGGCCAAGTTTGGTTAAATTTGGCCAAGTAGTTTCAGAGGAGAAGATTTTGTAAAGTACAAAATGGAATATTATTGTCACATAAAACAACTGCTTGTTCCATTAAGTCTGGAAAGGTCTTTACAGAAAAATCTTCTCTATTTTGTGTTTCACTGAGTTTCCTCTTATTTCATACAACCCATGAAGAGGAAAAATTTTAAACAAAAAAAGACAATATTATATTGAAGAGCATAGATTAGACTTTCAATTTAGCAAACTGGAGAAACTTTTCAACAATTTTTTTCTTTAGGGCCAATTTTATCCAAAACTCTATGACTTTGTTTTACAGACATTTGACTGATTTCATCTAAATTATAATATTTCTAACCATATATTTCATATGGGAAAATATATTAAGTAGTAGCAACACTGGATTATACATACTAAATGGTGATCAGCATGAAGGTGAGATATATATATACAGTTCATGTTTATCAATATTTCATCAGTTTTATCTCCATACATCATGTACAGCTGATTGATAGTACCATCACCACAGTCCATTAGAATACTTGTTTCTTCACTGAAATCAAAAGATGTCTGTTATATGATAGAAACACATAATTCACATTTAATTTGTTTACAAATGTAAAATTTATGCTGAAATCATTTCTCTTCATGCTCAAGTTTAACTAAATGCAATGGGTTTTACATCACTCACACCATGTAAGTTATTTTTCAGTTTGACTGTATAATTTCAGATTTACTTTATAATTTCAGATTTTTTATCCATTTTATATAATTTTTCATCTTATAGATATCTCTTTGTATTTCTCTTCTATTTTCTAGAATAGTTCAAAAGTTGCTTCAATGTGATATGTACATGTATATAACTGTAAGTGCTATGCATGATCTTCCAACAGGTGCTTTTTCTTGAAAAATTTGAACTCACAAATAGTTTCTTTACTCAACAATATCCCATTTCTTGTTTCTCTGGATTAACCTCAGGTCAACTACGGGTAGTTCATTCATAAAATCGAAACTGGAATCTTGTGTATTGAGTGACTTAATTAAAAGAATGTTAATTAACTGCAAAAGATTCCAATTTTCAAATGAAATTCATTGGTAAGATAAACTAAACTCCCCCTCAACTCTAACATTGTATATGTTTTCCTTTCCAAATCTAAAAGCCTTTTATTTCTTTGAACTGTATATCGTAATTGTATTTATCCTTTTCAAGCTTATAAGGCAGCATGGAAACAATCTTATTGTTTATAGTCTATACAGTCTTTGAATGTTAACTCATGATCATTGGAAGTTTTCTATCTTGTTGGTAACTACCTCACATTTCTTATGTATACATTACATACAAAACTTACTCAATATTAATTAAAAAACTAGTCACATTTCGAAATTTTCCAGGAAACCCAGAGCCTGTTCCTAAAAATGCAACCTCTGGATACTCAGATTCTGAAAATTAATTAAACATTTATAAGCATTATTTACCTTGAAATACTAGTTAAAAATTATATCACTTACTCTATATTTTATATATTATATTTGTATACTTCCTGAAAGAATGCTCTTTTGATTATTTTATTTTTATTTCAGCATGTTTTAAATACCTGAATTTTTTTTCAGAAAAGCATTTTATTCCATGATAGTCAGTACAGCTGTAGTTAAAGGGGAATATTCCTTACTTTTATACAAGGACAGCAAACTTCATACAGTTAATAATATGAGATTTATTTCTACATCTAATACTTACTGTTATTTTCAAACTGTTTATTCGACAATAAAGATTTATAGTCTATTACAGTCTTCATAAAATGCTCATCTTTAGACAGTTTGGTTCTCATTTTACTTTCAATATCATCTGATATACAAAGCTCACTACAAATAGGAACATACAGTTAACTATAAGTCTAATATGCTAATACTATTAAAATATGGTTTAACCATATAATCAAACTTCTAGTATGGTTCAGTTAATCAAAATAACTTGACATGATATAGGAAAAATATGAAGAATGCAAAGCTTTTAAAATCAGTAAAACATTTTTTTTTAAATATCAACAATGTCTCATTTAGCAGTTTATACAAAAGCAACTAAAATCCAAATACAGATAAATAAATCCAAGGTTCACATAACAGTTAAATGTAAATACTGAAGATTGTAACATCACTGTCAAAACGACTTATCACAAAATTTTCACTTTCCATGAGCATCACAACAGGTGCTACCTAGTGAAGCAGGAACTGTCTACCCTTTTGGAGCACTCTACTTTTGGATTCCGTTGGGATTCATGCTGCTCAAATCTTAGTTTTCTTTTAAGTGCTTTGTTGAAAATGTAATTAGTTTGTTTTTTTTCTTTTGGTAACAGTACTGTCTGTTTTTCTTTGAATTAAGATTTTTGATCGCCCTGTTGGTATCTTTTCCCCCTTTACTAGCAAACAAAGTACAGTCTTAGAAATCGCACAAAAAATAAGCAAACAGGGATAAAATTCATTAATTGAAAAAGAAGAAAGGCAAATTAAAACGATAATTTCTTATATGACAATTTTGGAGCATGCTCATCGATTTCCTTGAGGAAACTGCAATGTTTTCTTAAACTTTTTATAAAGATATTAAAATAAACTGAAAAATATAGAAAAACTTGTGAAATTCCTTGTGTAGATACCAAAAAAACACAGATGGGTCTATTCTATTGTAAGCAAATAAAGAGACAATTGATACAGTATCAAATGCAAAGAAGATTTATTGCAAAGGAAATAAATCCTGGTTTTTCGAGGAGAAATTTAATATTCCCATTGAATGAACTATTGTACTTATTCAATGGGACAGTCCACTTTGCAAAAATTTAAATGGCCAGGTAAACAACAAATGATTTTAGGAAAGGTTTTACTTACTTTGCAAAATCAGTAGACAATTACATAACTTACTCAGATATTCCAAGTTTAGGTCTGTATGAATATCTCATGAAAGGTTTAGCCATTATATAATTTTCCATTTGATAATTTTCTGTCTGCTGCTTTGACATATGAATTCTGGGAAATATATCTGGATGAACCATATTCAGTATGCTTTGAAGCTGTATCATACCTTCTGATATCATATTACTTGTTTTCTCATGCAAAAACATGTGAACTGTGGAACTGGGAAATCTAAAATTTAAAAGGAAATTCAGGCTTTTTGAAAAAAAAAAACTCAATTTCATTTTGACTCTGACACATCTTCATTCAACAATGCTCACGAACAATTCCATACTAAAATTTATTCTATAAATAGGAATTATTTCAAGAGTTTTCTCATATATTTCTAATGATTGTAAACTAATTAATTGTTTCGTTATGTATTATTAATTTTGTTACTTTCTGTCTTGTGACTCTTTATTCAGAGACTTTCCATCCTGTGACTTTCTGTCTGTTTACGGTCTTCTGCTTACCTTCAGATTTGTTATAGACATTGTAACATTTGTCATGAAAGGTACATCTCTTATTATTTTCAGTGTCAAAAATGTTGTTCCTTATTTGTATGCTAAAAAAGTGAGATCTATCTAAGTCCATTATTTTTCTTCTGGAAATTGATAAATAATTGATATTTAACTTTTTCTGTCGAAATGTCTTTTAAGACCTACATCAATGTTTATGTCACATCATGTACTAGTGTATCGCAATAGACTGAAGTGCAGGCAAGAGGGTTTCAATACATAAGTAGTTGTATCAATATTTTCTATTATATTTTTTCTTCACAAAGTTTGGTGATTTTGAGACAGAAACTTGCTGCCCAAAAACAGGTTGGGCAATTTCAATGTTTTCTAAATGGACTGCTTTCTAACATCCCATAGCCCAAGTAAGTCCTAAAAAGACCTTCAGATGTCAGAGAACTCCCAAACTGTTGGTATTGAGTATTTTCGACATTGTTCATTACATAGTTACCTCTGTATAAACTGTTGATATTGTGGATTATTGACCATGTTATATGATGACATGTGTACCACTAATTCAGCCGAGTTGTCATTGTCACCTTGACATTCTGATAACTTCTCAGATCTTAATAAACTGTACAAATAGTCTTCATTTGGACATTCAACAACTGTTAAGAAAATATATTTCAAGTGAATTTTTTATCAGCTAATTCCTTACTTTCCATTGCTTTTCTGTTTTCCATTGCTATTCCTTAATTCTCATTTTTCAAGTTTTCATAAGTTACAAACTGTATATTTTCTAAAGAAAACTGATCATTTGTAGCCTAATATTGCATATAACAGTTGCTGCTGGACATAAAGCAACAAGAAATCGCAAACATGTCTCAGGTGGAGAGTTGTCTCATTAGCAATCTTTCCTCATCTCCTTATTTTTATATATATGAATGTAAGAAGGCACGATTTCACTGCTAATGCTTACATTAAGTATTTCTGATCAAATATAGTACTGCTTCACTTATAGATATTTCTTCCTAATGTAATATGGTGCCATATTATCAATTGCAATTCCTACACTGATTTCTGTGAACCCCTACCATACCCCTACCAAACTTCATTACCACCGGGAATTTCCATAATTTAATCTGGTTATGGTTGGTTATATTTGTTTGGTATGTTTATTTTTTCCGTACAAAAAGAACACTCAATTGATAAAAAAACAAGTGAAACTGCGAGCTACTGCTCACTGATGATACCCCCAGCCCAAATATTTGACGGTAAACAGGAAGTTGTTGAGTGATTAATCTGAAAACGCATCACACGGTATAGCTGACTTATATAAACACTGAAACCAAATTTCAGAATCCTTGTAATGTAGTTCCTGAGAAAAATGCAACGAAAATTTTCAACTTGGATGTGTTGTGTAAAATGATGTAAGTGTTTGGTAAACAGGAAGTTGTTGAGTGATCAATCTAAAAACACATCACATGGTATAGCCGACTTATATAAACCCTGAAACCAAATTTCAGAAATCCTTGTATTGTAGTTCCTGAGAAAAATGCGACGAAAAATTTTCATGGGACGGAAGGAGGGACTAACAGACTGAGGGATGGATGGACAGACAGAGGTAAAACAGTATACCCCCACTTTTTTAAAGCGGGGTATAAAAATTAATACAATGAGATATGTCTCGCCTGTCGGCATAAAATTCAGAAAAAGACAATCTGATGGACAGCAACATGGTTTATTAATTCAGTCGCTGGACAATTATCTAGTGGGCACGCCCTCAAAATAGTCGTCAAACTGATATGAACTGATAGTAATTCAACTTCATACAAAATATCATTGATCTATCACAAGTAGAACCTATCAAACTAACTTAAACAGAAAACTTAACATTGGAAAATTACTTATTAATTCAAAGTCACTGGACTAATGGGGCAGGGCCTCGAAATAGTCGTCGATCTAACTTAAGCAGAAAACTTAACAATTGTTGAAGCCATCGGCGTCGCCGTCATATCCAAAAAAGCAATCCCTATGTCTCAGGCGAGACAAAAACTGACAGCAAATTAAATAGAATTTTGACAAGAACTTTTATATAGTCTTAAAATTAATGTGCCTGTCATGCCTTTGACTGCATTATGTTTGAACCCTTCAAATAAAACAGAAATATTAGAAAGTTTACTTATAATAGGCCTTGCAATTTCTTTTTCTGTTAATACATCATCGGGACACATCTGAAAAAAATATAATATCGTTTCAGTTTTAACTTTTAACCATACACATACAATGAGTACTGGTTGAGGACCAGTTACAGTCAAGTACCAGTTACCATCACCAGACATTTTATGCAATAACAGACATTTTGCATATATACAGCATTATGCTATTATATTTCATTTGTAAAAACTTTTTGTTTGATACAATTTAGAAAAGGAAATGCACAGTTTTTTTTTATCAAAATCAAATTCTTTATGTTACTCTTCTGTATCATTTTTTACAGTGTAATGCGTTGGTTTCTAGTGACATAAAGTCATGACATGTACCCAAAAAATTTCACACAATCCCAAAAACTGAGTCACCAACTTTTTATAAGAGGATTTAAAGTTTGATTTATGGATTTTATGACACACAAGGCAACTTTTCATCATATTTTAACTCTCTTTTTCATTGTGGCTATGTTTCACTTGGTTTGTATGAACTTTTGAAGTTTATATTTATATTCACTATTCATGGTTTGTCATAGTGAGTGGACATTGTTTCATGATAAGAAATTGCTTACTTCGTATTTTTTATTTTTTTATGATCAACTTTACTATTTAAATATATAGGAAATATTTGTAGTATTTATGTGGTGTTTTCATTTCCATTAAAATAATGGAATAACCTAGAAAAGCTTTGAAATTAGCTTTTTAAGAGATTCCAGGTCATAATATTGCTATTTCATCCTTGTAATTAAACAGTTTAGATGTAACTAAGCTGGAAGTTCAGTAAATATAAATATAAACATTACTTACTATTCTTCCATCAGATAAAGTAACATTCTCTCCATCACGTAATTTTTTTACCAAGGAAACGCTACAAGCAAAACAATTGTATCATATTTTATCAGCAAATTCTACATTTTCCCTTTGATCTTACCGGGTACTGCCTAATATATTTCTACATCATGGACAGGACTTGATACTCAAAAATAAAAGGAAATGAAGTTACGTTTCAATGCAGCAATGTCATGCGCTTATGTCCATCCTTGTCAATTGATCAATGAAATGCATGCGACTTCATACAAATTGACTATGGGGGGCTCACTTGATATTCTTGCTGAAAAAGTCAGTATCAAAAACAAAAATGCCATTATTCTATATAGATTAGAAATTTCACAAAGTCATAAATGCAATAATTTCTTTATGTACAAGAACTTTGGATAACAATTTTGATAGCAAAATTTTATTGATTTTCATTTTATTTTGACAACATTTTTAAGAAGGATTAGAATTATCAACAACAATGCAGTTTTTATTGTCTAACAACTATTTTTATGTGAACATTTAAGAGGAATGCCGTGATGAATACAAGATATCCAATGAAATGAAAAGATCATACAAAATAATTCTTGATTGTTTTGTTCAATAGTAAACTAACTTCTGTTGATAGGTGTTAACAATATAAACAACAAACCTAAAAGCAAAATACATGTATGAATGCTATTGTTCAATAATGAAGACTTTCCAACAAATGTCTACATGAAGAACAGCAATAAAAGTAATGTTTAATGATAAATCGCTTTTGTCATTGTATTCATAGACTCTTATCTCATTTACAAATTTTAATTGTTTTTTCCAACCGTATTTTTGTAGTATCTTCATAAAGATTTTCTTACTAAAAAAAAATATTTTTAAAGATATTCTTCCAATCAATCAAAACAGTATGAAATATAATTCAAATATAAGTAATGAAATGTTTACTTAAATTCAGCTAGATTTAAAATAAACATGGCCTTCAATAATATATTGGCAATTAAGAAAACATAACTTGTACTTACTCATTTATACCTAAGTCTATACATTTCTGATAATTTACCACTTGATTTCTAGGATTAGGCTGAAATAGTACAAACTAAGTAATATTTTCTAAATAATGACACTTTACTTTATGCATAAAGAGTGGGTTTACAAATAACTAAAAATAGAACAATGCTAAGATTAGATATTTAGTTACAATCAAAAAACAAATAGTTTCATTTAATATTGTGATTATTTTTTAATAATGATTAATAAATTGCTTCGCTGAGCGCAGCTGGATATGACCGCAGATGTCCAACCCTGAAAAGTTGCGCCAAAATGGACACATTATTTGCGCTTGATACAGGTCTGAAATTGGATTGTTATTAAATATTTGACACATAATAGGTTTCTGACACAGAATAAGTGTAGTCAAAGAACTTAAAATTGGTTATATGATTTGAATTATATTTAATTTTTGCTTTTGTGCAACTGTGCAATACACTATGCTGTTGCGATTGCCCCCAAAAAAATGTTACCCTTTTTTTTGCTTTTGTGCAATACACTATGCTGTTGAATATTAACACACCCCCAAAAAATATTTGAAGAAATTTTCTTTTAAAATCTGAAATGAGAAAAATTGTAGCCCCCACAAATTCTTATTTACCCCCAAATTTTTTCAACTCCCCTTTCCTTATTCCAAAATAATCTCAATTCAAATTTCTAATGGAGTTTGCAACCATAACTACTCATTTAAATACATCATAAAATATTAAAATATAAAATGACATACAGTCATGGTTAAAATTAATATTAATATTAATAGTAACTTCTAAAAATAAATTTACGGCTAATCATCTCAAGACAATCATCATATCTTAATACATAATTTACAAGCAGTGTAAGGAGGTAATCAAACATATATATATTTGTTGTATGGAAACTTGTGGTATAATTTCAGAGATTCATACACTTAAACACAAGTTATTGTCTGAAACTGCAAAATGCTTATTTGGGCCCTTTTGGCCCCAATTCCTAAACCTTTGGGACCATAACCCCAAAATCAATCCCAACCTTCCTTTTGTGGTTATAAACCTTGTGCTAAAATTTTATTGATTTCTATTTACTTATACTAAAGTTATTATCCGAAACCATCTGTCTTCGGACGACGCTGACGACGACGACAACAACGAAGATGACAACACGATACCAAAATACGACCAAATAATTTTTACTTTTGGCGATCATATAAAACAATTTTCATCATTCTATATCTAACATATAAATCCATAAAACTTTATATATTAATAGGTTTAAGACTAAAATAACCCCATAAATGGAGAAAATATTCCAGAATTTCTTGCTACTTTTAAACTAAAAAAAAAAAAATAATGAAAATGACTGATTATTTTTCTACATACCTTTATAATATAGGCATAAGTACAATCTGGATCTGATAAAGGTGTATAAAATGATAGAAGCTGTTGTGATAGTGGACTAGTAGATTCTGGAATAAAATGAACTAGAGGCTCTAAAGAGCCTGTGTCGCTCACCTTGGTCTATGTGCATATTAAACACAAGACACAGATGGATTCATGACAAAATTGTGTTTTGGTGATGGTGATGTGTTTGTAGATCTTACTTTACTGAACATTCTTGCTGCTTACAATTATCTCTATCTATAATGAACTTGGCCCAGTAGTTACAGTGGAAAATATTTTGTAAAATTTACAAAATTTACAAAATTTATGAAAATTGTAAAAATTGACTATAAAGGCAATAACTCCTTAAGGGTCAATTGACAATTTTGGTCATGTTGACTTATTTGTAGATCTTACTTTGCTGTACATTATTGCTGTTTACAGTTTATTTCTATCTATAATAATATTCAAGATAATAACCAAAAGGTGCAAAGTTTTCTTAAAATTACCAATTCAGGGCAGCAACCCAACAACGTGTTGCCTGATTGGTCTGAAAATTTCAGGGCAGATAGATATTGACCTAATGAACAATTTTATCCCGTCAGATTTGCTCTAAATGCTTTGGTTTCAGAGATACGAGCCAAAACTGCATTTTACCCTATGTACTATTTTTAGCCATGTCAGCCATCTTGGTTCATGGGCGGGTCATCGGACACATTTTTAAACTAGTTACTCTAATGATGATTATGGACAAGTTTGGTTAAATTTGTCTTAGTAGTTTCAGAGGAGAAGATTTTGTAAAGATTACAAAAATTTACGAAAAATTGTTAAAAATTGACTATAAAGGGCAATAACTCCTTAAGAGGTCAACTGACCATTTTGGTCAAGTTGACTTATTTGTAGATCTTACTTTGCTGAACATTATTGCTGTTTACAGTTTATCTCTATCTATAATAATATTCAAGATAATAACCAAAAACGGCAAAATTTTCTTAAAATTACCAATTCAGGGGCAGCAACCCAACAACGGGTTGTCCGATTCATCTGAAAATTTCAGGGCAGATAGATCTTATCCTGATAAACAATTTTACCCCATGTCAGATTTGCTCTAAATGCTTTGGTTTCAGAGATATAAGCCAAAATCTACATTTTACCCCTATGTTCTATTTTTAGCCATGGCGGCCATCTTGGTTGGTTGGCGGGTCACCGGACACATTTTTAAACTAGATACCCCAATGATGATTGTGGCCAAGTTTGGTTACATTTGACCCAGTAGTTTCAGAGGAGAAGATTTTGTAAAGTTAACAGACGACGACGGACGACGACGGACGCCGACGGACGATGACGGACGACGGACGCCAAGTGATGAGAAAGCTCACTTGGCCCTTTTGGGCCAGGTGAGCTAATAATAAAATGATGCACTATACCCTCAATATAACCTAAATAAAGCTTGATAACATACATGAATCAAAGAGCTCGAAGCTCTAAAGGGAAAAGACAGCCATTGTTTCTATTTTTTGGGGTATCTTATGATAGTCCAGATTTTTCACCATTTACCTTATAAATCTTATTTTATTACCAAATATCAGATTCATTGTAGGTAGGCTGACTGACACTAGAATAGAAATGATCTGTTTTTAAAATCTATGGCCTTTATTTGTTTATCAAAAAATATATATGTGCACCGGTTTTACTTTCAAAGTCTTTCATACAGAGAATGAGCCCAAGACCAGCTAGAATGATTCACAATATTGAAGTAAATTTTTGTTTCATGCAATTTCATTTCCTTAGTCAAGAATTCATCATGAGGTCAATTTGAACAAATGGAAGAGATCAGCACCTTCTAAGTCAAAATATTTAACTACAGGCTTAATAAGCAGTTGATAATTAATAATTATGCTAGGCAAGATGACTTCAGGAATTTGGTAGCATATCCTTTTTTCATGTAAGAATGAATGCTCAGTATTGGGGATATAAATTGGTTATTTCACAAACGTGAAAATACTGTCTAGACAAGGTTTGATTTAATTTTTGTCTAACTGCCACAGCTTTGTGATATAGCATAAAGTATAAATATACACCCTGATAATAAATTATTCTAGAAATGATATATTTCAATCTCAATGTGGTCCAATCTATTGTATATAAGAAATGAACAAGGAAGTGTAGACAAATCAAAATTAATTCAAAAAGACTCAATTTTATTGCATGTAGGACATACATATTATGTTGAAAGTCTGTAATATGAAGGTTTTACAACAAGAAACACATAAACTTAGCATTATCAATGATCAATAAAAATGATGTCAAGGTCAGATGAACCATGCCAGACAGACATGTACACTTCACAATCATTCCATACACCACATATGGTGGTCCTATTGCTTTAAGTACCTGGAATACAGACCAAACCACATAAACTTAACACTGACCAATGAACCATAAAATGAGGTCAAGGTCATATGAACCATACTAGACAGACATGTACACCTTACATTCATGAACCATAAAATGAGGTCAAGGTCATATGAACCATACTAGACAGACATGTACACCTTACATTCATACCATACAACAAATATAGTTGCTGATTGCATCTGAAAAACTAACAAAGCCATGAAAACTTAACACTGACCAATGAACCATGAAAATAGGGTCAAGGTCATATGAACCCTACCAGACAGACATATACATCTTATAATCAATCTATACACCAAATATAATTGACCTATTGCATAAAGTATCTGATAAACTGACAAAACCATGAAAAATTAACATTGACCAATGAACCATGAAAATGAGGTCAAGGTTATATAAAACCTGCCAGACAGACATGTACATCTTACAACCATGAACGTGTGGCCAACCATATAAGTCATATTTTCTCAAAAAGCTGTGATGATAAAACCGCTAACAGGGTTGGATCCACGTTTTTTTTATAAAGGGAGGAGGTAATTCCAAAAAAATTCACATTAACCGCCAAGCGTAGTGATGCAGAAAAAATTTGGATGATTTTATGCTAAAAAATCATAAAAAATGTAAGGGACTTGAAATTTTCTTTTGTGATCAAAGGGGGTGTATGCCCTCTACGCCCCCTGGATTCACCCCTGGCTAAGGCAATGTAATCAAATTGTTTATTTCAAAATTTGCTTGTAGCTGAGAAAAATTGAATAACATCTTAATATTGAAAAAAAATATCTATACTACTAAAACAACGAGGTCCAATTTGTTAGCCGGCATGACGCAAACAAGATGAATCAAAGAATTTAACTTTATATATAACTAATATAGGACAATGGTGTTGATTAAAAATTACACCATTCCAGGACATTTGGTTTTCCACATAATTAGTATTACCAATAACTAACAAGTTCCCAGTTGATGGGTTCAAACAGAAAGATTTTGAAAGCAGAGAAAACTGTGCACCTTATAATCAGCATCACTTTATCAGATGACAATACGAATACTAAAAGTCCAGGCTAAAAATAAGGCGTAGGTACTTTGATTCAATCACGGACCCCTGAATCGCGGGTGTGTTCTAGTACTACATAACTTTACAGCAATTGAAACCATGAACAATTATACATATCAATTATTCTTATCAGTTGTCTGTGTTACCTTGGTCTTTTGGAGGATTATACAGATCTTCTTTCTTGTCTGGTAATAATGGAACATAGGCAATATTTAAATCAGAATTTTCAAAACCTGTCATCGCTTTTGATTGTCTCCCTATTAAAATATAAAAAATGTCAAATGCTTTAAAAATGAATATAGTACATGTTTCATGCACACAGAAATATGAATTATATGGATTTTTAGACATATAATGAATAAATTACAACTTATGTACATAACTGAGAAACAGATTACTTTATAAAAGACAAAATAGTTAAAAAAAAAAACAACATTTCTGACCTCAATCTATAATTAAATCACTTTACTGCATGTTTCAGCTATTATTAATATGTATTTTTGTAACCATATCTTTAATGATCCGTGTATAATTATATAAATAAAGAATCACATCGTATTTGGTCCTTTTTTTTAATAGCAATGCTAAAATATTGTTTCAATGCCTTCCTTAAACATTTGGCTAAATATTACTAATACTTTAATAGTTTGGTCGCATATTAACTTTTTACAGTTCAGAAACTTGGGATTAGTCCAATAGAGCTCAAAATTAAAACTCTTTTCATCTAAATGTGATCACACTAGACTAAATATAAAACAAAATAGTTTAACTAAATTAATTTTTGATAATCTTTGATATAGGGGTCAATTTTTTCAAAATGTGGAATTTGTAAATGTATAAATCTGAAAATCAAAAAGCTTTGAATATATCTGAAAATGTTCTGTATGCATATGCTGAAAAGTCTTCAAAGTCTTAGAACAATTGTTCAACTTCCAAAGAATATCTGTAGGTTTGAATTTTTGTTAAAGGAAAATACATTTACTGGTTGCCTTGCTATTCACACATAGTATAAATGCTTTCTAGCCATCTACTGATCCAGTGATAAAATACGCTAGTTAATTCCACCCTAACAGAATTTTCTATAATATGAAATTATACCATAGAAGAGCAAAAAAACAAAACTTGTAGTTTATTATCAATCCTGTTTAAACATTTTATGTAAAGAAAAAATATATATTTACCAATATCCAATTTTGTGTTGATATCATCATACAGCATCATATAACTTTTTCTTTGTACTACAGATTCCTTCAAATAAAAACAAAAAGTTTCATGGTGTTAAATATACTAAATTAATGAAGTTTCAAAAGTTACTGAGCACCTGATTCGAGATAAACTGCTTTAAACGTATACCTTATTTAGTTAATTATTTCAGCAAGACAGATAACAGGTAAAAAATTCAGGCTGAAGTATTCATGTTGATTCTTTACAATAGATATGTCTTCATTGATAAAAACAACAGAGCAGTACACCTAGGACATGCCCTTTAAAGTTAAGAATATAAATATAAAGAGATGTGGTACAATGTATGATTAAAAACTAACTACCAGAAACTAAAGGACGAAGATGTAAACATCTAAAGGTCACCTTACAGCTTTCAAGAATGGGCAAAGGCTTGACTAATTAGTATAATTTGACAATAAGCACACCAAAAAAAACATTGTAAAATGACAAAAACACAAGGTACCCATCCAAGATAAATCAAAGTTACTGATTTAAACAACATTATAACACCGACAATTATCTCTCAATAAAGGATTAAGCATTAACTGTCTGAAAATGATACAACCATCAGCTTCTACTCATATTTCCTTAGCCTTATTGATTTATTTTTACTGATATATAAATTTAATACCAAAGATGTATTTTTTATTGATATATATGCCATACATACAATTCCAACAGGTCCATGTACAGTAACTTTTCCAACACCTGCTACTGCTAAACCTAGAGACATTCCTGCAATCAAAAACAAATTATAAATTATATTAATTCATTCCTGAGAATAACTACACAAGAAAGATGTTTCTAGCTGAATTTTCAGACGAAGAACTTCAATCCTTGATAAGGAGATGTGGTATGTCATTGCCAAAGAGACAACTATTCATAAGAGACCAAAGGTTGAGGATGTAAACATCTATAGGGCTCTGCATGGCCTTCAACAATAAGCAAAGCCAATACTGTATGGTAATTAAACTTTAAATGAGCCTAAGTATATCAAAATGTGAACCAATTCCAAAGAGAAACCAATGCAAGAGCCTGATTAATGCTAAAAACAATTAGGATAATTTTCTATAACAATTTTTTTGGTAAAAAAAACCACTTACACATGATATAGGCTTGGTTTTTCTATGTTGTGATGTTATACTATTGTTTCAGAAAAAGGGAGAAGGTTTGGTACCATTAAAACGTTTAATCCGCTGCAAATGTTTGCACCTGTCCTAAGTCAGGAATCTGATGTACAGTAGTTGTCGTTTGTTTATGTAATTTATACGTGTTTCTCGTTTCTCATTTTTTTATATAGACTAGACCGTTGGTTTTCCCGTTTGAATGATTTTACACTAGTAATTTTGGGGCCCTTTATAGCTTGTTGTTCGATGTAAGCCAAGGCTCCGTGTTGAAGGCCGTACATTGACCTATAATGGTTTACTTTTATAAATTGTTATTTGGATGGAGAGTTGTCTCATTGGCACTCACACCACATCTTCCTATATCTATTGGATATTTATTCAGAAGTAACAGAAATTGGCCAAAAAAAAAAAAGTTAGTTGGATTCAAACAACAAAAGATAGTCATACAACATGAAAATACATATTGTTTTAATTTGTCCTTGATCAAATTTCAATTTTTACCTTCAAATGAAATTACGTACCATATAATCCTCCAAGATTGTTCCAAGACTTATTAGTGATGAAAATGTTTTCTATTCTAGCAAACTTCTTGAAGCTAAAAAATCCAAAAAGAAAGCATTTCTTTAAGTTTTATTTCAATACAGTATAAAAATTAAAGCATTATATCTTAAGCATTAAACCACATATTTCATTGCAATGTTGAAGTAATGCATTCAGGATACTATGTGGCCGGGAATTTTTTGCCCTCATTATCAATTCCATTATTTCAAGATGATCAGTGTTTGAAGTTGATCATGTTGATGCATAAACATGCGAGAAATGGAAAAAAAATATTGTTGTGAAGATTTTCTAGTTAAGCATTAACATTTACACCCCAAAATAGGGGTCAAAAGGTTTAATTTATGCAGATAAGTGAAGACCACTGTGTAATGAAAAGTTTGAAGTTAAAAGTGAAGCTTCCCATTTCACTGTTATGTTATGTGTGCATGTGTTGTTAAGAAGTTCTGAAAACAATATACATGATAAAATTGTTTCTTATAATAAGAAAAATCTTTTCAAGAATGCACAATTTAAAATGGAATAAATTAAGTATGACCTTACCAAACATTCTTTATTCTCTGGGTTCCTTCTCCACAATTAAATACAAAACTGAAAATACATAATGTGCAAATCTGTTTAATTATCAAATGATTCTCTATACATTGCAATATAAAATCATCGGTGTTCACAATAATTAAGGTGTTATCTGTTAAAATAAAATGCTTCTCTGAGCGCAGCCTGATACGACCGCAGAGGTCGAACCCTGAACAGTTGGGGCAAATTTGGACACAATATTCAAGCTTGATACTGTCTGAATTTGGATTGTGATCAAATTTTTGACATAATATAGGTTTCTGACACAAAATGTGGTCAAAGATCTTATAAATCCATTGCGCAATACTGTGCAATTGAAGATTTCTTCTTGAAAATTTTCAAAAATTCAAATTTTAAAAATTTTGAAAAAAAATATGAATCCCTTAAAAAAATTGGGAAAAAATTCCCCCTCAACTTTTGAAACCCCTTGAGCAATAACCCCAAAACTCAATCCAAGCCTTTCCTTTGTAGTATGGAATCTTGTAGTACAATTTTAGAGAGATCCATACACTTACACACAAGTTATTGTCTGGAAACTAGAAAAATGCTTGTTTTTCACCCTTGTTTGGCCCCTAATTCCTACATGTTTGGGGCAATTAACCCCAAACTCAATCCCAGCCTTCCCTTTGTTATATGAAACCTTGTGGTACAATGTCAGAGAGATCCATACACTTACACACAAGTTATTGTCTGGAAACTAGAAAAATGCTTGTTTTTGGCCCCTTTTTGGCCCTTAATTCCTAAACTGTTGGCCCCATAACCCCTAAAATGAATCCCAACCTTCTACTTGTGGTATTAAACATTGTGGTACAATTTCAGAGCAATCGAAATACTTAAACATGTTAAACACAAGTTATTATCCTGAAACTAGAAAAATGCTTGTTTTGGGCCCCTTTTTGGGCCCCTAATTCCTAAACGGTTGGGACCATCATCCCCAAAATCAATCGACGACACAGACGACGAAGATGACGACATCATACCATTATACGATCCCAAAAAGTTTTTTGCGGTCGTATAAAAAACACCAAAAACATCATTTTAATACATGAGGTCTTTTTAATAAAGAATATATAAGTTATTCAAATTATGGAGAAATACAAATATATTTGTAGCCCTATGTGCCTAATTTTGAAAGATACATGTAAAATATACCAGTAAGCAAATTGAAAAACAAAAACAGAATTTTGGCATGATTTTTCATATGAAATGTACATGATCAATGATGATGTATGACAATGAGTGAAATGAAATGAAAATTAAACTGTGAAAATGCAATAAATATTACAATATCCTAATGCTTGAATCTTTCACATGATTAGAACAATGAAATTTACGACAAAATATAAAAAACTTCCAAAAGATTCTGCATTCAAGCCTACTGCAAAGCAAATTGAGCACAATAATTATGTTGAATAAGATAACCAAATTATGACAGTTAGAGGGGAATATTTAAACATAATCAAAGTATTCAGGCAAAATACATAACATGCATGGTGACCGTAAGACCCCATTCACACTAGCATTTTTTGAATCGTTCTAAGTAAAACCAGTTAGCGTTCTCATTATCTTTAATCCTAACGATCTCTATCGGTCTAATCTGAACCACTGCATTTATACTACGAGTAAAACTGCAATCGATCTGACCTACTTACCCGGGAAATTGTAAAGACTGTATAAACAGAAATATTTAATCAAATTAATGTGCTGAAACACACGCTTGCAAAAAAATAGTGGACAAAGTAATTGTTTCACTTGAATTACATGTTCAAATGTTGATACTGCTGTTTGTATAGTTTTTGTTAATTGTCATCCCTTTTATGTTGGTCATCCATTTTTTAATAAATTGCATGTGTAATTTTTATGCCATGCATGCGCACAAATTATTTTCGATTCAATAGTACTAGTATACGTTCACATATAAAGTTAGATCGATTCAAACTAAACTACCTCTTTTGGTGTTTTAGTTTAGACCGATTCAAGATCAATTTAAAGCGTTCACATTGGGTTTAAATCGATCTAAAGTGAATGTGAACGGGGTCTAACAAACAGCATCATGATAATTTTTAAGCATCTTGACAAGGTGACCTCATGAAGGTCTGGAAGAACACTGCAAGGTTATTCCAGAAATTATCATATGCTCAATCTTTCATGTCTATATTGCAAAACTGTAGAAATGGTAATTATATTAAACAGTTTAAGTTTAAATGGATGATGATACTGGTTGGTTGTTAATGTTTAATATCTGGTGGCAAATTAAATGAATATTTATACAAGAACATGTTAATGTTTCTATGAATATGAACTGTACTAGACTGACACACTTAGCCATGTTTTGACTTGATAGTTTACAAGGCAACTGTCCACAGGAAGACATGTCATCTAACCCAAACACATTAGTCTGACACAGAGCCGACCAGCCTTTGTTTTTACACCTAAATGCTGCATGCTTGGCAGAGAAGAAAAAACAAGCTGTGATGGAACCCATAGCCTCCTGCACTTGAGGCAATCTACTACTACTAGACCACTGAAGCAGTAGGTTAAATGAACCATTCATGTAATAATTTAAAAAGAATTTACACTGAGTGACCTCAGTTCAACCAGTGAAACTTTTTCATATAAAATTAACTCAAAACTGGTATATTGGGCTGAAAAACTGAAAAAAATCAACCACCTCCTGTCTGATATAATTTTTTTTTTTTAATTCAAATAATTGTCAGCTATCTGAAAAAAAATCAAACACCAACATTCACCTCCTGTCTGATATTTTAAAATACATGAAATAGTAAATGTCAGCTATCTATCTTTAATCATTTTTTATTGGCAGTGTCTGCGCGTACCCGCATGCGGGTACGAATAGTCATGATAGTCAAATTGCCATTCATAGGCTACGCGTAGCCACATCCGGTTTTATAATAAAATGCCATCGGATCGGGAATGAAACATGAAATATATACCGAAATTATCAATAATATGGGGATTTCGTGTAGAACGAGTGAAGAGTATGAAAAATAATATTTTCAAATTGTATTTATTAGATAATGATACATAATTTAGATATATATTTTAAAAGAACCTAAACTGTTTTTAATCTACATTGTTTTTCACTTATTTGTAATGCAAAAGATTATCATTTATTTTTTTATAAGAATTCTATTATATATAAAAAGTTATAGTTTTTAGCATTTTTTTCACACCTTCTAGTGTATGGTCATCTAGTTTCCTTTGTCTAGGAAGATGGTCAAATACACATTTATTGATCTCATGATTGTGAGAACTGTGTGATTCCCTCACAATCAGGTTATGTCCATCATCAGTTACGCTAAGTTTAAAGTGGAAAGGACATTCCATTTGGAAAGTACTGAAAGCAGACATATCCTTAATATCATGAACGGTTTACAGTAGAAAAACTAGAAGTATTCGACATAAAAAATAAATTTGACTAATGAATGAAACGCGGCAAATTCGATTTAAAACTACAATTTAAAACAAATACCTTGTATTAGGTCTTTTTCCTGTCCAACTTGTTTGGAATTTTTTGCCACCGTGAATACAGGAAAAATTTATTCTGTTAAACTTTAATTCCTCTTTAATTTTTGTGTTTCAAGTTCTTCTTTTCTCTGCAGCTGCAATTGACTCCGAGTTTCTTTTATACTTAATGAATGGCTATTTTTTATTTTGAATTTATTGAACCATAAAATTAATTTTTGACTCTTCACATTGAATAATCCGCTAAGGCTCAAAGAACTTTTATATTATTTATATTAACAATAACAACGTACACACATGTTGGCGCATGAATACACAACGTCAGAGTGGGCGTGTCGCCATAAAAATTGACAACATTGTAAATAAAAGTACTACTTTAAACCAATCAGAAAACAGTAAATACAGCAAATTTATTTATAATTGTATAAAATTAATTGACTGATAGTTCTGAACAAATTGTTCCAATTCATGATTACTTTGAAATGTCTTCCCACATATATATCACTCTCTTCCATTTTAAGCAGAATATTTATATACACAATGTCACTATGCAATCACTATGCAACATGTATTAGGCCTGATTATTCACAATGTCACTAATATAACACTATGCAACATGCATCAGACACTTTATTACACAATGTCACCAACGGATTACCATGCAACATGCATCAGATAAATATCACACAAAACGTATGAACACATTAGCACATATATACAACATCTATTAACAATATCCACCAATTTGTAATATCACCTTATGAATGTTTAATTAACCACAATAACACAATGACACAATGACACTTGCACAATGCTTCAATGCACAAGGAATTTATATGAACACACCTCAACTCACACACTTATTATCACTATGAATCCGAACAAAATGAATATATTCCAAACTGGTAAGATTAAACACAGTGCACTTTCACTTATACACTTCTACAATATAACAACTTGCAACACCAGCAAGTATACACCTTGTATTCTCACTAATACACTTCCACAATACAACAACTTGAATATTTATTAACTGCGAAAAACTGTTCACTTACCTATATATAAATATTTATAAAAATTCTGAGTAGTTTTAATCAATTTATTCACTAATCATGCTAATTGCGACAAATTCCGTATATATTTCACATTTCATTCCCGATCCGATGGCATTTTATTATAAAACCGGATGTGGGTACAAGTAGCCTATGAATGGCAATAGACAACTTTCGAGTTCAATGCATTTCCGTCAAAAACTTCGGTTTAAGTGAACATCATTTGTGCGTTTAGGGGTGTCGTCACTTCCGTTCCAATGTTGAGCAAGTGGTTGGAGAACTATGATGCTATATTGCACGAATTATTCGGCAAATTGAATTCTCATAATTGACAATCAGCACTGCTGTCATTAGGGAATTGTGATTAAGTACCTACGGAACAAACATTATTTCTAGTTTATCCTGCACAATGACCATAACTAAGACGCTTGATGAACGTAAATAGTGCAGGGATACAGGCGATCCCCTCTATCTGGTAAATGACGTCATAAATGTGCGCATAACTGACGAGTTTTTTCCGGTGAAGGACAAACTTAAAGTGGTCTATATGACTATTCGTACCCGCATGCTGGTATGCGCAGACACTGCCTTTTTATTTACCTTCCATTTGATGTGACTAAAATCACAGATTTTGGAGTGCCTGGGCCACCACTGGATATCACACATAACTCGACAAAATTACTAAAACTTGATGTCTTCACGACATTCTGCAAACTATCTGAAGACTTTTCCTGTAGCTTAGATGTGCGTTTGCCCGTGTATCTGTTAAATCTAGTTTTGAATCTTCTTGCTTCTTTATTTGTATGTGGTCTTAATAGAAAAGCGAGTAAACTTTTTTGTACAATAACATTTCGGCAAAGCATGATGAAAGAGTCAAAAAAAATATGGGGAACGGAACGTTATTTTATTTACATTCACTCTTTCCTACGAGATAACGTCCTTTAGCTAGGAGCACCTCTCAGTTGATATATCTGTTAATAGACTATTGAGTGTTTATTGCTGTTGGTTTTTATATAAATCTCATCTTCAATATTCTTATATTAGCACTGTGTGTTTAATTTATCATATAGGCTATATCAGATATAAAAAAATAATCTAAATAGTCTCCATTGACATTTTTAATGTAAGTATAAGGGTGGGTGGGGATTACATTTTTTTCATACTTTGACAAAATGTATTTTATATCGTGCTATTTTCAAACGTATTATAAAAACTGTAGGTCATGTAGGTTTTTTCAAGCTACAGTTTGTGAAAGATTAATTGACATACTGTGATACGAAATGCAAGCTCTGCCGGAATATCTTATATACTCCATATGCAGGTGCTGCTGGAATGTAGCTACATAGAAATGGAAAGTTCACAAATGGGAAGCTGAAATCAATAAAATAGATAGTTTCATAATAACTTTAAAGCCCGGCTTTGATTGCTGATAAAATTAGGTTAATAATTTAGAAAGAGGTTTCGTGGAGCACTTGGAACACCCAGCAATATAACTTTGTTTGTAAGGACATTTATAAATGCATTTTAGGTATCCAATACAGTGAAGGAAGACCCAACGTGTTTTCATTTTTTAGTACAAGCAATCTTTATTTACATTTAGTACGATGCGTATACCTAAACTGTGTATCTGTAAATCTGTGCATTATATGATTTATTTGTTTATGAGAGGTTAATGGGTGTCTAAGACGGTGTTCTGAGTTTCAGATTTTCAGTGTTATCCCACATTTTGTGACTGAAACGAGAAGAGCTTAACATAGTCTTGGTTTATGTTTTTTTTTTTTTTTTTTTTTTTGCCGTATTTGCTGTTGCTTTCTTTTGGGCGAGTTACTGGTACTTTGTGCAGATTGCGGTGTTGTTCAATACTTGTAGTGATTTTGAAAAATACATGTTCGTAAGAAAAAAAAATGAATTTACCCCGCTTTGAGGGAAGGCCAGACAGAATTCTTATCTTTTTTTTTTTTTTTAATATTGCGTGCTAAGGTTATGTTTATATTCTAATGCTTCGCTGCTTACAAGTCAGTGAACTTGTTTAAACTTTCTGACAATATATATTGACATGTTGTTGAATTACAATTAAATATAAAGGTTAGAACCCTTTATTTCATACCGATAAATATTTTTGAGGAGACAAAACATGAAAAAATATAAAGCTTATTGAACTAGAAAAGTAATAGGATATTAAACAAGGGAAGTGCAAATGAAAACAATTAAATAAAATGGGTTCTTTATTCAAATAAAATTGCTAAATAAAAAATGTTAAATTACCAAAAAATTACTTTGTATTGTAATAAAATGTCTAAATATTTTGCATTACGATCGTTGAGCTCATATCTAATGAAGGTAACCGAAAAAAGTAACTGAAGATATGTATATCAATTTTACCCTGTTTAATATGTTTGTCAAATATGCCGAATCCAAATAAAGTTTTACTTACTAACTTACAATGGATGACACTGGTGTTCACCGTGTAGAACGCCACATGAGAGTTGCTGGCTATGTTTGATACGGGGTGGCGGTTTTGAAGCGGAGAATAAGCGATCAAGGTAAGTAAATGTATCAAAATTTCTTTTTTGAGAATTGTTAGCACCAAATAATGTATTGCACGGAAGGAGCCGAACCATACTCTATTTCCAACAAGCAGAAGCAGACGTTTCCAGTGCTCTCAAACACCTCTCCCCAGTTTACTGTGTTGCAGATTTTGAGGCTTTATATATGTAAGTTTCAGGATAGAAAACTACTTTTATCGATATTTTTCTCGTATGATTTATATAGAAATTAATTCCTATTATAGATTTCAACTAAATCCTAGCTTCTTAGTTGGGTTTTAAAGTTAATGTTTCATCGAAATGTAATGTGTCGCTCGGGGTGTCAGATTTTGCGTCTCAATGGGGTGATGCATTTATTAAAACCAGGATAGATTTGCCTATAATAATTCGGTCTTTATCTGATAGTTTGCAATTAAAACACGCCATGCAACTCTGTTGTGATGACTCATTACAAACTTAAGATATTTTATTTGGCTTATATTTTAGTTTTTTAAGTAATGTGCATTTTTAATGTTAGGAATAAAGGAAAAGCCTTACAGTATTTTATTCTATACCTGAACATGATTTGTTTTCCTTTTCAGTTACTATCATGGTCAGGAAGAAGTTACGGCTATGGCTTAATGCACTGAAACATGAATCAAAATCACAGAGCAGATCTCCGTATAAGGTTTGACCGCAGCCACCAACACCTAAACTTCTTCACCAGTTTCCTTTACAAAGCACACGTGCACGCCAATAAAAGAACTTACCCTGAAACGAATTTGCTTTCTCACTCCACAGAAATACTCACAGGCAGGCATCTATATTTACAGATGACAATAAAGCTTCAAGACAATTTAATTAAAATATAGTTCTCTGATTTCGTTCGTTGTACTTCTATACGAGCACGCGAGTTAATATGGATCAGACTTTTAATCAGATTGCCTATTGCTTATAATATCTGAGATATGGACTTGACCACGGAAACTTAATCTTGTTCACTGATCCATGAAATGAGGTCGAGGTCAAGTGAAAACTGTCTGACAGACATGAGGACATTGCATATATCAAATATAGTTATCTTATTACTTATAATAAGAGAGAAATCAACATTGCAAAAATTCTTTTTTTTTTCAAGCAGCCACTGTGACAAATGACAGACGGAAAATTCATAAAATAAGGCATCTATATACAAAGTATGAAGCATCCAGGTCTTCTACCTTCTGAAATAGTCGGCTTTTAAGAAGTTAGTTAACGCCACCGCCGCCGTCGTCGCCGCCAGATCACTATCCCTATGGCTCGTTTTTCTCGACAGAAGTCGTAGCTCGACAAAACTTCCCTACAGAGTCAATTGATGATTTCGGTCATGTTGACTTATTTGTACCGCATATTTTTGTTTCAATGAATGTTTTTCTCTGTCTATTAATTTTGGCAAAAATGGGTAAAAAAAACTAAAAATTGTCTTTCAAGGCAATAACTCATACAGACTGTCAATTTACAAATTCTGTAATATTAAATTAGTGTTATGGCAACTTTTTATAATAAATTTTCTATCTATCTATAATAGTGTTCAAGATAATAACCAAAAACTGTGGCTATGAAAGGACATTTCAGGAGCAATTACTCTAAATTGGGATGTCCAATTTTACTGAAAATTCATGGTAGATAGAACTTAACCTGTTGATCCTTTTACCCAGTCAGTGTTGCTCTTATTAAACAAATTGCATTATTTTTTGAAAAATTAGCAAAAATGAAAATTTACACCTATTTTAACTTTTTTGCAACAACAGCCATGTTTTATGGATATAATTTTTAATCTGAATTTTCAAAGAAACATTCAGATTGAGATTGCTTACATTTTCACAAGGAGAATTTGGGCCATTATTTGGTTCTGTCCGGCGTTGTCGTCTGTAAGTGTTGTCTACTGTAGGAAACTTTTGAAAAAAATATGTAATTGGCTACTTCTACCATAAAAATATAAAGCTTGGAAATACTTACATAGAAGTGTTATTTACATTAAGTCTTAAATATATTTGGTGTACAGAATGATTGTAAAGTGAATATGATTGTCTGATGTGGTACATCTGACCTTGGCTTTATTTTCATGTCTGGTCAACATGAACTTTTTATGATTAGGTCCCAACTATAATGATAGCCTGGGATCCTGGCTCACTGCTCGACGAAGTTTTAGATTGGGTCAGGATGCCAGGCTACTATAATGAGTGTATAGAATAACTGTAAGGTGTAGCATGGTTTACATTTCTATCTAACATGGTTTATCTGAAATTGACCTTATTTTAAATGGTCGCCGATAATGTAAATGTTCTGTTACACCTGGAATAAAACCTGTATTATTGGTCTTAAAAGACATTGATAAAAATCTGGCATTATTTTTTTCATATATATGTAGGACTCTGAACCGCGATCAGGGGCGTAGCTAGGTATCCAATAAACTGTAGGCACAAATTGCAGCAGGGGGTCTGGGGGCCGCTTAAAGCCCCCAGCAGGTCCAGGGCAGAGCCCTGGTAGGGGGTTCAGGAGGGCGAAGCCCCCCGACGGAAAACGGTTTTCAGCATTGTAGTTGCAAAATTTTGTGTACACTGAAAAAACATGAAAACTTGTCATTTTATCATGATAATCATGAAATATACATGAAAAAAATTTCTAAGAAATTATAATAAACATAATTTTACAATTACATCTGACTGATGAATTAACCGGCAGTACAATCGGAAATATATAAAAAAAAATTTTACAATATGCATTGCCCAGCGTGGATCAGCGTAGCCCTTTATTAAGCAGCACAACCTGTTTAGTATTTTCATATCTATTCCTTTCTGATTGAGGATAATTGATATATACGTCAATTGATAGTACATATTGACGATACTACATTTAAAAGAAACCTTCACCGTCCCCTGGCTACACAAACACATACACACACAGTCGATGCCTCATGCAGAAGTTCTGTTCTGTTCATACTATCGAACAAAATTCAAGAAATTCATATTTCCTTATATCCTGTACTGTAAAATCCCTACCTGCTTAGGAGAGTACTCGAAGTTACTGAAAGCTAGTTGATTGAGTGATTGATTGCTAAACGTCCAGTGGCAAATAGCTCATCCATGTTCAGGATAAAACAAATTTACGATAAATACAACAGGTAGCTAGGTCCTGTAATAGGGTCGTCCAGGACGAAGGTCTAGAAATTTGGAAACGCCATGCATTGGAAAATGAGGGTTTATTGGATAGGAACAGAAATTTTGCCTTTCAGTAGACCACCTACGAACCCCTCAAAGAGTTGTTGCAAGTTTCTTAACGTGCAGAGAGCGTGGCATTCTCTCTACACTAGGCATCGGATTTAACGTCCCCATTCTGACCAGACGTGACTGCGTATTTATACATCCTGCACAGCCAAACTTTGGCAAGGGTTTTATTGTAGGTCGGGTGAAGACCAAGTGGAAAGCTAGTTGAAAGCCAACAACAACTAATTAAAAAAATCATGTGTCTAAGTTGAGATTCATTCAAGTATTTGTTGATAGAAGTGAAATGATCTGAACCAAAGTTCTAGTTTATAGTTTCTATATAAGGGGGAATATAATGACATACAATTCTATCCAATACTCCATTCACTAAGGATGATAGACGAGTGTACACATGACATTCGATAATTAAAGAGTTTTGACGGGGTCAGACCTATAATCCGACAGTCCCATAATCCGACAGTCCTGTAGTCCGACAGTCCTATAATCCGACAGCCCGATAGTCCGACAGTCCTATAATCCGACAGCTCGATAGTCCGACGCGCGGTCACTTGTCTCTGAAATATATGCCTATATAGACCTGGAACGTTTGTAAACTGATATATTTTTTCACACAGAAAATTGTCAAATCAGTCAGTATGACGTCTTGTACAGGGCCGCACTGATCCCATACGAACCGGATGAACTTTCACACCCTACACGTTCATACCAAAAAGTCCGTTCGCACCCTACGCATTTGGTTTTGTTTCTTTATGAAACAATGAAAATATAATATATATAGCAATACACTAACCAAAACTCGATTTTTTCAATGTTTCATAATAAATTGACATTCTGAAAACGTTTTTGTGTTGATTAAATCTAAAATCATGTTTTGCTTAGAGAATTGCTATTTTGTATATTTTTCCATTGGAAGTACAGCGATTTATATTGCCACGCAAAAAAGCAGTGATAAGATATTAGTTTGATGACAGAAAATAGACGCAATTTATTAAGATTTCATTTCAAATCATGAAATATGAAACATCTTCTGAAAGTGTTATTGCATCTCGAAAATTTGAGATAATGGCACTATTCCTATTTTATCAAAATTTACGCTCTTTTAAGAACAAGAAAAGATAAAACAAAATATTTATTGCTTCTATGTAATTCAATCCTTTGGGGCGAACGCCCTCAGATATGAGAAGAATACATCTAATACATGCGACATATCACATTCAACCACATAATACGTTATACATGCACGTGCATGCGCATGTACAAAATGTATGTAAACAGACATTCTCGTTATCAACATCGACATGATGAATATAATAAGGTACCATTTGATTTTCATGGACGGGTTGGGGCTTGGATGAAAAATTTTGTCCTGTATTTTATTTTTCTAGATGTAATATCTGTCCTGCCTTTTTATTTTTCATTCTATTCGGTCCTGCCTTTTTTATTAGTTTATCCTGACTTTTTTTTACATAAATTGTTTTTAGATAAGTTGTCATTCTGCCTTATTGCCAAGTTGCTTATCCTGACTTTTTTTACTCAAAACTCCTTTTCTTTATTTCAAATTTCATCCTAACCCCAAAAAAAATCAAACGGTAGCTCCTTACTTTTCAAATAGTATAGGATTTAATTTTATACCATTTTAACGCATTCCATTTTTTTAATTCACGTTAAACACTGCTGGCGTTTCGGCAGTGTGCTAATAAGCTTATATGAAGACGAGATCCATACCCTTCGCAGCAACACGGCTTCGTGTCGGACCATCGGACTGTCGGATTAACGGACTGTCGGATTATCGGACTGTCGGACTATCGGACTATCGGTCTGTCGGACTACTGGACTGTCGGAATTTCGGGTGTCGGATTATAGCTACGCTCCCGTTTTGACGACTTCACTGGCGTGCATCTACAGATAACGTTGTTTATTTTATTATTTTAAGAAAAAAGTATTTGTGAAAAAATTATGTGTAGGCACGTGCCTAAAGTGCCTAACGGCAGCTACGCCCTGGCGATGGTACTCCGAACTGAGATGGTCAAGCTGAAGTGGGATGGTTGGACGCTGTAATGCATTTTTGATCACGCCGAAGTGCGCTGGTGGCATCGTGACGCTATCTTGTTGATAGTAGCTACGTTGAAGTACCTTGGTGGTTACGCTGAAGTGCAATGGATAATATAAACCTTATTTTCAATGATTTATATATCGATGTAGAAGTCGATTTGTTTGTTAGAAGCAGCTGAATAATTTTAAATTTTTTCAATAAATAGTCGAGAGTTTCCAGCCGAAAATTTAATAGGACGATCTCTCTTTTAGTATGATACGGTAAGTAATGACATATATATATAATATGAAATATATTCTCGTAAAAGTATCTTACCATCTTATGCAGAAATGGCTTGAGATATACACAAAATCTCTTCTGTTCTATTTTGAAGATAGTTTATGCATGGTTTTCAGAAAAATTTAAGAAGTTCTTAGCTGGGGCTGATTGTGGCCCTTATTGCCACTACTCCTTTATTTACAGCTTTCTAGCTCTGGTTATTTAAGAAATAATTCATGGGGGCTTGAATTTATTGTGATTTTACCACGGGTTGGCCCATTTTGCAAAATATTTTACCTCAAGCGATAGCATTCGCCACACTCATTATTTTGATCCTAAATATGCATAAATAGTTCCAACTGGATGTCAAGCAGCCGATAAATAAAGGCAAAAGTAGTATATACCGCTGTTCAATAGTCATAATTCGATTAAGCAAAAACAAATTTCCGGGAAACGCATCAACTATAAGAGGAAAACAACGGAACAACAGAAGCACTGAACTACAACAATAAACAATCATTACCATACAATGAAAACAACTATCAAATATCTTTCAGGGGCATTTTTTTTTTGATACACATAATTTAATTTTATTCAACATGTGTCATTCACCTAACTAACATACTTCCTCTTGTAAAACTTTATCTGCTATGCTTCCTAAATATATATATGGATTTAAATGAAAATTCACACAGACAAAGCTTACTTGAAGAAAATAACCAAAATTAACTAAACCACAGTGAGACAAGAAAGTCTGATATGGTACAGGCACCAATAAATTAAAATATATGCATCAGAGCATCTGTTGCTCCTCGTTTTTCTATGAAATAACCCAGTTATAACATGTACATAAATTGTACAACTTCTAAATCACACAATTTAAAAAACTCGAGGCTCTAAAGAGCCTGTGTCGCTCACCTTGGTCTTTTTGCATAATCAACAAAGGACACTCTCCAACATTGTAGACAAGAATAGAATTCATGACAAAAATCTCTGTTTTGTTGATCTTGTATAGGTAATCATTTAGTCTGTTTAGTTTCTCTCTATCTTCTTTACTTTTTGCTCAAAACACAAAAGAGGGTAAAAGAAAATCCTCATTTAAGGGCAATCACTCCTATAAAAATTAACAGTCTACTAACTATATCGTCAAAATAAGTAGATCTTGTCTTGCTGATCATTTTTGCTTGTTTAAGTTTCTATCTATCTATTATAATTTTTATCATATAAGGCAAAAGCATAAAAAAATCGTAAGGGTTCCATGAACCCAGTGTCTCGCCTACTTTTGCTGTTAATCGCAGGCTCAACAAAATGAGGAAAAAATTAATAAAAATATTCCTCTCTATACTATCTTTTGATTTTAAGTAGCTTCTGTCCAAGTTTGGTAAAATCCAGGATAGTTTATGAATCTTATAAATGTTTTAAAACTTAAACTGCAGACTGTATGTAATGTTAACTGGAAGAAAACTAAGTCCATTTATAAGTAAAATACGAAAAAATGGAACAACATTTTAACAAAATTTCCTTCTAGTTACTAGCTTTTAATCATAAACAAGCTTCTGTCCAAGTTTGGTACAAATCAAAGATAGTTTAAGAAAGTTATTAAAATTTTAAAACTTTAACCACAGAGTGAATGTAATGTTAACTGGCAGAAAAACTAAGTCCATTTATAAGTAAAATACGGAAAAATGTTTTTTTCTTTCAAAATTTACTTCTGGATACTATCTTATGATCATAAACAAGCTTCTTTCCAAGTTTGGTAGAAATCCAGGATAGTTTAAGAAAGTTATTAAAATTTCAAAACTTTAACCACAGAGTGAATGTAATGTTTCCTGGCAGAAAAACTAAGTCCATTTATAAGTAAAATACGGAAAAATGGAATTTTTTTTACAAAATTTACTTTTGGATATTATCTTATGATCATAAACAAGCTTCTGTCCAAGTTTGGTAGAAATCCAGGATAGCTTAAGAAAGTTATTAAAATTTCAAAACTTTAACCACAGAGTGAATATTTGTTGACGCCGCCCGACGACAGACGATGCCGACGGAATGTAGGATCGCTATGTCTCGCTTTTTCGACAAAAGTCGAAGGCTCGACAAAAAATTGTCATTTAAGGGCAGTAACCCCAACAAGAAGTCGTCAGACGATTTCCACCATATTGTCTTAATTGTAGATCTTGTCTTGCTGATCATTTTTTCTTATTTAAGTTTCTATCTGTCTATTATAATTTTTAAGATATAAGGCATAAACGCAAAAAAATATGTAAAATTCATCATTAAAGGGCAATAACTCTAATAAGGAGTCAACTGACATTTCAACCATTAGACTTATTCGTAGAACTTGTCTTGTTGATCATTTTTGCATTTTAAAGTTTCTCTCTATCTATTATAGTTTTCAAGATCATAGGCAAAAACAGAAAAAAAATGGTAAAATTTGTCATTTAAGGGCAATAACTCCTATAAGAAGTCGTCTGACAGTTTTGACATATATAGACAATTGGTAGAGCTCAACATTCTGAACATTTTTGCCCTGTCAGATTTTCTCTATTTATAACGGTTTTCAAAATAATAGACAAAACTTGCATTTTACCCTGTGTTTTATTTTTAGCCATGTCGGCCATCTTGGTTGGCAGGCGAGGTCATCAGACATTTTTTTAACTAGCTACCCTAATGATGATTATGGCCAAGTTTGGTTAAATTTGGCCCAGTAGTTTCAGAGGAGAAGATTTTTGTAAAGTTAACAGACGACGACGGACGCCAAGTGATGATAAAGGGCCAAGTGAGCTAAAAATTATACCGCTCCCTTCACTTGTAGAGCACTTGCCTAAAAAAAACTCATTTTCAAGAAATATATAAAAACAAAAAATTTCGCTCGCTCGCCCCATATTTTTTGGAGCTTTTGTCCGAAGAACTATTAATCAAATTGGTGTAGCCTAATAATATATTTTTCTTCATCCTCTTTTAGAACGATGTCCCATTCTTTAGGAAATTAAAACATTAAATCAATTGAAACATAGAATAGTAAGTGTACATGTAGAAAAAAAATTTAAAGATAATAATATGTTCACATGACTGGTTATGCATCCCAATTTCTGTGTTTAATTTGGGTACCGTGACGTTATATGCTGGAAATGGGAGCAATATCCTTAAATCAAAGATTGAAAAAGAGTTTGTTTCCTATGTCAAAATTGCTGATTCCAATGTTTACTTAGCAATAACCACTTTTTTGTTCTTATTGTTTAACAGTAAATATAAATAAAGTATTAACTGATGATATTTTATTGCTTTCAAGAGTTATATAATACACTTTGCCTAAAAAAAGGTCTAGCTAGGTCCCTGTAAAAAAATGAGGCTACAATGATGTCAATTTACCATGTTCACATTACAGCTGCATTTTTTGCATTTAATATATTTTATACATGTTCATAAAGAACAATGAAGTAGACGTACGTGGGTTCAATTCATGACCTAGGCATTTATCTTCATAGGCGGATGCAAAGCTCTGGCAAATTAGCTTCTTGGATGCTATTTTACTGTCAAAATAGTGATTTATACGTATATAGAGTTTTGCTATTTTGCGGTCTTAATTTATATTTCTTTTCAGATAATATGAAATTTTTTTGATTGAAAACCGAAAGTCAAAGTAGTGAAAGTGGTGAAATCAAATTAGAGAGAGATGACAATCAGCTCAAAACTATATGAGCTGATTCGTACATGAAATCGATCTTATGCAAGTGGCGATAGTTACATTTACATGCATTTCACTATGACTGATAAGGAAATAAAATTCTGACATTTAAGGTAACTTGTTGTTCTGAATTTAAAGATTCTTACAAAATCTCTGAAATTTAGAAACAGTCCAAGCATTTGCATGTACATTTCTCCATCAAATATAGCGTACTACATGTATTTGTATTTATTTGCATTAGGTCAGGAACATATATACTGTTCCCAGATTATGTCGATTTCTATCTGACGCAGCTCATATATTGAACTCTACAGAATCAATCTCGATTATAATTTTACCACCTATATAATGAAAATAAGGAGACCAAAGGGAATTGTAATATAACTATCTAATAAAATGGGCGCAGCTTGATACGACCGCAGAGGTCGAACCCTGAACAGTTGGGGCAAGTATGGACACAACATTCAAGCTTGATACAGCACTGAATTTGGATTGTGATTAAATATTTGACACAGCATAGGTTTCTGACACAGAATGAATGTGGTCTAAGAACTTAAAAATTTTAATTTACCTATTCAAACCATATCATTATTATTTGCTTTTATATATAAATCAGAAATAACCAATTTAAAATGGAAAATTTTAAAGAAAAAAAATTAAAAAAAATCCCCTCAAATTTTTTGAACCCCCTTATGATTCATCACCCCCAAACTCAATCCCAGCCTTCCCTTTGAGGTATGGTACCTTGCAGTACAATTTCAGAGATCCGTACACTTGAACACAAGTTATTGTCTGGAAACTAGAAAATGCTTGTTTTGGCCCTTTTGGCCCCAAATTCCTAAACGTTTAGGGCAATTACCCCCAAACTCAAACCCAGCTTTCCCTTTGTGATATGGAACCTTGTAGTACAATTTCATAAAGATCCATACATTTACACACAAGTTATTGTCCTGAAACAAGAAAAATGTGTTTTTGCCCTTTTGGCCCCTTATTCCTAAAATTTGAGGCAATTACCTCCAAAATCAATCCCAGCCTTCCCTTTGTGGTATGGTACCTTGCAGTACAATTTCAGAGATCCATACACTTGAACACAAGTTATTGTCTGGAAACTAGAAAATGCTTATTTTTGCCCTTTTTGGCCCCTAATTCCTAAAATTTGGAAGTAATTACCCCAAAATCAATCCCAGCATTCCTTTGTGATATGGAACCTTGTGGTACAATGTCAGAGAGATCCATACACTAACACACAAGTTATGTCTGGAAGTTACAAAATGCTTATTTTGGCCCTAATTCCTTAACTGTTGGTACCATAACCCTAAAATCAATCCCAACCTTCCTTTTGTGATATTGAACCTTATGGTAAAATTTCATAGAGATCCATTCACTTAAAACTAAAGTTCGAGTGCGAAAACCAATGTGTCTTCGGACGACGACGATGCCAACTTCATACCAATAAACAACCGCAAATTTTTTGCGATCGTATAAAAGCGGTACGAATGACAAAGTGCATTTCTTTTGATCAAACATCGTCTAAAGAGGCCGACATGATTATCTTAGAATGGTTTGTGGAAAAAGAAATCGCTAAGTCAGTGATGACGGTCTAGTGCTATAGAAAGAACACGTAGAAACCCACCCTGAAATGGTTTCAAGTTCATGTCTAGACAAATTAGTGAATATAAAGTTGATTTAGATATAGTGTACAGACGATGCATGGCAATCTATTGACAGCATTTATTCTATCAAAGTTGAATTTAATGTATATATCTGCAATTTTTGCAAACTAAGTGATGCGGGCAAAGAAACAAGTGGTATGTGCAGTTCATGTCTGCAGTGGCAGGATCTTTTTGTTGAAGGCTAAAATATACCAAAAGCCAGGCACTGGCTTTCTAACACTGTATTAGCATTTTGAGGTAGTTGAATTTTACTTTTAATTTCAAAACTGATGGGATATTTTTATCATAATTTTTAATTAAACTATCAATTTTAAGATGCATGTTTTCCTTATGTATACATAATTTAAAGAAGACATATTTTTAAGAGATTTCTTATTAAAGTGAATGTTTCTATACTTCTGTCTTTTCTTAATTAATTTACTGAAAATCTGAATTAAGACCGCAAAATAGCAAAACTCTTGTCTCAAAATCTGTTGTTTACATTTATCAAAGGCTAATTAACCACATGACACGATAAGCTGTCAATCAAAATAGATAATAAGTATACATTTATCAAAGGCTAATTAACCACATGTCAATCAAAATAGATAATAAGTATAGAGCAGCTCCTCTAAGGTCAAGGTAGGGACACTTTATATATAGTCAAGCGGCTAAGTCCTGTCTTTCTAGTCTCTCTTTTTTTCTTATTTTCTGAGTCTCGAGTAGCCACCAAGCCACAACTCCTCTTTTTCCTATGCTTGTTGAAAATCTATGTACCGGTTTTGTTCATTGTTGATGTCTGTACAATGACATAACTGCTTCCAGCCACATTATTGGAACTCTGGTGGATAGTTGTCTCATTGGCAATCATACCACATCTCCTTATTTAACTATGGGTTATTTGAAGTAGATGACTAACAAACATTCAATCATTTAAAAAGATAAATTCTGCTGTCATTTTGAGATTTCAATTTATATATATATATATCAACAATAAAATTTGGTTGTATAAATGGTATCACTATGTTTGTAATTGTCCAAGGTTTTGTGTAAACATTCCATTTAAGTTCCCTAATATAAGGTTATTTATGTACTGATTCCAGTTTAAATATTTTGGGCCATTAACAAAATACTAAAATTTCAAAATTTATTAATGGTTTTATCAATGCGAATAATAACTTATTGCAATAATCCAAGGGTCAGAAAATGATACCAAATCCATTTTAGTCAATAGCAAAGTCTATGATTTGCTTATGAAAGCCAAAATAATTCGGATAAAAACAAACTAGGTGCACAACTGCATTGTGTCATAAAAATCTGAGCCAGTTACATAAATTCCAATAAGGGGTTTAAGAGGAGCTTTGGTTATAAAATTAGAAACCTGAATATATATTCTGATCAAAATACAAAATGTGAGGTAGACTAGGGCATTATATGTGGAAGATTTTGATAAAGTTTAATTAAATCTGATTAGGGATTAAGGAAGAGTTGCAGTTGTGTGTATTTGACTCTATTCATGCCATGCAAAAGTTTAACTCAAACTAGATGTGTCAGAACGACAGGAATGGCCCTAGTCGTAATAAAAGCTTGAAGCCATTTTATTAGTGGAAAAGTGAGAATGAAAGTCTGTATAACTGTTAATTTCACGTAAGTCCAAAGCCAGTAATTTCCGAACAAATCAGCAGAGTGGAACCAAACATAAATTTGATCTGTAACTCATCATAGTAGACGTAGACTCACATACATAAGATCAACTCAATATGTGAAGGTGTTTACTGAAAAAGTCTGTATAGCTGTTCATTGCGGAATGAAGGAATGACAGAATGACGGAATGACTGATACAAATCATTCATATGAAGAAATGAAATAGGCAGTAGAAAAAGAACATTATGTGAATTAGATTCTATGAAAGTTTCACAAAATTCTGCCATGTGGTCCAGGAGCAGCTACAGATACAAAAGTGATACTACAGGAATAACCAAAGAAAATGGATGGAATAAAATTGAGAATGGAAATGGGGAATGTATCAAAGAGACAACAACCCGACCACAGAACAGACAACAACAGAAGGTCACCAATAGGTCTTCAATGCAGCGAGAAATTCCGCACCGGAGGCGTCCTTAAGCTGGCCCCTAAACAAATATATATACTAGTTCAGTGATAATGGACGTCATACTAAACTCAAATTATACACAAGAAACTAAAAGTAAAAATAATACAAGACTAACAAAGGCCAGAGGCTCCCGACTTGGGACAGGCACAAAAATGCGGTGGGTTAAACATGTTTATGAGATCTCAACCTCCCCTATACCTCTAGCCAATGTAGAAAAGTAAGCATAACAATACGCACATTAAAAGTCAGTTAAAGAGAAGTCCGAGTCCGATGTCAGAAGATGTAACAAAAGAAAATAAACAAAATGACAATAATACATAAATAACAACAGACTACTAGCAGTTAACTGACATGCCAGCTCCAGACCTTAATTAAACTGATTGAAAGATTATGTCTTCATCATATGAATATCAGGCACAATCCCTCCCGTTAGGGTTTAGTATCATACCATCATAAAATATATGAGAAGAGCATAACCCGTGTCATGCCAACAACTGGTTTTAAATAAATGTGTTTAGTTCCGATGCAAAGACCCTATAAGTGAATCAATATTAAAGCCAAAATATGCAATCTTTAATGACCTGACAACAGTATCGTAACTATATCCCTTCTTAATAAGTCTATTTAAAGGTTTTGTTAGCTTCTGAGGTGAATACTGACATTTTAGTGCTTTATAAAGAATATTACCATAAAAGATTGGATGTGAAATACCTGAAACGTTGTTACATACACGAGCTTAATCGTACAAGTTGAGATATATAAACACCGTAAGATGGTGACAAGGAACGTCACCATCTAAAATGGATAATTAACGATAGGAAATGAAAATCATCTCTTTTATCATAAATTTTGTATTAAGCTTTCCGTTAATGATATGGATATCAAGATCGAGGAAATAAATACTCTATCACTATATACTACCAGTACCTGCTTCAGAAAGCTAGGAGTATAATAAGTAAAACCAAACAAAGCAATAACAATTTATTTTTATTTTTATATTAATTCATTTTAACTTTTAATTTTTATTTTATCACAAATTTCATTTATGTTTTTCTTATTTCCATCACACAGCTTTCAATACTTCTGATAAATTTCTAGTCTTTTAGAAATATGTTTAGATTTCTGTTTATTGTCTATTTCTTTTTTCTTGCATATTCAAGGTCCTCTTTAAATATTTCTGCCAATGGATCTATCATGTCATTCAATACTCCAACATCTCTTAATTTAACCTGAAAATAATGAAGAATTAATAATAAATATACATATTTCTAATTAATGTATGGAATTAATGCAGTTTTGTTTGTTGTTGTATTATCAGATGATGTATTTGGTTGATATTTGTCTTTTGCAGTGTTGACCTGTGGACTTGCTATAGATCTCCTTTTATGTACATCTTTTATTTTCACAGATTTATCCTATAACAATGAACATTTTCTCATTTATGCAGTTTTAAGGTTCACAAATTAACAATTTTGTCAATTTCCTGCAACATTAGGACAAATTATATAACAAGGTATTGTATCAATATGTATATTGCAATTTGTAATATTCTACATCATGAACCATTAAGGTAGCTGGGGTGTCTAAATGATGGACCATAGATTTTATTAAACTTCTGTAAAAGATCCGTAGGCAAATGTACTTTTTAATTTTAATATAAAACTGGGGTCAAGGACCTTGTTATTTCTTTAAAATACATTGAAATTAATGAAATCACAGTTATTTTATATGGCTTATATAGGAAAACTAAATTTTTCCTTATTGAAGAAACAATAAATGATAGAATTGGTTCAAATTCAATGAGAACATTGCTTCTCATAAAAACTTCCAAAATATCGAATAAAAATAGAGGGTAACGTGTCTGATTTTCTTGAAAAATCCAAAACACAAATTGTCCTATCAAATTCTGTATAATTATCTCCCCTTGATTTTAAAAGGATTTTTTCAGAAAATTTTAAATATACTTTACTACACTTAATTTTTCGATAGCTTAATCTTTAAATTTCAAGTGTTGTGTGTGTTTTTGTTGTATATTGAATGATACTTGGTAAAATATAGTTAAAAAAAAAAAAAAAATTTTTGCAACATGCCCAGAAGGGATGCTCAGAAAAAGACATCTGATCTACCTTAACACATCTTTAATTTTCATTAGATATGATAAGACATATAGAACTAGAATATGATTAAATAAATGCATGTACAGGTATCCAATGACTTGATACCTATGGCAATTTTTATCTATGTATCAGAGTGTATTTTTCTTAGAGAATAAAGCAAAAAGCAAGGCTAAATATGAAGTTAAAATTGATGTAATAAATAAATTAAATGCTGAGATTCAACATTCTCATCCTGTTTGCAGTGCTAAAACTATGGTCTTTATCATTTTTGTGTTTTCAATTTGTTGTCCCAATTTTGTGGTCTCAATAACTTTTGTTTGTTCCATTTGTTGTGCTTATACTGTGGTCTCAATTAGTTTTGTTAGTTCAACATGATGCAATAATTTTGTGATCTCAATCATTTTTGTTTGTTCAATATGTTCTGTTAAAACTGTGTTCTCATTCAATATGTAGTGCTAAAACTGTGGTCTCATTCAATATGTAGTGCTAAAACTGTGGTCTCATTCAATATGTAGTGCTAAAACTGTGGTCTAAGTTACTTCTGTTTGTTTTATATGTTAATTTAATTTTGTGGTCTAAATCACTTTTAGTATGTTCTATATGTTGTGCTAATTTTGTGGTCTAAATCTCTTAGGCTTGTTCAATGTTGAGCTAATTTTGCAGTCTCAATTACTTTTGTTTGCTGACATACCTTCATGAAGTCATATGCCAACCCAAATTTATTATGGAACTGTTTATGCTCAATGAGTGGTATTCTTTTGTATCTCTGACTAAAATGGGTCAACATCTGGAACTTTGCTTGCATTTGAATCCCAACCTCTATTGCTTGTTTTACAGTGCTAAATATACAATGAAATATATTAAAGATTAATAGTTCAGCATGGCAAGTGGAATCTGAAACACTGGAAAGAAATGAAGATAACATTTACAGGAGTCCCTCTAGATCTTTTAAGGTTTCTCTCAAGAAAGATAATGTATTGTACATAAAAGCATTTTCTTTGTAAAATACAAAAACCAACTTAATTTCACGCATACTTTATTTCGCGTTAAGTTTTTCAAGTCAATTTCCCAGCAATTTATTTTGCAATCTTCTTGTTTCTTGATATATTTATATAAGGAAAGGTCTAAATTTCACATGTTCGCTATGATTTAAATTCACGTTATTTTCAACTTGCAAAAGTCGCAAAAATTAGATAGTTTACAGTAACTCCTCAGCAAATTAAAGACAATCTCTACTAATGGACTAAGTTTCCTCTACTAATGGAAGTCTTAAATGAGTAAAACATTGCAGCCAAAGGATATAGATATTTCTTAAAGAGGTTGTATTTTAAGTCGGTACAGCCTAATTTCTATTGCTTCTTAATATGCAAGTAATAAAATAATCTTGAAATAAAATGCTCCAGGGCGCAGCTTGATACGACCGCAGAGGTCGAACCCTGAAATATACATGCAAAAAATTGTTTTGCATGCACACGTATAAAATTGCGGTTTTATCCAACGCAATCATAGGTTTGAACGTTGTTTTCAATTTAGACTTGTTTATATTTTTTCGTTTGGGCTTGTATTATATTTGCCTTCGGGTTTATTTGATCTGTTCATCCTATTTTGACTCCTCAAAATTCAAGAGTCTATCCTAAATTGAGGTAAATTATTTGGCCTTCCAAATACCGTTTCGATTCCTAACATCACTGAAGAGACATTAATTGTCGAAATCCGGATATGGTGTACAAAAATCTTTGCACCTTTTGTTTGCGGTATACCATCTTTGCCGCAAGTTTATTGTTTTCTGTTTGGTATTAATTCATAAATAAGATCCATTTATTACACCTGGTGATCCGTTTATTTGGCAATCGCCAATGGCAGTCGGCAGGGTTTAAGAACATTTGTTGTTCGACCTGTTAGTCAAATGCGTTTTGTTAAAATATACTTTTTCACTTTTTTGGTCTTTTGAAAAATGTTGTTTGTGCTGTATATATACTGGGACTATTATACTATACAATTTTATACAATTGTATGAGCTGATTCGTACATGAAATCGACCTTATGCAAGTGGCAATAGTTACATTTACATGCTTTTCACTATTACTGATAAGGAAATAAAATTCTGACATTTAAGGTAACTTGTTGTTCTGAATTTAAAGATTCTTACAAAATCTCTGAAATTTAGAAACAGTCCAAGCATTTGCATGTACATTTCTCCATCAAATATAGCGTACTACATGTATTTGTATTTATTTGCATTTGGTCAGGAACATATATACTGTTCCCAGATTATGTCGATTTCTATCTGACGCAGCTCATACAGAATCAATCTCGATTATAATTTTACCACCTATATAATGAAAAATAAGGGAGACCAAAGGGTATTGTAATATAACTATCTAAAAAGTGGGTACGAAAGACAAAGTGCATTCCTTTTGATCAAAAATCGTCAAAAGAGGCCGACATGATTATCTTAGAATGGTTTGTGGGAAAAGAAATCGGAAAGTCAGCGCCGTGATGACGGTCTAGTGCTATAGAAGGAACACGTAGAAACCCACCCTGAAATGGTTTCAAGTTCATGTCTAGACAAACTAGTGAATAAAAAGTTGATTTAGATATAGTGTACAGACGATGCATGGCAATCTATTGACAGCATTTATTCTATCAAAGTTGAATTTAATGTATATATCTGCAAATTTTGCAAACTAAGGGAGCTACCATTTGATTTTTATGGGGGCTAGGATGAAAAATTTTGTCCTGCTTTTTTTTTAGTTGTAATCTCTGTCCTGCCTTTTTATTTTTTACTCTATTCGGTCCTGCCTTTTTTTTTTTACTAGTTTATCCTGAATTTTTTTACACAAATTGTCATCCCGCCTTTTTTTTTACCAAGTTGCTCATCCTGCCTTTTTTTTTTACTCAAAACTCCTGTCCTGCCTATTTTTTTCAAATTTCATCCTAGCCCCCCCCCCCATAAAAATCAAATGGTAGTTCCCTAAGTGATGCGGGCAAAGAAACAAGTGGTATGTGCAGTTCATGTCTGCAGTGGCAGCATCTTTTTTGTTGAAGGCTAAAAAATATACCAAAAGCCAGGCACTGGCTTTCTAACACTTGTATTAGCATTTTGAGGTAGTTGAATTTTACTTTTAATTTCAAAACTGATGGGATATTTTTATCATAATTTTTAATTAAACTATCAATTTTAAGATGCATGTTTTCCTTATGTATACATAATTTAAAGAAGACATATTTTTTAAGAGATTTCTTATTAAAGTGAATGTTTCTATACTTCTGTCTTTTCTTAATTAATATACTGAAAATCTGAATTAAGACCGACAACAAAATAGCAAAATTCTTGTCGCAAAATCTGTTGTTTACATTTATCAAAGGCTAATTAACCACATGACACGATAAGCTGTCAATCAAAAAAGATAATCAATTAGTATAGAGCAGCTCCTCTAAGATCAAGTAAGGGGACACTTTATATATATAGTCAAGCATCTAAGTCTTTTTCTGGTCTCTCTTTTTTTCTTATTTTTCTGAGTCTCGAGTAGCCACCAAGCCACAACTCCTATTTTTCCTATGCTGGATGAAAACAATGCACCGGTTTTGTTCATTGTTGATGTCTGTACAGTGACATAACTGCTTACAGCCACATTATTTGAACTCTTAAATATTTTGGGCCATTAACAAAGTACTAAAATTTCAAAATTTATTAATGGTTTTTATCAATGCGAGTAATAACTTATTGCAATAATCCAAAGCTCAGAAAATGATACCAAATCCCATTTTTAGTCAATAGCAAAGTCTATGATTTGCTTATGAAAGCCCAAAATAATTTGGATAAAAAACAAACTAGGTGCACAACTGCATTGTGTCATAAAAAATCTGAGCCAGTTACATAAATTCAAATAAGGGGTTTAAGAGGAGCTTTGGTTATAAAATTAGAAACCTGAATATATATTCTGATCAAAATACAAAATGTGATGTAGACTAGGGCATTATATGTGGAAGATTTTGAGAAAGTTTAATTAAATCTGATTAGGGATTAAGGAAGAGTTGCAGTTGTGTGTGTATTTGACTCTATTCATGACATGCAAAAGTTTAACCCAAACTAGATGTGTCAGAACGACAGGAATGGCCCTACTCGTAATAAAAGCTTGAAGCCATTTTTATTAGTGGAAAAGTGAGAATGAAAGTCTGTATAACTGTTAATTTCACGTAAGTCCAAAGCCTGTAATTTCAGAACAAATCACGGAGTGGAACCAAATGTAAACTTGATCTGTAACTCATCATAGTAGACTCACACACTAAAGATCAACTCAATATGTGAAGGCGTTTAGAAAAAAAGTCTGTATAACTGTTCATTGCGGAATGACGGAATGACAGAATGACGGAATGACTGATACAAATCATTCATATGAAGAAATGAAATAGGCAGTAGAAAAGGAACATTATGTGAATTAGATTCTATGAAAGTTTCACAAAATTCTGCCATGTGGTCCAGGAGCAGCTACAGATACAAAAGTGATACTACAGGAATAACCAAAGAAAATGGATGGAATACTCTATCACTATATACTACCAGTACCTGCTTCAGAAAGCTAGGAGTATAATGAGTAAAACCAAACAAAGCAATAACAATTTATTTTTATTTTTTATATTAATTCATTTTAACTTTTAATTTTCATTTTATCACAAATTTCATTTATGTTTTTTTTCTTATTTCCATCACACAGCTTTCAATACTTCTGATAAATTTCCTAGTCTTTTAGAAATATGTTTAGATTTCTGTTTATTGTCTATTTCTTTTTTTCTTGCATATTCAAGGTCCTCTTTAAATATTTCCGCCAATGGATCTATCATGTCATTCAATACTCCAACATCACTTAATTTAACCTGGAAAATAATGAAGAATTATAAATATACATATTTCTAATTAATGTATGGAATTAATGCAGTTTTGTTTGTTGTTGTATTATCAGATGATGTATTTGGTTGATATTTGTCTTCTGCAGTGTTGACCTGTGGACTTGCTATAGATCTCCTTTTATGTACATCTTTTATTTTCACAGATTTATCCTATAACAATGAACATTTCCTCATTTATGCAGTTTTTAAGGTTCACAAATTAACAATTTTGTCAATTTCCTGCAACATTAGGACAAATTATATAACAAGGTATTGTATTAATATGTATATTGCAATTTGTAATATTCTACATCATGAACCATTAAGGTAGCTGGTGTGTCTAAATGATGGACCATAGATTTTTATTAAACTTCTGTAAAAGATCCGTAGGCAAATGTACTTTTTTAATTTTAATATAAAAACTGGGGGTCAAGGACCTTGTTATTTCTTTAAAATACATTGAAATTAACAAAATGACAGTTATTTTATATGGCTTATATAGGGAAAACTAAATTTTTCCTTATTGAAGAAACATTAAATGATAGAATTGGTTAAAATTCAATGAGAACATTGCTTCTCATAAAAACTTCCAAAATATCGAATAAAAATAGAGGGTCACGTGTCTGATTTTCTTGAAAAATCCAAAACACAAATTGTCCTATCAAATTCAGTATAATTATTTCCCCTTGATTTTAAAAGGATTTTTTCAGAAAATTTTAAATATACTTTACTACACTTAATTTTTTGATAGTTTAATCTTTAAATTTCAAGTGTTGTGTGTTTTTGTTGTATATTGAATGATACTTGGTAAAATATATTTAAAAAAAAAAATATTTTGCAACATGCCCAGAAGGGATGCTCAGAAAAAGACATCTGATCTACCTTAACACATCTTTAATTTTCATCAGATATGACAAGACATATAGAACTAGAATATGATTAAATAAATACATGTACAGGTATCCAATGACATGATACCTATGGCAATTTCTATCTATGTATCAGAGTGTATTTTTCTTAGAGAATAAAGCAAAAAGCAAGGCTAAATATGAGGTTAAAATTGATGTAATAAATAAAATAAATGCTGAGATTCAAGTCTCATCCTGTTTGCAGTGCTAAAACTATGGTCTTTATCATTTTTGTGTTTTCAATTTGTTGTCCCAATTTTGTGGTCTCAATAACTTTTGTTTTTTTTCAGTTTGTAGTGCTTGTACTGTGGTCTCAATTAGTTTTGTTAGTTCAACATGATGCAATAATTTTGTGATCTCAATCATTTTTGTTTGTTCAATATGTTCTTTTAAAACTGTGTTCTCATTCAATACTTAGTGCTAAAACTGTGGTCTATGTTACTTCTGTTTGTTCTATATGTTGTGCTAATTTTGTGGTCTAAATCACTTTTAGTATGTTCTATATGTTGTGCTAATTTTGTGGTCTAAATCACTTTTAGTATGTTCTATATGTTGTGCTAATTTTGTGGTCTAAATCTCTTAGGCTTGTTCAATGTTGAGCTAATTTTGCAGTCTCAATTACTTTTGTTTGCTGACATACCTTCATGAAGTCATATGCCAACCCAAATTTATTATGGAACTGTTTATGCTCAACGAGTGGTATTCTTTTATATCTCTGACTAAAATGGGTCAACATCTGGAACTTTGCTTGCATTTGAATCCCAACCTCTATTGCTTGTTTTACAGTGCTAAATATACAATAAAATATATTAAAGATTAATAGTTCAGCATGGCAAGTGGAATCTAAAACACTGGAAAGAAATGAAAATAACATTTACAGTAGTCCCCTCTAGATCTTTTAAGGTTCCTCTCAAGAAAGATAATCTATTGTACATAAAAGCATTTTCTTTGTAAAATACAGTAAACCAACTTAATTTCATACATACTTTATTTCGTGTTAATTTTTCAAGTCAATTCCCTGGCAATTTATTTTTGCAATCTTCTCATTTCTTGATATATTTATATAATGAAAGGTCTGAATTCTCATATGTTCGCTATGATTTAAATTCACGTTATTTTTCAACTCGCAAAAGTCGCAAAAATTAGATAGTTTACAGTAGCTCCTCAGCAAATTAAAGACAATCTCTACTAATAGACTAAGTTTCCTCTACTAATGGAAGTCTTAAATGAGTAAAACACTGCAGCCAAGGATCTAGATATTTTTTAAAAGAGTTTCTATTTTAAGTAGGTACAGCCTAATTTCTATTGCTTCTTAATATGCAAGTAATAAAAATAATCTTGAAATAATTGGGTTCAACTTTCCAGGCCCCCTTCTGGATCAGACAAAACACAATATAAAACATTATTACCTATGTCGTTTTTTGGCAGCATCAGCAACCATATCAGACTGTAGGGTAGCTTCATGGATTAATAAATCACAATCTTTCCTACAAAGATGTTTTATTGTCTAAATTTTTACAATTGATATGGTATTCCTGTTGTTTAATAGACATACCATATTATGCTGTAACTACCTTTCATATAGTATAAAAACAGAATACTGGCAAGGTATATAATGTAGTAGAGATACTATGCTGGTTTTGAGGGAAATTTTGGCACACCTTCATCATTTTGGTATCTTTTGCCTCTCTTTCCAGGTTCACAAATTAACAATTTTGTAGTTGGGGCAAGTATGGACACAACATTCAAGCTTGATACAGCTCTGAATTTGGATTGTGATTAAATATTTGACACAGCATAGGTTTCTGACACAGAATGAATGTGGTCTAAGAACTTAAAATTTTAAATTGGACATTCACCTATAATGGTCCAATATCCAAAATCTAAATACATGGTTAGATTCAGCATATCAAAGAACCCCAAGAGTTCAATTTTGATGAAATCAAACAAAGTTTAATTTTGGACCCTTTTGACCTCAATGTGGACAAAGTTGATAACGGGCCAAAAATCAAAAATCTAAATACATGGTTAGATTCAGCATATCAAAGAACCCCAAGAGTTCAATTTTTGTTGAAATCAAACAAAGTTTAATTTTGGACCCTGATTTGGACCAACTTGAAAACTGGGCCCATAATCAAAAATCTAAATACATGTTGAGATTCAGCATATCAAAGAACCCTAAGAATTCAATTCTTGTTAAAATCAAACTAAGTTTAATTTTGGACCCTTTGGACCTTAATGTAGACCAATTTGAAAATGGGACCAAAATTAAGAATCTAAATACACAGTTAGATTCGGCATATTAAAGAACCCCAAGAATTCAAGAATAAAACCCCATTGAAATTGGTCAAGAAATAAGCAATTTATAAAGTATCTTCTTTGCACAATACTGTACAATTGAATATTTCTTGCAATTATAATACTGTGCAATTGAATATTTCTTGCTATTGCAATACTGTACAATTGACAATTTCTTGCTATTGGATATTTCTTGCTATTGCAATACTGTGCAATTGAAGATTTCTTGCTATTGTGCAATACTGTGCAATTGAAAATTTCTTGCTATTGCACAATACTTAATATATTAATTTACACATCCTGTTTGGTGTGTATCTCTTGCCTTATCATTATTATTTGCTTTATATATAAATCAGAAATTAATAATAAAGTTTTTGGCAAATTTCCAATATACATAATTTAAAAGCAGTTTAGGTGAGATAAACAAAAAGCTTCATCAGCAAATATTTTATATTGGCAAATTTCAATGAAGTTCATTAAACTAAAGTTAATGGCAAATTTCCAATGGAATTTATTAATAATAAAGTTTTGGCAAATTTCAATATAAATAATTTAAAAGCAGTTTAGGTGAGATATTCAAATGAGTTTCAATTACCTTACACTGCCTTTTAAATTATGTTTTGTATTTAAGTAATTGTCCATTAACCTGCAAACCCATTTCCCTTTTTGCACCTTATTCCTTAACACTTTGAGCCATAACTCCCAAAGACAATTCTTACCATCCCTTTGTGGTATTCCAATATCCAAAATCTAAATACATGGTTAGATTCAGCATATCAAAGAACCCCAAGAATTCAATTTTGATGAAATCAAATAAAGTTCAATTTTGGACCCTCTCAACCTCAATGTGGACCAATTTGATAACTGGCCTGAATATCAAAAATCTAAATACATGGTTAGATTCAGCATATCCAAGAACCCCATATATTCAATTTTTGTTGAAATCAAACAAAGTTTAATTTTGGACCCGATTTGGACCAACTTGAAAACTGGGCCCATAATCAAAAACTAAGTACATGTTTAGATTCAGCATATCAAAGAACCCCAAAAATTCAATTTTGTTAAAATCAAACTAAGTTTAATTTTGGACCCTTTGGACCTTAATGTAGACCAATTTGAAAACGGGACCAAAATTAAGAATCTAAATACACGGTTAGATTCGCATATCACAGAACCCCTATAGTTCAATTTTCGATTAAATCAAACAAAGTTTAATTTTGGACCCTTTTGGCCCCTAATTCCTAAACTGTTGGGATCAAAACTCCTTTTTGGCCCCAAATTCCTAAACGTTTAGGGCAATTACCCCCAAACTCAAACCCAGCTTTCCCTTTGTGACATGGAACCTTGTGGAACAATTTCATAAAGATCCATACACTTACACACAAGTTATTGTCCTGAAACTAGAAAATGCTTGTTTTTTGCCCTTTTGGCCCTCATTCCTAAAATTTTGAGGCAATTACCCCAAAATCAATCCCAGCCTTCCCTTTGTGGTATGGAACCTTGTAGTACAATTTCAGAAAGATCCATACACTTACACACAAGTTATTGTCATGAAACTAGAAAATGCTTGTTTTCTGCCCTTTTTGGCCCCTAATTCCTAAAATTTTGAGGCAATTACCCCAAAATCAATCCCAGTATTCCTTTGTGATAAGGAACCTTGTGGTACAATGTCAGAGAGATCCATACACTAACACACAAGTTATGTCTGGAAGTTACCAAATGCTTATTTTTGGCCCCTTTTGGCCCCTAATTCCTTAACTGTTGGTACCATAACCCCAAAATCAATCCCAACCTTCCTTTGTGGTATTGAACCTTATGGTAAAATTTCAGAGATCCATTCACTTAAACTAAAGTTAGAGTGCGAAACCAATGTGTCTTCGATTACGACGACGCCAGCGTCATACCAATAAACGACCGCAAAATTTTTGCGGTCATATAAAATTGGGTTCAACTTTCCAGGCCCCTTCTGGATCAGACAAAACACAATATAAAACATTATTACCTATGTCGTTTTTTGGCAGCATCAGCAACCATATCAGACTGTAGGGTAGCTTCATGGATTAATAAATCACAATCTTTCCCTACAAAAGATGTTTTATTGTCTAAATTTTTTACAATTGATATGGTATTCCTGTTGTTTAATAGACATACCATATTATGCTGTAACTACCTTTCATATAGTATAAAAACAGAATACTGGCAAAGGTATATAATGTAGTAGAGATACTATGCTGGTTTTGAGGGAAATTTTGGCACACCTTCATCATTTTGGTATCTTTTGCCTCTCTTTCCAGGTTCACAAATTAACAATTTTGTCAATTCCTGCAACATTTTGGCACACCTTCATTAACTTTTCTAGAAATTTCAATCTGTACTGTATGTTAAAACCCGGGTTTTTCCCCCTTTGAATTATCTAAGGCTATCAATAGCTGACAGATAATTAAATCATCATAAAGTTTAAGTTTCAAATGTTTTACATGCTTTAGAAAGATTTAATAAAAGCTGAGTTCTTGTACACAAAACTAGTGCATTTTTTGCATAAAAAAGTCAAAAAGCTTATCTAACATTTGTCCTAGAACATTAAAATCTTTCCAGAGCACCTGAGATCCCTCCTAGTTTTTAGTGGGATTTGTTGTTCAGTCTTTGGTTTTTTATGTTGTGTTTTGTAGACTGTTGTGCATCTTTTGGTCGTTTTTATCATGATGTCAGTTTGTCTTTGGACTTATGAGTTTGAATATCCCTTTTGTGTCTGCCCCCCTCTTTTTTTCAATCTGCCAAATGAAAACTAATACATTTATGTGTACAAAAACTCTTCCAGGAAATGTAAATAACAAGTTGAACTGTGAGTTATTGCTCCTTATGATTCCCTTGCTATAAGTGTTTGGTAAATAGGAAGTTGATGACTACTGATAGATGTAAAAGTATTTACACAGAATAAAATGCTCAAATGAAGGTTGATTCCAATTGTTAACTGATTTGTAGTCATGCATCATTACAAAATTATTTGGACTGTGTAATACAAGGCGTAATGGTATTTAAACTGACCTGTTTCAATAAGAGCTTTACATGGCATAGTATCACCAGAGTAAACAATCTTCCAGCCTGACTTATGTGTAATGACTAGTCCACAAGCATGCTTACTATGTAGAACAGGCACAGGTAAAAGCTAAAAATATACACAATAAGTATACAAGATGATTATCTCGATTTATTCAAAAGCATTCAAGAATTTATCTTTATTTTTTATTACGATATTCATATTTCATTTGATTCAATTAGCAGTTATCTCTTTATTAGAGTATAATTATTGACAGATAAAGGATTTTGTTTATAAAGCATAATACCATGAAATATTCACTGAGCATATCAAAATAAAAAAATTGAGTGTTTCCAAGTTAAAATTGAAAGAAATTCATATAAGTGAAGCTATCTCAAAGTCTTTCACAAGAAAACATAGTATTCCATACACACATTATCCTGAAGGCTGGTCTATTAGCTCTAACACCTAAAAGCTATGAGTGGAATATTATCAGCTTGCACTTTGTCTAATTTAACCTGACACAGGATTCTCTTAAACATATTATTCCACTTTATGTTAAATTTGATAGCTAAATCAATATTTGATTGGTTGAGACCATGCCACGTGACACTGAACAAAACTTCATATTCCACTCTGAACATAAGGACTTCCTTGTGCGACGTTACATGCAGTTAACGTAAGTAATGTTTTGAACATTTTTAAATTGCCATAGTAAAGTCACTATCATGTTCAAAATTATTTAAGACGTAAAATCAAAACAAAAATAATAGATAATTATCTTTTGATTGGTACTGTTTATCAATAAATGTATATTATCCACTGCAACATCCTTATGTATGTATTTCATTCAAGATTTAAATAAAACCTATACATTTTGTAGTACAATATACATAATAGAAGAATTAAAATTTTCATATTTGCCTTGTATGACTAGTTTTACATACTTAGCAATCGTACCACATCTTTCCTTTTGACTCAGGTGGACTGTTCTCAGTGGAAACCATACCACATCTCCTTATTTTTGTATCATCTTATATACAAATAACTTACATCTGTACAATTCAATTTAGACTTTACTACTTCCAACAAAGTTGGGTCTCTTTCATTTTTAATAGGAACAGTGTATGGTTCTCTCATTAAATTTTGACTATAAACTAATCTGAAAAATACAACACAAGTTAGATTATCAAATGGTCTAAGAATGCTGAATAAAAAGCCCAAAATCAAATAGTCATATAGTTCTATGCAAAAGAGAGGTATGTATTCAAATTTGGCAAATCATACTGAAAATTCAGAGTACAGAAATAAATACATGACTAAGATAAATGATTTATATTTGTAAATGACTATCTTCATAAACATATTTATCTGCCATGGACTTCTTGGACATATAAAAAAACTTTAATCAAATGCAAATTGTATCACCTTTTCTTTACAGACCAAACCAAAAACAAAAACATTTTGTAAACACAAAAATCAAACGAATAAAAAAATCTGATAATCAAATTCTATAGCAATTAAATACATAATGTACAATAAGTATTCAACTCTGAAATCAAAAGCTAAAAAAACACTTGGTGCATACAAAAAACAAGAGAGCACACGCTGAAATGTCTCGCCTTCTTTACTGACCATTGATTTTATGTTGATAGTCATAAATATAAAGCTTTACTACAAGTATCACATAACCTTAACATGATCCAAGAAAATGAGGTCAAGGTCAAATAAACCAAACAGGAAATACATGTACACCTTGCAATCATTCAATACACCAAATATAGTTGACCTATTGCTTATAGTTTCGAAGAAACAGACTTAACCAGGAAAACTAAACATTGACCAATGAACCATGAAAATGAGGTTAAGGTCAGATGAACCATGCCAGACAGACATGTACATCTTACAATCAATCTATGAATTAAATATAGTTGACCTATTGCTTATAGTATCTAAGAAATAAACTTAACCATGAAAACTTAACTTTGACCAATGAACCATGAAAATGAGGTCAAGGTCAGATGATACCTGCCAGACAGACATACACACCTTACAATCTTTCCATACAACAAATATAGTTGACCTATTGCTTATTGTTTAAGAAAAACAGACCAAAACACAAAAACTTAACACTGAACAATGAACCGTGAAAATAAGGTCAAGGTCAAATAAAACCTCCGAGACTGACATGTACATCATAAAATATTTCCATACACCAAATATAGTTGACCTATTGCATATAGTATAAGAAAAAAAGACCAAAACACAAAAACTTAACTTTGACCACTGAACCATGAAATTGAGGTCAAGGTCAGATGACACCTGCCAGTTGGACATGTACACCTTACAATCATTCCATATACCAAATATAGTAGACCTATTGCTTATAGTATTTGATATATGGACTTGACCACGAAAACTTAACCTTGTTCACTGATCCATGAAATGAGGTTGAGGTCAGATGAAAACTGTCTGACAGGCATGAGGACTTTACAAGGTACGAACATACAAAATATAGTTATCCTATTACTCATAATAAGAAAGAAATTAACATTACAAAAAATCTTAACTTTTTTTTCAAGTAGTCACTGAACCATGAAAATGAGGTCAAGGACAATGGACATATGACAGACGGAAAATTCATAACATAAGGCATCTATATACAAAGTATAAAGCATCCAGGTCTTCAACCTTCTAAAATATAAAGCTTTTAAGAAGTTAGTTAACACGCTGCCACTGCTAGATCACTATTCCTATGTCGAGCTTTCTGTGACAGAAGTTGCAGGCTTGACAATAAAAACAAAAGATAACTGTTTTAATAATGTATAAGCATAACTGTAAACAACATTTAAAGTATTCAGGTCACATCACTTACTGTAGAACTTCTTTCAGACTATTTACACGAAACTGTTCTTCATTAGTTCTAAGCCAGCTAATGATCTGTACTGGAGCTATCAGAAGGATTGGAGTTATTTCCATTCCAGCCCTGGCTAATGCTGCTTTCCTTTCAAAAACTAAACCTGACATACCCTACAAAAGTGAACAGTCTTAAAATTATCTTCAAGGTTGTATATGTTCTTTTGTCATTCTGAAATTTCTAAAACCTCTTTAAAACCTTTAAACAAATTTAGTTTCGCAGATATTTTTTTCCAGGTTTAGCTCTTATTAATATAACTAGTGGCCATATATATTCAGAATATTTTAAACTTTGTTGATGTAAACATATATTTGGGACCATTTTAATATATTTGTGATATTTCTCTACTCATGAAAGTCATATTAATTAATCGCTCAAGGAAATGAATTGATTTACATTGACTGAAAAAATAGAAACTGTTAATCTTATTGATCAAATTCTTTTCATGTCAAATTTTCACCAAAAATTAAGCTTGTACCTTAATAAACATTACTTCATATGATTTAAAATCAATCTTTTTTAAATTAATGTGAAACATTCTTAAATAATTCTAATTAAATTTTGAAAAAAAACTTTGATAACTGAAATCATTGTATCAAGATACAGTGTTTAAAATATGTCATTTGATTTTTTTCAATAGATTCTTCTTAATTTAATTTTAGGAATAATCAGGTTGTGAGGGACATGACATCTTTTACTAGGATTTAGTTTTCCTAGAACATCCATTTAAGTTTAAGTACTTACAAGATGATGGTCTGCATAAGTGTGATATAAATATAGCCTTAAGTTTGATTAATACTTCATCTGTTTTATCTCCATATAACATTAATAACTGACTTAAACTTCCTTCTCCACAGTCCATTAATAAATTGGTTTCTTCACTAAAAGAAGAAAGATGATCTTAGTATTCTATACTGCGGACTCTTGGGGTACCAATTTTCCTGGATTATAAGGGTATAGGTACATCACTAATGTAAATGATCAACTAAATTTAATTTTTCTTTAGGCTTGTATGTAGAGTAGACTTAGGGAAATTTAGGCAATCAAATATCCATGAAAATACCGTTTTCCGTAATCCACGAAAATTGGTACCCAACAAATAATAAATAAGTGTCTAGTACAAGGAAATATCATATGTTATAACATAACAAACAAAAATTCAATTGTATGATAAATAGATCAACAAAATACTAATATTTCAATGGTAACACGTTTTTATAAAATTTTCTTTTGAAAAATAATTCATTTGAACATAACGCATTGTCTTAATATGATGTATCCACAAGACAAACATATGATTAAATCATACAGAAATTATTCAAACTGGTCAAATCATATTAACCCCTCAGTATATTACAAGATAAAACTCACTCCATATGAAGAAGAATACTCGTACAGTTTCTAAAGGCTCCTGGTACACTTGAAGCTGTTCCTAAAAACACAACTTCTGGGAAATCAGATCCTGAAAAAAATAATCAAGAAATGTATTTTATAATTCAATACATATCATTCTGGATAAGTATTTATTGCTCTATATTGTTAAATCAAATGACCTTGTCAAGACAATAGATGAAAGGTTATGTTTACAAAATATACTGTCCACTCTTCAAAAACTTTGCATCTCCTCTATTTTTTATTGGCCATAATAAGAGTTTATATAGTATTACTGATTTTTACATAATAAAAAGTTCTACATAATATGCATACTATATATCAGTATATTTTATTTGTAATTATGCAAAAAAATTCTAACTAAATACACATTTAGTAGAGGGAGCATTTTATTTTTCATGATATATTCGACATATAGTATTTACATGCCTATCTCTGGCTTCCAAGTGGTTTATTGAATGGAAAAAATGACAAAACATTCTTATTTGGTTTTTTTTCAAATGAAAATTTTTCAATTAAAAAAATGGATGGACATTTTTTTAGGGACAGCAATGTATGACAGTTTACTCAAATATAATTTCCCTCTTTTCTTATATCAAAGTTTATCTTCTGCTTGTTGTATGTGCAATTGTCATAGCCAAAATATATTTTGATATTTCAACATGAAAATTCTTAAACAGGCAAAAAATGACCAAAACTAACCTTTATCTTTGGATGTGGACTGTTTGGATGAAATCAATTCTTTATAATCTGTTATGGTTTTCATAATGTTACTGTCACCAGCAATCTGATCTCTTGTCTTGCATTCAAAATCTTCTGGTAAACAATCTACACTACAAGATATAATGCTCACATATTATCATATAATAAGTTTGATTCACATCATTACCATTACCAGAGACACTCTTTTTAATACTATATGCCGATTTCTAATGTCATTTAAATGCTTTATGGGCTAACTGGATCCCTGCATCTTTGAACTGACAAAGTAGTTGTGCCATTTACATTATTCAAACACCTGTTTATTCTTATGTACATTATCCAAACCTGCATATAGAAAAATATTATTTTATCATTTAACGCATATATCTTAGCAGTCATACAAAGGAAATTATCCCTATTAGAATATTCATCCCTTTTCTCAACGTACTGTCGTACAACAGACACACTCAAACCATATTTACATTTTCTTGAAACTGGTATGATATATTCTACTTTCATTAAGGGTTCTAGTAGTTTAAATGAAGTTCACTGCTAAATCAAATTTGAATTGCAAATCAAACAAAGGTATATTTACATATAAAGCTCCCTGAGTTTCAGTGTTTTGCATAAGCAAGTTTGATTTTAACAAGAAGACGCATGGATGCTTATACGTAGTATATACGAATATCAAGGGTTAATTACAAATATTTCAACTGACAAGGAACTATAGTAATTGTCTGGTTTCTATGCATAATACTAACTAAAATTGAGTACTGTTAATTCAAAACAATGGTTATCAATAAACACATATCAACAGATTTTTAAATTTTATATGCTTAAACTTATTGAATTGTAGTGTTCTTTAAATTGACCTACTTTATCAGAAGAGGACAGAAAGTATCTCATCCTTTACTGATTATAATTGATTTTATGTTGAAAGTCTTTGAGATCAAGGTATCAGATAAAACTTAGTATAATCAATGATCCTTTACAGTGAGGTTAAGGTCTTATGAACTTTGTCAAATGAACATGGCTACCTTACAAACATTTTATTCATGAAATAAAGTTGAATATGACATATATATTTATTTATTATAGAATCTGACAAACATACCCAATGTTTTACCAAAAGCTAACACTGCTGAATAAGTATTCTTATGTTTTGCATTCTGGGATGTTAGTTGTAGGTGAAACAAAACTACCGAGATAGAAATTGGTGTTTTATTCCAATAATAAAGTTTTGGTTAATGGCCAAAAAAAATGTTTACACTATGGTCCTAGGAATGATTCAGAATTAAGTTTGACATAAGGTGGATCACTGGTATGTATTTCCTCAGATAGAATTTTCTATACTTTTATTCAAAAATATGAAAAAAGTATGAGTCATCATGCTATTTGTCAAGCTACAAGACATGCAAAATTGCCCAAATTTGCATAGAATATCATGAAAAAACATTTTTTGTGAATAAAAAGAAATCTATGAGATAGAATTTGAAATTAAATATGAGAAGATAGATTTAGTAGTATGCTTTAAGAAAAGAAAAAATGGCATCACCAAAATTTCTTTCTTGCTACAAGTAAAAAGTAAAAATTTCATAAACATTCCAAATGTTTGCACCTGTCCTAAGTCAGGAATCTGATGTACAGTAGTTGTCGTTTGTTTATGTAATTTATACGTGTTTCTCGTTTTTTATATAGACTAGACCGTTGGTTTTCCGCTTGAATGGTTTTACACTAGTAATTTTGGGGCCCTAGCTTGTTGTTCGTGTGAGCCAAGGCTCGTGTTGGCTACATTGACCTATAATGGTTTACTTTTATAAATTGTTATTTGGATGGAGAGTTGTCTCATTGGCACTCACACCACATCTTCCTATATCTACTTTATAAAAATTTTACTTTTAGAGTTATCTCCCCTCAAATGGCTAAGTTGAAAAAATTGATACAATCAAAAACAAATATTTGGTACTTGTTAAAACAGTCTAATTAATGCAATAAATCACTTATTTTTCTTCATTGAAATAAACAGTCTTACAAAATTTGCAGATTTAAGTAAAGAACTACAACGCTTGTGTGCTACTATTTTACAATCCAAAATGGCGATATACAGTTAATCTACCTAAATCTGGCCATTTTATTGGACGACAAAGGGAACCTAGAAAGAACTTACACCTCTGCATATTGTCCTTTTAGGGTGTAAAAACATCTAAAAATTATGGACGAAATTTCAATTCTGACAGAATACACACTCAGGGATGATTATATGGTCAAGTGTAGTTTCAACTGATTCAAAGAAAGCTGATTAATTGATAATGCCATGTAATCTCTCAAGATGTCATATATCAAATTTTATTGATACTTACACTGATACATTTTTTTTAGGTCTATAAGAGTATTTCATGAAAGGTTTGGCTAGTATATGATTTTCACTCTTGTAATCTTCAATCTGCTGCTTTGGCATATGTAATTGAGGAAACATTGTTGAATTAAGCATATTTAGGCTGCTTTGAAGTTCTAACACTGCAGTTAATGATAATGTACTGGTCTTCTCATGTAGAAACATATGGCGTGTTGAACTGGAAAATCTGAAATTTGAAAATTATTTTATGATAGTTGGAATAAGATACTATCACTTATAACAAATTGGTATGTAGTTAACTTCTTCTCTATTTAGTTATAAATGTAAGTATACAAATTGCTTACAACTTCACTCTAATGACACAGAGACTTTATCACTTAAGGAGGCTCGAGGGTATAAAAATTTCAGAAAAAAATTAAACATTTATTTTCATTACAAATTTTATTCATTACCTTAAGTAGTTGTTACTTTATCATATGGTACAAAAATCATTAAAAATAATCAATTCGTGTTGGCCCCAGATGACTTTTAAAATGTAGATATCATTGAAAAAGTGCCAAATTATCTCCCTTTGATGCAAAAAATGCCATTTTGGGCATTAAAATTGAAATATCTTTTGACTCATCGGTGACCTATATTTTTATTATAATTTTCAAATAAGCTGTACTTTAACTAAACTATTGTTAAATTTGAGCGATTTCTGTAATTAAGTTCTTTTTTTAATTTTGATATTACCTCTATTTCTCCTATTAGTTCAACGGAAAAAGGTACCTTTACAAAATGTATGCTTCTTTCAAGGCAGATTGTGAGCGTAAATGAACGGTGACCCCATTTTTTATTTTATTTTTCTATTAAGTATAAGATAAAGTTCATTTATAGAAAAATATAGGAAATCTATATTAAATAAAAATTTGATTTAGACCCACGAGCCCCTTAAACTGTAATTTGAGCTCTAGATGTATTTTTGTTTAAAGTTTAGTTTAAATATATATAGCTGCCTCATTGAGGTATACCCCACATCTTCCTCAATTCATTCGGATATATTTTATTTTTATAAGAACCAGGTAAGAAAAATACTTGTCACACCTAACACCCTTTCAATATCAAACTGAATACCATATTTCAAACCACTGTACAAAATAGCTGAGAATTATATCATTATTTGCCTTGCCAAGTTATATCAACACTTTTGGCCCTTTTGGTGGTATACATGTCTTTTAAAATCATTGTGTACTACTGTGTACTTGTCTATTGTCAGGCAACTAATGACAGAATGTATCTCTTTCAAAAATAAATAATTTTCAGTGATTTCATGGTTTTACCAAAGCCTGCATAGAAGCCTATAGACAATTTGTACTTAGCTTAACATTCAACTTTATGTTTAACCTTTAACCACGAAATGAATGAAAATTGGTATCCCATGAATAATAATGAATCGACAGTACTCATATGTTTTGTCATTTGAAATACACATAGTTACCTCTGTATAAACTGTTGATACTGTGGATTATTGACCTAGTTAACTCTGTATAAACTGTTGATACTGTGGATTATTGACCTAGTTACCTCTGTATAAACTGTTGATACTTTGGATTATTGACCTTGTTACCTTTGTATAAACTGTTGATATTGTGGATTATTGACCTAGTTACCTCTGTATAAACTGTTGATACTGTGGATTATTGACCTAGTTACCTCTGTATAAACTGTTGATACTGTGGATTATTGACCATGACATATGATGACATGTGTACTACTAATTCAGCTGAATTGTTGTTGTCACCTTGACATTCAGATAACTTCTCAGATCTTAACAAACTGTATAAATAATCTTCATTTGGACATTCTACAACTGCAAATAAATATACAGATAGTTTATATGCTTCAAATGTTTCAAACGCTGTAAACAAACTAATTTTTTTTGGAATCTGTTTTTTTCTCATTTAGCACTAAATAGTTGACTTTCCTGCCATCTATTTAGGTCTTTCCACTTTTCTGTGGAAAGACCTTTTGATTTTGTTCCAATTTTTTTTTTTTTCTTCTGCCAAATTTATTTCTTGCATGTAATTTTTGTTTTCACAACATGTACTTAGATATGAAGTATATGTTATCGTACAGTGAATGCATTTTGAATTTTGACACTGTTAAACCAACAACTTTCTTTTTAAGAGTTATCTCCCCTAACACTGCACATCTCCTTTGCAACCATAAAAGAAATCGACAAATTTATTTTTTCCAAATTGCTTGTTAAATACACAGGATGCTCCAATCAATTTTAACTGAAGCTATACTAAGACTCCATATGAGAGTTATTTCCACTTTTGTATTTGACATAAGTGATATATAGATGAAATTCATGAACCGTGATTGATAGAGACCTAGGGTATCTTGATTTGAGGTCCTTGGTCCATTAAAAAAGAAAATGGGGTCAAGGTCATATGTCAAGATCATGTTCTAAATTTTGCCCTTTGCTTGTGTGTGCATATACTCTCAAACTATAAAGGGTTGTTACAAAAGAACTAATGCAAATGTTTGGGTTATCGAGAAAAAGAAATGGTACATTCGGTCCAAAGCGATAAGACGACATCTAATATGAGCTATCGCCCCTGAAATGGTAAAATTTAAGGTTTGTTGATAATAATTTCATATTGGTACATAATAAAGTCATAGAAGGGTCTTTTGAAAAATGTTGGGTGACATATATCCTTGAAAAATACCAACTGGAAGTAGCCATTTTTGCATTTATTTCATGTAAAAATACCTAAAACGGTATCATATTTTAATAGACATACATAAACCTATCATTTGAGACCAGAAGTGACCTTCTATAAACTGGAAGTAGCAAATTATCTCTCTTATTTCAGGCAAAAGTAAGAGAAACATTATATATTTGGAATCAGCATGAACAAAGCTATCATGTCAGACAGGAAGTGACATTTTCCTAACCGGAAGTAGCAAATTTTCTCCCTTATTTCAGGAAAAAGTATATAGAAACCATATTTTTTTTAAATCAGTGTGAATAAAACTATCATATTAAACCGGAAGTGACCTTTTCTAAACCAGAAGTAGCAAATTATCTCATAATTTCTGGCAAAATTATATAGAAAACCCATATCTTTTAAATCTGTATGGAGAAACCTATGATTTGATGCCAATGAAAACTTTGACTAAACCGGAAGTAGCTTTTTATAATTTATTAAGAAATTTAATGGTGGAAAGACATCATTGACAATTTAATTTTTTTGCTTTTCTTAAATTGATAAAGTATTCATATTAGAAAAGATCCCAGTTTGACAGATTCCCCTCAATTTATATTCACATAATTTTTCTTATTTTGAAAGTAACAGCTGAGTGCAGTATCAAATGTACTGATACATTTGTACTTTTTAATTGTATTTTAAATCAAATCCATATTTATTGTAACAGAATTGACAGTTTTTGTTGATTCTCAGTGTTTAAAGATGCCTCTTTGTAAATTTGTGGTAAATCAAATAAAAAATGACAAAAATTCAAAACTGTAAAAAAAACTTTATACATTCTAATGCAAAATTATTTTGTAGCATTACCTTTATAGGATTAAACACATTTTTTCTAGAGGTTATTGATGTGGAAACTGGGGCGATTAACTCATAAACCGAATAAAAGTCCGTTTGGACTTTTATTCGGTTTATGAGTTAATCGCCCCAGTTTCCACATCAATAACCTCTAGAAAAATGTGTTTAATCCTTATAATTCTTAAGCCAAAGATTTTCAATTTTTAATTAACAATTTATGTTCATAGGCTACTATTTACCATCAAATGCACAATTGGTATGTCATAACTAAGGAGTGAGCCGCCATATTGACTTTCTGAAATCCATAAATATTCGATTAATGCAATAGAATCTAAAATGAAATATCACCTGCCTCAAAAACTTGATTTTAATGAGATGATATCCGAATTTGAATCGTACAAGTAACGGAATAATCTTCAGACTGAGAGTTTTCATTGGTATGACGTCATGTTATGCTATGACATTAACCGGGGCCACGATTATTCATCATATTTCGCAGAATTTTATTTTATTTCAATTTCATACATTTTCCAAGCTTTATTAATGCATCACTTCTTTGTGTCATGCGTTAAAAAAAGGAATAACAGTTATGTATTTGTTTTTTAATCTCAATTTGCTTAGAACCCTTAGATCCAATGCATTTATATCGCATGAATAGATGACAGTGATAGTTATGAAAGTAGTTTCGGCAACATGGTTTATCAAAGTGTAAACCAAAGCAAAATTTCTAACAGACCAATCCGATTCAAGTATTTGTAGATATGCAAATCATATAAGAATTATTACTGAATAAAGCCACAAATTTCAGAGAATCAATTCCAAAATTGTTAGTTTAAAGTTGTGCATACAACCACCTACTTTTGATTTGATGGTCACAAATATTTGTTTACTGGTGACCCTCATGCGTCTCCAGTAAACTCAATTCTCAATCATCAATTGGCCAATTGATGTTTGCAAATATTAAAATACTATACTATTATACTCACCTAGAATAGGTTTCGGGTTTTCCTTTGGCATCAACACTTGGTCAGGATGAATCTGAAAAGATCTATTAATCCATTATCTTATTTTCATTTATCCTCTCTATTGGACTTATTTATAAAATGATGACAGTTACATGTGAGTTTTATGCAGTCATGGAAAGTTTTATTTGTTATAAAAAAGAAAGTATAAACTGTTATTAATATTATTTGTCAAACAAGCAATCAATATAAAATCATAAGTAATAACTTCCTGCCAAGCTCATCTGAGATGGTTTGGGTTGTTTAAAGTCTTATACAGTAGTTTAATGCTCTTAAGTCTGACGAGAAGAAAATAAAATGCTCTTCCTTTTGTGGTATGGAACCTTGTGGTTCAAGTTTATAGAGATCCATACATTTATTCTCAAGTTATTGTCTGGAAACCTAATGTCTTCAGATGACGACGACACTGACAACGCCATAACATTATAGACCACAATAATTTTGAGGTCGTAAAAAAATTGGTTTATATTGCTACAAGTCTGGTTGTCTGTACAGGCAGATGTAAATTACTTATGTAAAATACCTTTAACATAGTAAATGAACTTTATTTCAATAATTACTGTAAGTGCTCACGATTTCACTATATCTTGTTAATTTAATTGGCATGAAGACAAATGATTGATTTAAGAATCAATTTATTATATAATAAATAACAAAAACCAAGACAAAACATGCCTCTATAATAAAGCTTTTGATGCTCAACGCACACTACTACAAAAACAGGGAAAAGTTACTTCATGTTGAGAATATTACAGGGAGGAGTTGTGAGACTTAAGTAATTGGAAAGTAACAGAAACAAATTTAATTATGATGAAATACCTATCAGATTACGTTGTTAACAAAATTAAAAACAATAAAATTTCTATTGCTAGATTATTGAAGATCTTACCACTGTTTCATCAGGTAGGGTCACACTTTCTTCATTTTTTAACTTCCCAATCAGAGGACCACTAAAAAATAAATCAAGGATAAACAAACTGAAATTAATGTACATTTTACACATACAATACAGGTGGGTAGTAAGATGAATTTCTTGTAGGAGCACATCATTTTCTCATATTTTCTTTTCTTTAAATAATGTATAAGACAAGCATCAAATGGATATATGAGCATATTATTAAATAAACAATCTCTTTATCAAAATAGTTGACAAATAATATAATTTGAAAAACATGTTCCATTCCAAACATTTGCTGCTTACAAAATAATGAGTAGCTTATTATATTTGTAAAGTGTCTTCTATATGATATGCAACTGGAGTATCAACAAAATTTTTGTCCAATTTTCTTTATATTTAAAACATACATTCTTAAGTAAAGTTAACATAAAATTCCTTTGATATTATGGAAACTTTAGTATATTTTGTAGTTCTGTGTGAAATATCTATAAATCTACTTACGGTTTTAATCCTAAACTTGCACATTTGCTCAAATCAACACTTCTTGGACGTGGATGTGGCTGAAATATATAAAAAAATATTTAATCCTCATGAAATATAGAAAAATATAATAAATCAAATGAAGTGGATGTAAGCAATTATAGGCACAGTAAAGCTTATTTTATTATTTTTTTTAAATTTTAGAACACACTATAGGAAACCAGTATATAAATGTTACTTTCAATTCAGTTAGGCAAAAACCCTGAAAAAACAATCAAGAAGCCTCTGTGAATTCAAAGAAACTAAACTTTGAACATGTCAAAATCATATTCCATTCTTTTTATTAGCATGAGTAAACAATGTTACTGAAGTAAAAATTAATGTATTTGATGAGGGAAGACATTCTTAAACAACAACAAAAAATCAGAGGAAACAGCTACAGAAATGTGTTCAGATTTCAAAAAGATCTAATGAATTTAACTAGAGTTACCATGAAATGTATTAAAACTTGACAAATTTTCAATGATTTTGTTTGTTTTTGGTTATACAAAGGCAAGGTCATTTTCAATTGTGCCATTTTTTTAGTTTTGAGTGACTTTTGGTTTGTTGAACCAAATCTATTTTTTTTAAATAGAACAGTAGTAATATATACTTAAGATATTTATAGACATTCTCTGGTAGGTGATTGGTGTACTATATTAGTGAATTTTGACTAGCTACTGAACAAACATCATAATTATGTGACGTATTGAATTCAAAGTAAGACAATTCCAATGGTTTACAGATGAAGACGGATATGTTCCAATTATCACAACCATTATCCCCTCCTCTCTTCCTTGAATGTGACCTACCAAATTAGACTTATTACAAGGTTTGTATTTACATGAACAACACGACGGGTGCCACAGGTGGAGCAGATTCTGTTTACCCTTCCAAGGCACCTGAGATCACCCCTGATTGTTGACTTCCCAAGTAAGACATTTTCAATAGTTGTCTTAAAATAAATATGAAAATAGAACAAACCACTATCACTTTTCAACATCAAAAGAAATCGTAACTCTTAATTACCTTAATAATGTATGCATAAGTACAATCTGGATCTGTTAAAGGCATATACACTGATAATTTCTTCTTTTTGTTGGTGGACTAGATGGTTCTGAAATTATTCAACATTTCAGCTACTTTAGTAAATTCAAAAATGCCTTTTAACTTTAAATGAAGCAATTCAATTACTATTTTACTGGCCTGTTTGAAAACTAAGATGTTTATGTTTATATTGTAATGGATTGGTAGGACAACTAAAATATAATCTATTTCTTCCTCTTTCAATACTGTCAGGTTGTTTTAATCTGATTTTGGTAATCTTATGAGTTGGGTTGCTCTCTCGTTGAAGTTTATTTTTAATCTCCTATATTCATGTTAATTTTACTGGTTCATGTCATTAGATCTTTTCTCATATAAAGCTTTATTATGGTTTTTAATGCAAAGTTATGGTTTTGTGTCCATACAGTCTAAATATAACATATTACATGTAATGTTTACTAAATCTGTAAAACAGTTAACATATTGTAATACTGTTAAATTAGAAATTAATGCAATGATTTTATTAATGCAAAAAATGTAACAGTATCATGTTCCCAATAATAAAAATTTGCATTCATAATTTCAGTAATGATTTTCCTTCATAAAATTTTTGCAATCACATTAATTTGATTTGAGTTTTTGTTAGATATCAGGGATTTGCAACAATAAATGCACTCATTAATTTCTGATTTTACAGTATACAAAAATATGTTCCATAATGGTAGCAATCTTAAAATAAGTAAAAATTTCACTAAAGACTAATATCATTACAGTTCTCTTCATTACTCAGTGCTCTTTATTACCAACCTGTAGACGATTTTGATGCTCCCTCTGATGTTATTGAACTATCTTGACAGACATTATTTGAGTTGGTATTTTCATCAGAGTTGTTTGAGGTAGATATATTTTTGGAAGGATTATGAAATTGTTCTTTCTCCACAGGTAATAAAGGAACATATGTAATATTGACATTGTCATCACTATAGGTTGTCATCCATGGCTGTTGCCTTCCTGTTATAAAATTATAAAAATAATCCATTATATTTTTACGAAAAGCAACATTATACAAAATACAGAGGCAAAATATTCTTTTTGCATACCGTGGATTCATTTATTTTCGTGGGTACTAACTTTCATAGATTAAAGAAAAAGTGTCTTTTCATGGATACTTGATATCGTGGTTTGGACAAAATTTGCATACAAGCCTGTAGATAATTTATACTTTGTTGAACATTTAAATATGTGGTGAACGTCTACCCACAAAAATTGGTATCCAACGAATATTAATGAAACCACAGTAGATTAGAAACCTCTTTTACTTCAATAAAGGCGATGTTCTTTTCTTCCACTACCTATGATTTATTTAGCTTCTGTTTGTTCATCCTAATTCATGGACCTGATCTGATAATAAATCAGGGGTTTTTCTGGGTATTTTGGGAAAAAGGACCCTGGCCAGTTTTGGGAATTTTTTCACGCGCTTTTCAATGAAATTGGGAAAACAGCAAATATACCAGATTTGAGTTTTAGTGTGTTTAGTTCATTAAAAGTTATCTTTTATTGTGAAAATAAAGTAAGAAACTTCCAGAATTTTACTGGCCCTTCAAAATTGAGAAGAAATTACCTCATGGAATTGTAGTTATATGTTTACACTATAAAAACATACATGTAATATCAACATTAATGTTTTATTAATTATTAGGAAAATTACTGTCACGTTTTATTGGATTTTGACATGAAAATTTGTGAACTAAAAGTAATTTTGAGTTTCTGTACAAAATATTTCCTGCTTTTCTTTTTTTTTTCATATACCTTTTGGTTTTCATTTCTAGTGTTTATATTTCATCATCAACATGTATTTTGTCACTTGCCTGGAATTATTATTTTTATTGTATTTGATCGGCAAACCCGGAATTACTTTTATCCCCCCCCTGGAATCTGACCTGGTATTGTAATTGTCTTCATTTCCGGTTTATGACATCCATTGTTTTTCAATGTTATTTTTGTCAGTCAGATACGACTTTACACGGATTTACACATTACTTGTTGGTGATTTTCGGCATAAAGCTAGCAGTTGAACAAAATGAACATTGTTGACATGAATAATAAAGATGAAAATAAATTTTGAGCTCGTTTGGGAATTTTGCTCCCAAAATTGGGAACAATGTAGGGTATTTGCCATTGGGAATGGGTCCGAATACCAGACCCTGTGGAATGCTAGAAAAATCCATGTAAATAAATTTCTTAAGCAGAACAGAAAGAAAAATAAGTGCCCAACAGACAAGCAATAAAATTTAGGTCTCCCAAACATCTCATTGACACGATATTCTGACATGTTTCTTCAATAGCTACTGCAAATCTCCTTATCTTACAGTAAATAAATGCCAAATATTTACCAATTATTATTCTGCAACCTTCTGCAAAAAAGATGGCATCCCTTGTAACAGTTTCCTACAAAGTAAAATAACAAATGATTCTTAATACATTATTTCATACAAATGTATGTCTTATTAATTGTACAAATATATATATTATATATGAACTTTGAGCTTGCCTTCAGAAAGGGAAACATTCAGATATGACAAAGTTGGTCCAACCTTGCTAAATCTTAATGTGCCTGTCCTCAGTGACAGTCCACAGCCAGAGCTTTTTTTTTGTGTCCATTCACAACTACTTAAGATTTGGAGTGAATTGGAGCTTACATCATTGACCTGAATTCAAGCTTACACCATTGCAGTGAATTAGAGCTTACACAATTATTGTATGGAGAATTTTCAATTAAGACTGTAAAATGGCCTCCTCTTGGTGGATTAAATTGATTAGCAGTGTCATTGACCTTTTTACACCATACTACTTTTCCTTTAACACACGAAATACAAATTTCCATGTCTATGCTTGAATTTCAAAATACTGATCAATGTTTCTTTTTCTTATATTTGATTCATCAAGTATTTTTTTATGCTGTCTCATGTAAGCATCTACTCCTCAATGTTATATTTTTCAGTAATCTTTGTCATATACATGTTGTGAGTACATACTATTCCTGTAGGACCATGCAATGTTACTTTTGGTACACCTGCTGCCTCTAAAGATAATGCCATACCTGTAAAAAAAAATCAAACTTGATATGTGTTTTGTGGTAATCAGCATTGTGTATAAGTTTCATAACAATTGGTTGAGGCAAACTCAAGTTAGAGAACGGAAACCAATTTTGGGACGTACGTACGAACAGACAGACGGACAAGGGTAAAACTTAATGTCCCCTCCGCTACGGCAGGGGCATAAAAATATAAAAAAAATTATATATAACTGTTGCCCACTGTTGAACGGTGACATATAGTTAACTTATTTGGTCTTTGGTGGAGTGTTGTCTCATTCGCAATCATACCATATCTTCTTATTTTTATATTACATAATTGTAGCATGATGCTCATATCTAAAGCTGAGCAGTTATCAGTGAAAAGTGGTTTTTTGGCCTTCAAAAGACTTTTGAAGATATTAGCATTATAGAACAAAGTTTGCAGCTTCATAAATATCATAACTGTTCTAGTCTGAAACACACTTCAGTAAAAACTTCCAGGTTGACAAAAAAATTTAAGTAAAATCCAACTTACCATGTAATCCTCCAATGTTGTCCCAAGATTTGTGTGTGATGAAAATGTTTTCTGTTTTAGAAAATTTATCAAGTCTGAAATAGGAAATTAAGCGATATAAATTGAAAAATACTAAAAGTATTCAATTGATTCATAAACTTCTGTTCCAGTTGTATTTTATAGTTACAATTTCTATCAAAATAGAATAATTGACCAAATATAATGTTTTTGCCAACTAGAATGGATTTATATTTCTATTCAAAGTATCCAAACTATTTTGTAGTTGATACTAACAACATGAACACACATATGCTAAATACAGAATATCATCACAAGATGATAAAATTTGACATTAAACTGTGATTAGCTAATTAGATACAGATTTTGCATTTTTAATAATAAAGCCAACTGAATTAACCATATTATGAAATATTTTTTGTATTTCAGTCACAGTACATTGTAAATATATATAAGAGTGTGAAGAATATAGACCAATATCTATGTTAAGTTCCTGTTTCAAAGCATGTACCCACACATCTTTTTTATTCATATACAGTAGAGATTACTGGACATCACCATGTTGTTGCAGAGTACAAAAAAATGAAATAAAGCCAGAAGCAGAACATGCACAACAATTAATAAGTAAATCCTTGCCACAGCAAAACATTTTTTCTTACAAACGATAAATGACAAAAGACCACATGATTTAAGTCCACTGACTAAAAATATATTTCGTTTACTCATAAAACAAAATTTCCATCTGTATGTATTTTATACTTTACCTGCTGCTACAGCTTATTCTATATGTGTTCTCACCACAGTTAAACAGGTAACTGAAAATAAAATAAGAAAAAGACACATTATAACAGCTGCAAAACATAACTCTTTAAATGAAGGAGAGGAAAGTTCACTTTAGACCCCAGCAATATTTTTGGGGCAAAGGACCTTTACAAGTTGTTATATTATATCTCACTGAAGATTTCATACAGCGTATGAAAATTATTGTTAATTCTCCTTACTTAGTTTCTGCTTATGGAATCTACATTTCTTAAGACTAGTTGGTTATCTATGTTCTCATGTAACATGTCTAAATAATCAATTACAAGAAGAATAAATAAAATGAAGAAATCACAAATTTTCTAATACTCTGAAGTAATTTCATAAAATATAAACAAAACAAAATGAAGAAATCACGAATTTGCTAAATCTCTAAGTAATTTCATAAAAAAAGAGGATTTTACAGTGAAAGTATATGATTCCATTTATCATACTTTCTATCAACCTCAAGCTTTTATTCATAAAACATTTTTAAAAGAAATAAGTTTAAGAATTGGCCTCTAAATCTATTTGCTTAGTACACTTATTGACTAATAAGATATAAGAAGATGTGGTATGAGTGCCAATGAGACAACTCTCCATCCAAGTCAAAATTTATAAAAGTAAACCATTATAGGTCAAAGTACGGTCTTCAACACGGAGCCTTGGCTCACACTGAACAGTAAGCTATAAAGGGCCCCAAAATTACTAGTGTAAAACCATTCAAACGGGAAAACCAACGGTCTAATCTATATAAAAACGAAACGAGAAACACTTATGAACCATATCAACAAACGACAACTATTGAACATCAGATTCCTGACTTAGGACAGGTGGAAACAAATGCAGCGGGTTTAAACGTTGTAATGGTACCAAACCTTCACCCTTTTTCTGAAACAATAGTGTAACATCACAACATAGAAAGACACACTATAAAATATCAACTGAAATAGCTTAACTCAATCAAAGGACATATTAACACCATTGAACATACACTGAACAAACAAATTTGACCTATGACACAATGCAAATACAAAATAAATAAACTAAGGGAAGAATAATAAAAGTAACATGTTATATCAGTATGAAATGTTAAACAATTTAAGAAAAACAATATGCTCTAACAAAAATATCAGCCATTTGCAATAACTTTAAACACAGGTAAATAAAAATAATTTTGTTGTTAGGTATACGTGTACAGTTACAATAGAGAAAGGAAATATTTTTACAAAATAAATAATTTTGATGTTCATAGTATGAAGTGGAAATTTATATAAGTACCAAACACTTATCAAAGCTGGTATATAGACCAGATTATAACCCTGAATAACATTAAATAACAAAAAGCATTACATTTAGTATCAACAGGTCAAATAAACAAGAAAGTACGATTTGAGAGTACTAGCAGTTACTGACAGCTAGTTAAAAGCCAAAACAATTACAGTCGAACCTCGTTGTGTCAAGTCGAAGGACCGGACCAAAGTATTCGACTCATCCGAGGTTCGACTCATCCGAGGTCGAGTGTGTCGTCATAAATTTGGAATGCATGAAATACGGTATAAGATTTGTGTAAACTAGATACAATGAACAGTGTGCCTTTTTCGATATGACACTTTATGATTGTGTATTCAATCTCCATTTTGGTCCTTCGTAATAATTAAACACACAAGTACAGATACAAATCATGCACAAATAAAATCAATAGTCTACACAAATATTTACAAAGGTCAGTCACTATAAATTATGAAATCACTCATGAATGAAATAAGTTCTGAACGGTCTCTAATGAGGTCGTCTGCTTTACATTAAATTATCATGAATTTATCACAATTGTCCTAATCCTTTTATTTGTTGTAATTGATGAGTTTTAAATCTAACGATTCATTTAATCTCGGCTAGAGTCATTTAAATTGCTTGCTTTTATCTCTTGTGAAAATGTCCAGTACACTAACATTCCGCTTGAACAATCAACAAAGGTGTTAATTACCGGTCACCATAAACATGTCATTTTAACTGTTATACAAACAAATATGTTTACTCAGCTTTAATCTCTTTTGAAAATGATTAGGTTGCATAAGAAATACATCCGATTTGAATTTTTATCATTAGGTCTGCATCTTTCGAAAATTCTTACTTTCGAACTTCGAGACATCGGGGTCAATTTACATTAATTTTACATCGACTGGACTATAAAATTTACTCGACTTAACCGAGTATTCGAATCAACCGAGTTCGACTCATCAGAGGTAATTATGCATTGATCAAACGGGAATTTTACTGGGACCGAAATTACTTGACTCATCCGAGTTTTCGACACAACCGAGTTCGACACAACGAGGTTCGACTGTAATAATAAAAATCATGCATCAGAGACTAAAATCAACTAAAACACATCCCACGGGTTTAGTATTTTAACGTCATGGACAGTCAAAGAAGACATGACTTGTGCAATGCCAAAAATAAATGTATCGACAGACAGTAGGATAGTTAGAGTTTAACCTCTTTATAGATCAAAATGAACGGGTGTGTCTTTAAACATCCCGTTTGAAAAGAATACAAATTTAGTTATGTTTTAATTTGCTGCTGACAAAATCGATATTAGTGCCAATGTAAACTATATTCAAAGATCTAATTACAACATTGGTAAGATAACCTGAACTAATAAGTTTATTTAAAGGTTCGATGAGTTTACACGGATCACATAGTGATTTCCGCGCTTTAAGTACAATATTACCGTAAAATTTAGGATGTGAAATACCGTTTTAATCAGTTTTCTACAGGTACAGCCAAATTTACTAATCAAATCTTTGTATCTATGAAAGAACTTAGCAAAAGTTTTACGTAATTTATGGTAACGAAATCCCTGACTTAATAATTTACCAGTGATGCATTGATTACGTTCGTTAAAATCTATGACATCACTACACACACGGGCATAACGAACGAGTTGGGATATATACACACCGTATGATGGAGCCAAAGGAACATCGCAGTCTAAAAAGGAAAATTAACAATAGGGAATGAAAAATCGTCTCTTTTGTCGTAAATTTTCGTATCGAGTTTTCCTTTAGAGATTGAAATGTCTAAGTCCAGAAAAGGACAACTACTGCTGTTTATGTTAGATTTAGTTAAAGTAAGTTCTATTGGGTAAATTTCGGTAGTATATTTAGAGAACTCTGGATTATTTAACGAAAAATATCATCTAGATAACGGAAGGTATTGTTGAATGTATCAACCAAATGTAACAATGACGTGTCTTTACTGAGTTTGGTCATAAACTGAGAATCATAGCAATACAGGAATAAATCTGCTATTAAAGGGTGCAGTTAGTGCCCATAGGAATACCTACTACTTGTTGATACACTTTATCGCCAAACGCATATATATGTTGTCCAGGAGAAAATTTAAAGCTTCAATCATATCTTCACATTTCCAGTAAGTGTATCTAGCATACTTTCCTTTTTGTTACAGAAAAAGGCTTTAAATGAGTTACAGCAAATAAATTTGTAATGAGATTTTCAAAAGACCATTTAATTACATATGAAAACTTTTCTTGATAAGATTGTGTGGGAGTGTAGTATAGAGTAGAAAATCATAACTGTCAACAGAATTAAAAGGACCATCAAAAGCATGTATTTTATCTAAAACCTCTAAAGAATTTTTAACACTCCAAAAATAATTAATACCATTATTTTCATAAGCTTTACTACAAAAGTTAATAACAAGTTCTTTGATAGTAGTAAGGAGGTAGTTAGAACTGATAAATTGGTAGTAGAACACTTACTAGATGCGGAGATGAAACGGAATTTAAATGGTTTTTGTGCAATTTAGGTAACCAGTACATAGTAGGGACTTTCAAATGTTTGGAAGAGGCTTTAAGCTGGGTAGTGGCAGTGATATGCTTGTTTACAATTTGACTCTGTGGAGCGTACGGACCTGAATGTAGATGAATTTGTAATTCGTTTTGGAGAACTTCCGTAGTATATGCGTCATACCACCACTACATTATTTGCTGCTTTGTCTGCCGGTACGAACACAAACCGCTTTGTAGTACTTGAGTTTATTTTTATTCTGGAAATGGGAATATCATGGACCCTATTACTAATTTCAGAATTGTTTTCAAAATGAGATATCTGAATATTAACAGTATTCATAATTTTATTCAAATAACTGTCTAGAGATTTTTATCAGATTTTTCACGTTTACACCAATTTTACAGTAGACAGACAGAGCGTCTTTAATGACCTGACAACACTGTTTCCAATCTATTTTAGATGGAGGATGATATTTCCGTCCTTTCTTAAGAAAAGTTATGACCTCACGGTCTTCGACGATGTTGAGGTCTCCTGTAAGGACATGACCATAGGGAACATATCTAAAACTAGATGTTTCACAATCTCAAGTGGAAGGAACATTATTTACTATATTGACGTCTGATGTAACTGACGATAATTAAAAATCAAACTTCTGCTGGGTTTTTATAAGAATACGAAATAATAGGTGGTTCTATATTATCAAAATATGGAGGTATTTGGCTTTGGATGGTAGAGTCATTGAATATACTAGATAAGTTAATAAAATCAATACCTCTATTTATATATTTTAATTTAAGAAAATGCCGTTTATGATTTTCAGGTTTATCGATACTAGGAAATAGCCTGTGATGACAAAAGGCTGTAATAATACTGGTGTATTAAACATATAACCTATTTTATGGTTAACTTTATACTGTTTTATTGTGTTGCTGTTTCAATGATATACAAATGTAAATGTACGTGTACATGTGGAGAATTAAGATTTACTCATTAGGTGAAAATCGACATTCAGACTGAGTTTAACATCTCATAGACAAACAAAGGGAAGATGTCCTTGATATTAGATGGATATACACACAATGTTTACATATATAGAATTGAAAAAAAAAGGAGATTTCCTAGAGATGCACCAAGAAAATGAGCAAAAGTGGGATAAAAACTGAAAGTAAAGTTTTGTTTGTGGGAATAAATGAACACAATCATGAAAATGCTGAACCTACATTAGAAAATAACAAATTTACAATAAAAAAAGAATTCTTCTGAATGTTCCTTTCTACAAATTTATGAATTTCATTCAAGGCTTTTTTTAACCTATATGTAGTGATTTTTAATGGCTGTATAAACTAATAAAGACTTCTTCGATTATATATAATAATATATTTATCAATACAATTAATTTTTTTGAATCCATAAGATTCCAGTTAAGATTCTCATGATTGAATTATTAGTAAAACCTCAGATAAATTACATGTATGATAGTGCAAACTTAATATCATTTGTTCATGCAAACATAATGTGGCGTGACTGTCAAAATTCAAAATGCCAAAATTATGTGCTTGTTTATTATGATTGCTTGAATAATTAGCTTTTAGGATTTATTAATGGAGGGTTGTATCAGCAAGCAATAAATGAACATTTATTCATCCTAGCTTTCACAACTTTTAAGCTTACGCAATTTGTAACTTTTACAAATCTTGTAGGCTTGGCATCACAATTTATTACCCATTGTACAATGTATAAACAATCTTTATAACCATGATAACATCAGGCATAATTATCATTATTATATCATATAATTACAATAATACTTCTTTTCTTTCATCAATACAATCAATATCATCATACATTATTACAGTATTATTTGCAAATTTTCGCATGAGTTTCAATTTTCGCTACTTTCATGTAATACATTTTACAGCGAAATTTACTCTAGGCAAACATCTTCACTTTTGATTTAAATGGCTTATGCATTTTACAAGGCCGCCATGAATCACTAATAGTGATTACAGCAAAGATTTAACTGTCCCTTCTGTGACCTCAAATGTGACCAAAAGGTTTGCAAAACCGATGTGCAGATAACCTGATATAGGGTATTTTGATGACAATCAATCTGAATTCAATAGAAGGATGTGACAACACTCTGATCTACTTTCTGTTCTGGTAACATCAGCCAAAGAAATTTCAGCCTTCATTTATTTGAAGGTGTGTATTAATCCCACAAAACAAGAGGATCCTTATTAATTAAAAAAAGGTCTTCAAAGCAAAAGTAGAATGGTCTCGCGTTTCAGATCCTTGTTAGCAAAGCTTGGACCATGGATCTGTTTTTTAATTAGATTGTCTAGTAGTTAGTTTGATATGACATAAACACTGCACTTTGCAATAAACAATACAGCCAATATGAAACTAAGAAGATTTGGTATTATGGCAAGTGAGACAGCAATCCACCATTAAGACCAAAGAACAATTAATGAACATGCATGACTAATTGCAGCAAATCCCTAAGAATTCTGCAATGAATCCATACCAGAGGTTGGTAATGGGTATCCATTTTGATGAATATTGATAAAACATCATAAAAGATTAAGATTTCAAGTTTTCTTCCTTTTGCGCTTACTGTAGCTCAAAGGTACAACCATTTCCCAAAAAACTCCCAAAAACTGAGTATGAAACTGAGAACCGATAGATACTAACCAAAAAACTCGATTCAAAATGGTGCTATACTCATGATACTGCTTTTATTGATAGTTATGACTATAAACAGTCAGGGATATAAGGCCTAAATTAAAATATTGTTTGTTTGCCCTTTTCCGACCCAATTTTTGAAACAGGGTAGGTAGGTAGGTAAAATGTTTTATTTTTCTTTCCCAAAAAATAATTTTGCTCGGTACATTTTTTGTCATAGGTAGGCGGGTAGGTATAATATTTTATTTTATAGATACAAAATCTGCATGATATCATTGTTGTCTGTATTGTTTTTGTTTAAGTTTCTGGGACTATTAGTATAATAGTCCCAGGAAGTTTTGAAAAAAATATAGAATGTGAAGTTAATTCATATGCACTACTACCTTTTTTCTTCAAATATAAAAATATAGGACTATGTGGCATATTTTCAATGTTTATATGCCTGGAACTTTTAAGAGTTTTAACTTACACTAAAATTCTGTACTACGTACCCTTACCTCGACCTTAGGTTTTCCACATATTTCAATTTGACTGTATATATATGGTAACCATTCCCAAATCATGTCTCTACGAGATGAAACATAGAGATCATATCTGGGAACCAGTATGTCAAAAATATTAACTATCTATCTCTCCCAAGCATGGTTTGTGAATCAGCTGTATTTACAATGTGCAACCTATAGCATGTTTTATTCACATACTAACAATTTTAACAAAATTTGAACTTAAATTACTAGAGACATACATGTATCTTTTCAGAGACATATCTTTGAAATAAAAAGAAAATTTGACTGGATATAAAGCCACTGCCTGGCAGTCCATTTCCCACCATCATCGTCTTGCACCCAGTTAGAAGAGCTAAAACTAAGCATTTGTCTTATTTTACTTTCAACCCTCGAGTGTTTAAATTTTCCTGTGTGCTGGTGTTTCCTATAAAAATGCTACAAGACTTGAAACTCACTTGTCACTTATTTTACATTGCATTTATAATTGGTCTGTATGGAAAAACTTGGCGATTTTACTGCCAATTATTCTCCCCTTTACAGACCTTTGGTTCATGTCAGATATAAATAATATATGTCAAAGCTGGTCGAAGGCATCGTTAACATAATCATCCTGATCTACGGATCACCAAAGGCCCTCCCTACATAGGATTCAACGTCCGTTTACCAAATATTTTGTACACACGTTGATAATTTTGTTTGAGACAAACTTATTTTTAATGAACTCTGCTCTTCAAGTATAAAGACACACAGGGCAACGTTCGTCATGATTTCAAAACTTTCGACATCAATTTCAAACCAATGCTTTGAATCTTCAAATGCACGTGTTCATGTCAAACGGACTAAACCCTATACGGGGAGGATAAATATTCCTTAAATTTTCTTAATTTGTAGTAACATATGTTTGTTATTTGTTAAATCAATCATTAAATATTTTAATTTTTAGTGGGCACTTTGGAATTCTTGAAAGTTTGCGCAGAAACTTAATACATAGCCTTGATAACTAATTTTCTAATTAAATTAATACATTTTTCACCAACCATGGTAAATCAATGACACAAGGCTTTTAAGGGATAAACTAAGCTGTAATAACAAAACTTAGTTATTTAAGGCATGTAACTTATTATATGAGACACTTGGGAGTTACTTTGAAGCTTGCGCAGAACCTCATTACATGCTCTGATCATTATTTCTTACAATAAATTAAAATTCATTGTGATTAAACATGTATGTCTGAGCAAGTGCTTTGAAGTGATGTAGAGAAGCTGTAATAACACCCTTTAGTTATAATAGGCATATTTTTTCTGTAATAACATAGGTGTACTATGCATGATTGGTAAACTATGAACTGTTATATCTTTCTATAGTTTAGAATACATAAAGACAATAATAATATCAATAGAACTTGCATACATTTTAACAAAACAAACGATGTATATTGCCCCATTTGAAACATGTAACATACATATGTTATCACAGTTTTTGGATTTTTTAGTTCACAATAACAAATGTATGTTATTTTTCTCTAATAACCCTATAGAGTTATCATGGTTATATCCTTGACTGATAAATTTGAGATTTTTGTCAGTTTTACTTAATAAAACTAAAATTTAACTTCAGGAATTTGATTTGCAAGTCTTGTATGCAAGTTACTTGTATAACAATATGGTGGACATAATTATTTAAAAGGCTGAAAGGTAGATAATTATCATCTACATGTGTATATGTTATAAATTGAGTTTTTGAGAGTTCTCTGGAAAAGGTTTCGACTTTGATTTTGTTTTTCCCCCAATTGTTCTTTAAATCATTTTATAATAAATAAATGTATTTGTTCAGCTCAGCTTTGGGTGCTGTGATTAGCAATAAAATACTATATTTATTCTATTAGCTGTACCGGTAGCTCAGCCTCAAAATATGGTGAATGATGATAATATTTTTTTGGCTCATTTGACCATATAACAGTAGATAAGAAAGGGGCATATGAAGCTTGACAACAAAGACCATTCACATTCTCATATACATTTGTACACATACACACCTTTCATTTGTTGTATTCAGGAGTACAGATTTAGGAGTACCACGCCCGCCACTGGATATGACACGAAGATCAATGGTTCCTGGAGGTGGAAGGCCGTCTTTTTTATCCTTATACTTAACTCTTCGTACCAGGTCAACGCCGTTAACTTCCTGTCGAAATGTTTTCTTAGATTCGGCAGTTTTATCCATATTTCTGTGGCTATAATATTTAATGTCTTTTACTCGTTCTTTTATTTCGAGTCTAAAATTGTCAGATATATATATCTTGCTTTTCGATGACACTTTAAAAGCTTTTAGTCTGAAAAGAATTTCCAGCAAACTATTATGTGTCAGAGCTTTTCTGTAGAACATCTGACGAAACTGCATGAAAAATAAAAACACGCCAATTTGTGTATAAATTTATTTATCTTCTTTGAGAAGACTCTTGACAAAGGGAGGTAACAAGCCTGTAGTTTAAAAGTTTTGCGAGGGAAAATATAAGTGGACTTTTCAACAAATCAAAGTACGACCACGGCCATGCATTCCTGAGAACCAGCACTGGTGGATAGACAATTCTTATAACATTTGGATTCTACAGATGTTATAAAGATTCAGAAAGTGTGTTGCCCGGTATTTTCATTTTCTCCGAGAAGAAGTGGCGGTCATATTTGATGGCAGTTCAGGCACAGCAAGGTGTATAGTATACAAATCCTTGGGCACAGGCACTTGTCTGAAAAAAAAATCAAGGTATATATGAATTGTTTTTCAGAGACAAGTTCCTGTGAGTTCGTGTTATCCACAAAAATCAATCGCAAGGAGGATAAGCATAGGTACTTGTGAACAGAACTATTTTTTTATGACCCTCCTTTTTTTTTTCCTAAAATCCGTGATCCAGTTTTTGTTTTCTTTTAATTTCAATTATTTTGGGTTTTCTGTGTTAATTCAGAGGCATATAATACACGTTTTATATCTGTGTCTCTGGTTATATTAACATAAATATACTAGAAATACATGCATTTGCTATTTACTACCAGAGACGCATATATAAATACAATAGACCACTTTCGAGTTTGTCCGTCACCGGAAAAACTCCTCAATTATGCGCTTTTGTGACGTCATTTACCAGATAGAGGGGATCGCCTGTATCCCTGCACTATTAACGTTCATCAAGCGTCTTAGTGATCGTAATTGTGCTGGATAAACTAGAAATAATGTTTGTTCCGTAGGTACTTAATCACAATTCCCTAATGACAGCAGTGCTGATTGTCAATTATGACAACTCAATTTGCTGAATAATTCGTGCAATTTAGCATCATAGTTTTCCTACCACTCGCTCAACATTGGAACGGAAGTGACGATGCCCCTAAACGCACGAATGATGCTCACTAAAACCAAAGTTTTTGACGGAAATATGGATTTTTCTTAAGTTCTGTTATAAACACAAACATTCTCCAAATAACGAAAACAAGTAAGATATGACATCGACAACTACTTACGAGGTCCCCAAATTTGGACAGGTACTAGTACATGTATATGGAAATGTGGTCGAGTTAAACTTACTTTTGTAGGTCTCAACCTCCCCTTTTGAATCTCAGTATAGATTAACAGAACGTGCATAAAAGAAAATACAAAAAGACAAGTTCTAGAAAAGAACTGAACTCTGGTTTGTTTAAGGTTGTGCCACACGTCTTATTTTTGGTACCGAAAATTTGCTATCCTATGCCTTTTTCACAGTTAATCGTCTAAGTTCCAATTCGCCTCATATTGGTGTCTATATAAAAATGACCGTCCCACATGAGCGTTAATAATAAATATTTTTGAAAATCTATTTTGCCTTTCTGCTAACTGGGCTATGTGATTACAATTTTTTTTTTTTTTTTTTTGGATAGTCATGTTTTGTTTATGTCTAAAATTCAAAGAAATTTTGCAGGTTAATATATATGAAAACATTTGTTATCTTCAATATGAATTGCTTTTAAACTTGCTTGAGGAAGGCGGAAAATGATCCGGATACACATGTGAAGATGAAGCTCTATAGTTTATGGAAAAAGTTTGTTTCACGCCGCATTTGGAGAAAAATTTATGAGTTTTTGACCATGAGAAAAAATTTGTTTGTTTCACCCTCAGCTGCCATCTTTTCTTTTCAATATGTAATGCTAAAATTGAAAGAAAAAATTGTTTTCGACTTGTTGCCAAAAACTAGATTGTCCCTTTAAATTGTCAAAATCCATAGCGCCCACCCCCACCCCGACCCCCGAAAATCAAAAGGTTGCTGCCTTATATGTCTGTTACTACCAATTTCTAGTTAACTATTCACAGCGGTCACTGATAGTAAATTAGAGAGAGAACCACCGCCTTATTTCATATATATAGTAATATTTTGTGTTTTCTTGAACATTAATAATTATAAGTATAAACAACTTTGTAAACAAAATTAATGCACAGTAAAAGAATTCATAATGATCTAGTGATTATTTAGAAAATAGGCTGCGAAAATTTGTTATTACTTGACTGGCTTTATGGTACCAAGAAATATACCTTCGGCAGAAAAAACTGACAATCCTTGTCATTTATCAATTCTAACGAACAATATCCCAAGCTGTATAATCAGAGACATATGTCTCTGGTATAATGAATTTATGTGATAAAAAGAAAGTACTTCAATAATTTAAGCTTCTCTAATATATTCAAACGATAGCAAACAGTTTTACTATTTAATTGTGAATTTTTGTCCTATCAATTGTGTGACGGTCAGGCGTGTGACTTTGTGCCATTTACTTGCAACTCAGAATTGTGAAAAATTACCTATACTTATGACCTCATAGCATTGTAAAGTCACTCGTTTACGGTTTCAGACTTGCTGATAGTTAACATGTTAAACGATTTCCACTGATTAATCAATTAACACATATATGATCATATATAGACCATCGCGACACATATCGAGAGTTGTCTTATCTTGCGAACGCACCTGCCACGTGCGAGATTCGAACTCCAATCTCAAGTGTTGACAGCCACAGGGTAGTGATACAGTAGTTGGACAACAGTGAGACCACTTGGCCACCGAGGCTTTAAATGAACTTGAAATCACATTAATAAATTAAATCTGCGCACTTGTTAATCTCGCTCTTTTCATCAGCAAGTGGCGTATTTTGCAGTTTTTGGCCCTAACATGGTAAAAGACCGATCTGGGACCTTAGGGGTTTCATGTTTGGTGGGCTTGGGACGTTTCAGACTTATCAGATAATATTTCTAGCCATAGTTCCATACTTAAAGCAATAAAGAGCATCGACTAAACTTTTTAATAATAATAATAATTTATTTATTTATTTATAGCGCAACCTGATATTTAGATTTTTACATGAACAGTATATACAAACTCAATCAGCCAACCTCAAAGGCGTATGAAGCACCGTCAGTTTAAATCTATAAATCCTAATAAAGTATGAAATTAATATAATAATAAAATATGAAATTATTAAGTGCACGGGGATAGATATCCTACAGATTTCAAGTGTAAAAAACATTCCACACTGAAATATGTTATCAGTTTTTATTGTGTTTATGTCAGCAATGTTATATTGAAGTTGAGAAGTATTAGGTAGATGTCTCGGACGAATTCGAAAAGTCAGTGCCGATCAACTATCTTTAATTAAAGAAGTCATGCCCCTTGGAATTTCTGTGCGTCCGTCCATCCGTCCGATCTTGTAAGCACTTTCAAGCGTACAATTCTTGCTTGATTTTTATGAAATTTATATCAAAGGTTTATATCAGCAATGTCTCGGACTAGTTCGAAAATCAGAGCTGATCATCTTGGAGTTCTGCCTCTTTGAAACTTAAATTATATGGAAAATTGATTTGTAAGCTGAAACTTACATTTCATGTAAGATTTTTTATGAAATTTGCATCAACGGTTCATATCAGTCATGGACGAATGCGAAAATACGATCAGTCTTTTAAAAGGAAATATATGTCCTTTGAAATGTTATTTATTTTTAATATAACGTTAGCATGGTCAGCACTCTTAGGTCTATCTTTTTTTTTCGGAATTTTATGAAATTTATATCAAAGGTTTATTCCAGCAAGGTCTTGGAGAAATTCAATAATCATAACCAAGGACGTTTATATATGCTTGGACTAGTATACTTTTATTATGTCCAATTTATATGTTAGTTATACGTCCTTGAAAATTTTTTACAAAGTTATGTCCCTTGTAAATAGAAATGATATGGAATGAAAATTGCCGCGATGGCAAGAGATCTCACGCCACCATTTTTTTGGTAGGCTATGAATGCATTAGTTTAAAAGAATATTTGAAGCCTGGTTATGATCTGTTATTTGGTTTACACATTTTTATTATCAAATAAAAATTATGCTATCATGTCGTAAAGTCTAAGAATGATGCGTGCCTAAGGTATTTTTGACACCTGTAGACATTTCAGTTTGTTTACTACGCCGCACATGATATTTTTTATTCAAATGCATGTGAGACTAGTCGTATTTGCTTTTGCTTTCCGTTTGAATAGGCCCTTATTGCAGCCAAATTGAATAGGGCAGATTTTCACAAAGGAGGTGAAAATGGTTTGAAATATACGGGAAAACATAATTGAAACAGAACAGTTGCTTGGAATCATGCATAGGATTTCCCGTACTTTCATACTATTTCCACCTCTATCCAAAAAATTTGCCCCTAAGAAAACGACCATTTAACCTCAAAAGGGGCGGGGGAGGTTATGGTTTTTCCTAAAAAATATTCTGATCCCCAATTTGATGAACAAAAAATATTGTGGTCAAGCAGATGACAAAAAAATATTCTGAATCCAGATTTTCCCCATACCTTATAAAAATAATTTGATTGATAGCGTCGAAAAACTAAAAAGTGTTCGCCTTTTGCGGGAAAAAAATTTCTGACTCAGACAAAAAACCATAACCCCCTCACCCCTTGAAGTTGAATGGTTGCTCCCTTATCAGTATGGCTGCAATAAACCGTGGAGTGGCCTATTGAGCGCCACTGACTTATATGAGACTTACATGTATGTAGACTAAACGCGAGTCGTTTGGTATACCAAATAAGACTGTCGTATCTTTGATTAGTTTTTAAAACTACTTGAACAATGTCACTGCTGGTGGTAGTTGAACTTGAGGATATCACTAGTAAGTGTAGCCAGCACTCGTCTACTGATTGATAGGTTATTTTCTATAAAACTTGTATAAAATGCTGAATTATTCAAAACACAAAGGCATATATAGCCTCAACCAGATTAGGCACAACTCTTTGGAATTGTTTGTTTTCTGAGACTGTGCTTTTCAACTTCGTAATTTGATTTGGCTTTCCAACTGTTACGATTCAAGAGTTAATGTATTATGTAAAGATTAAAACAATGTACTAAATAAATACATGTAGAGCTTGAAAATAAAATATTAATCAAAGAATTGTTCTATTACAATCTAGTTAATGATGTTATCTTTAATTTATTTATGTAATTCAAGAATCTGATAAAACATTTTTGAATTTTCAAATATTTTGAAAATAATGTACCATACCAGAGACATATAATACATTGTATATTATATGTCTCTGACCATACTGTTCGATAAAATGTAACCGTACAGTCCCATTTGATGTGGATTAAATCTGCACAAATGTCATTTACTTTTGTATTGCTGCATGTGAATAATTTCAGAACAAGGCCATGATGATTTAGCTAGATCGTTGGCGGATTGGCGGTATTTTTTCTACTCGTATCCAGAAAATTGATAAATGTTATACGACGTTTCGGCCATCGATTTAAACGAAGATCCCCGAGAGTGTCCTAGTATATTATTCAGACTTGACTATCCAATTTATTTCTGCATTCTTCAAGTAAGGTCACCTTTAAATCTCATGTACATACTGATTTTAAAACGAAAGGCAATACACATACTCTTTGTCTTTGCATGATATTGTACGGGAAACAGAGGGCATTTGTTTGTGTTTGCTTCAGGAAAAATGTTTTCAAACATGTAATGGATAAATCAGAAAAAGTAATACATTGATAGTTTGAAATTATTACCAAATTGATAGTTTGAAATTATTACCAAATTGTAATTACTATGTATATTAATCCACGTCTGCCTTAAAAATACTGTATAGTTGTTACTGGGTAAGTTTGGCATTACAATTAAATCACTGTAAACTTGGGAGAAAAATTATTCTTACGCCATTTCAATCATCTTTTTTTCAAATCTATTTTTTTTTTTTTATTTATCTTTCTAGTGTTAGTATTAGTGAAAAACAAGTAAACTCTGAAAAAAAAACGGGATACTCAAGTTATATCAGTAGATATGAACAAAACATTAATGTCTCAATAGAATGTAACGAAATACAATTTTGTTAAACATAATTTATACAGAGGAAAGCCGTTCCAGATACATAAAAGAACATTTTATTTATTTACTCTAGAGAATGTTTTAATGTCTCTATGTTTTAGCATGGCAGTATTATATTGACTTTATTATAATAGATAATACTTCCATGGTTTTTAACTTTTAGATGACAACTACAAAGTGTTTAACGTTGGCAGAGGTGAACATTTTGACAGAATTTCCAAATAGGGGGTGGTGAGGGTAATTAAGACTACCTAAAATGTTAACTGGGACTGTAATTGTTGTATGCTTGTGTGTATGTTTGTGTGGCTTGTGTTATTATAAATGAGTGTGATTCCATACCTATATGTTTTTATATCTCTGTACAATTCTAACTTATGGTTTGTCAGAATAAAGATTATTATTAAAATGTTTACAAGGACAGTGAACATTTTTTACTGAATTGGTAACATGATTTTTAAATAATTTTGTAGAAAATCAATAAAAAAAATGGTAGCAGTAAATAATCATGACTATCAAGGCTGAAGATAATAATATGTTTACATTGAAAAGCCTGAGACTAATGCAATTATCAATTGTTCGCAGAAAAAAAAAATAGATCATCATCTTTTACGATGTTAATATACAGATTTCTCCATATTTTCTTTTATCTTCCACAGGGAATATTTACAAAATACCATCATCTTTTACAATGTTAACACAATTTTCTTCATATGTTATGTTTATTTTTTCCACAGGGAACATATATAAATACCATCATCTGTTACAATGTTAACATAATTTTCTCCATATTTTCTTTTTGTCTTCCACATAGGACATATAGAAATACCATTATCTGCTACATTGTTAACACAGTTTTCTCCAAATTTTCTGTTTATTTTCCACAGGGAACATATAGAAATACCATCATCAGCTACAATGTTAACAAAATTTTCTCCATATTTTCTTTTTACCTTCCACATAGAACATATAGAAATACCATCATCTGCTACATTGTTAACACAGTTTTCTCCACATTTTCTGGGTTTTTTTTTCACAGGGAACATATAGATATACCATCATTAGCTACAATGTTAACACAATTTTCTCCATATGTTCTTTTTATCTTCCACATAGAACATATAGAAATACCATCATTTGTTACAATGTAAACACAGCGTTCTCCATATGTTCTTTTATATTCCACAGGGAATATACAGAAATACCACCATCGTATACAATGTTAACACAGTGTTCTCCATATGTTCTTTTAATGTTCCTAAGGGAACATACTGAAATACCCCCATCTATTATAATATTTTTGTACTGTTTCTCCATATGATATCTTTATCTTCCACAGGGAACATATAAACATACCCTCATATGTTACAATAGTAACACAGTTTTCTCCACATGTTCTTTTAATCTCCAACAGGGAACATACAGAAAAAACAACCTCTGTTACAATGTTAACCCTCTTTTCTCTATATCTTTTTTTTTTATCTTCCACAGGGAACATACAGAAATACCACCGTCTGACTTTTGAATTTTGTATTCAGTGCAAACCATAAACTGTTTAAACGTTGGCAGTAGGATATCACATTATAAAGTATGTACAGTCAATAATAACAGGTCCAAATACATTGTACTCTAGGAGTCGAATTTTCATATTTCATTGCCTTTGATCATCGAATATTATATATTTATTCCCGAATGGTTGGTAAGGAAATAATGGACGAAAAACAAAATAAAAATGTAAAACAATTAAGACAAAAGAAAGTTCTTAAGAAAAATAGAAATTATGAAAAAATTCCCACTTGTGGTTCGTGTGGAAGACTTTTTTGTGGAAAACCTATTCGGTGTGATGTATGTAGTAAAATGTTTTGTAAGAAGTATACTTATGAAGCACATGTTCGAATACATACTGGCGAAAAACCCTATAAATGTCCCGTGTGCGAGAAAAGTTTGGCGAGTCAAGAATCCTTACAGAAACACAAGAGAAGACACAGTGGAGTAACACCATTTAAATGTGACACGTGTGATGCAACTTTCGATTTGAAATCAGGTCTGAGGACACACATGAAAATACATAATTGTGAAAAACGTCAAAATTGTAACGTATGCGGGAAGAACTTTCGTTCGAAGAGTGCACTGGAGAGACACGCAAGACAGCACACTGGTGAAAGACCTTTTACTTGTGATGTGTGTGGAAAAAAGTTTCCTCAGAAAGAATCACTAAAGTCACATGTTCTCTTACACTCTGAAAACAAGCCTTTTACATGTGGTGAATGTGGTAAAGGGTTTATTCGTGATGACGCGTTAAAAGCACACATGAGAATACACAGTGGAGAAAAACCTTTCAAATGTGATGAATGTGGTAAAAGTTTTAATATGAAAAGAACTCTGACCATGCACATGGTAAGACATTCACAAGAAAAGCCTTACAAATGTGAAATATGTGGTAAAGCTTTTGGTGTAAAGCAATATATCAATACCCACATGAGAATACACACTGGTGAAAAGCCTTACAAATGTACCGAGTGTGGCAAAGGATTTAGTCAAGGTCCACATTTACAACTACATATGAGAACACACAGTGACGAAAAACTATACAAATGTGAAGTGTGCGATAAAGGTTTACTGTGCGTCAAAATTTGAGAAGTCATGAAAGAATACACGATAAAGTCTATAAATGTGTTATATGTGACCAAGTGTTCACTTGGAAAGATGCCTTAAAGATACACACGAAAACGCACGGAGATAAACCTTACAAATGTGATATATGTGATAAAGGTTTTAGTATGAATAAAATTTTACTTGGACACATCAGAATACATACCGACGATAAACCTTATGGGTGTAATGTATGTGGGAAGAGTTTCAGATGGAACACTTGTTTGAGAATACATAAGGCAACACACGCAAACGAAAAAAGATTCAAATGTGAATTATGTGATAAGGCTTTTAGTCTAAATCAATATTTACGGCAACATATGAGAATTCATACTGGTGATACACCTTTCAAATGTGACGTGTGTGGAGAAACATTTGCCAATCAAATAACCGCCAAAAACCACGTGCGTATACATACCAGAGAAAAGGACAATCAAAACACCTATGCATGTGATATTTGTGATAAAAGATTCTATTCGAAAGAATATCTTCGAAGACACTTGAAAAGACATACTGTTGATAAGCCATACGCATGCGATGTATGTGGGAAACGGTTTAAGGAAAGAAGTATCTTAAAGAGACATTCTACAATACACACTGGCGATGAATATTTAAAATGTGAGGTATGCTTTAGACAATTTAGTGAGCAAAATAGCCTTGAGAATCATAAACATTTCACATGCCAAGTATGTAGCAAAAAATTTGGTCTGAAAACTAACCTTCAGAAACATTTGAAGACAAATACCAGAGATAAACAATTCAAGTGCGATGTGTGTGAGAAACAGTTTGGTAAAAGTAGTGAATTCAAGGAACATATGAGAACGCACAATTGCGAAAAACCGTTTAAATGTGGCGTTTGTAGTAAAGAATTTAGTGTGCAAAGTAGCGTTAAGACCCACATGATAATACATACTGGAGAAAACTTTAATCATTTCACATGCGATGTATGTGGTAAAATGTTTAATTTGAAAGGAAACCTTCAGAAACACGAGAGAACACATGGGGGAGAAAAACCGTATTATTGTAATGTATGTGGAAAATCATTTGTGTCAAGCGGTTATGTAAAGAAACACATGATTACTCACACTAAAGAGAAGCCTTTTCAGTGTGACGTATGTGGGAAAAAATTCAGCTGCAATGTCAGCTTAAAAAAACATGGTTTATTACACAATAATGAAGACCGTAAAAAGTACGAATGCGATATATGTAGCAAAGAACTTGGTAATATCAGTAATTTACGAAGACATAAAAAAAATCATGCCGGCGAGAAACCTCATGCATGCGATGTATGCGGTAAGCGATTTGGTTACAGATGTGTCTTGATAAAACACACGAGAACCCACAGTGGCGACAAACCTTTTAAGTGTAGTGTGTGTAATAAAAGTTTTACTGAAAGCTACAGTGTAAAGGGACACATGAGAACACATAATGGCGACCAGCCTTATAAATGTGACACTTGTGGTCAGATGTTCAATAATAATAGCAATCTGCATAGACATATAAGAAAACACAAGGGTGACAAAAAATTTAATTGTGATGTTTGTAATAAAAGTTTTATTGATAGCTACACAATAAAAGTTCACATGAGGGTTCACACAGGTGATAAACCTTACAAATGTGAAACATGTGGAAGTAAGTATCAAAATGCAGGAAATTTGAAAAGACACAGGAAAGTACACGCTGAAGTGTGAAGTGTGTGATAAAAGTTATAATACGTTAAAGCTGCATTTGAGGACACACTCTGATATTGACCAGCACTAACTGTATACGTATGGTAAGGCTCACAGTCTGAAGGGACACACGAGAAGTCATCAGGTGATGGACTTTACAAATGTGACATATGTATAAAATCATACGGTAAAAGTATTTGTAGTATTCTTCAAACATAATAAAGAAAAACGTATTCGTGGTGATGTTTGAACTGTTAGCACTTTAATTTCTTGAAGCAACACTTGAGGGCACAGTGGACTCAAAACTTACGACCTTATATGGCACTATACAGTGGGGGATCCAGGGGGAGGGTTCCGGGGGTTGGAACCCCTTTATCCTGGGTTGGGACCCCCCTTTTTGAAAATTGCTGGATCCGCCCTGCTATATATATATATATATATATATATGTGGCACATGAAAGTACATACTTGCCGTACAATATCTGCAGAACACGTGAATGTATACAATTTGCATGTTACAATTTGACGTATCTTAACTGAACATAATGTTTTGGTTCATGATTATAAATTTTTAATTCAAGATGATCATTAAAAATAGATATACTGATTTTTTGTTGGTTATCTCAATATTCAAAATTGTGATATCACATCACAAATTCAAAATATATGACTTAGAATCACTAAAGTCACATGTTCTCTTACACTCTGAAAACAAGCCTTTTACATGTGGTGAATGTGGTAAAGGGTTTATTCGTGATGACGCGTTAAAAGCACACATGAGAATACACAGTGGAGAAAAACCTTTCAAATGTGATGAATGTGGTAAAAGTTTTAATATGAAAAGAACTCTGACAATGCACATGGTAAGACATTCACAAGAAAAGCCTTACAAATGTGAAATATGTGGTAAAGCTTTTGGTGTGAAGCAATATATCAATACCACATGAGAATACACACTGGTGAAAAGCCTTACAAATGTACCGAGTGTGGCAAAGGATTTAGTCAAGGTCCACATTTACAACTACATATGAGAACACACAGTGACGAAAACTATACAAATGTGAAGTGTGCGATAAAGGTTTACTGTGCGTCAAAATTTGAGAAGTCATGAAAGAATACACGATAAAGTCTATAAATGTGTTATATGTGACCAAGTGTTCACTTGGAAAGATGCCTTAAAGATACACACGAAAACGCACGGAGATAAACCTTACAAATGTGATATATGTGATAAAGGTTTTAGTAGGAATAAAATTTTACTTGGACACATCAGAATACATACCGACGATAAACCTTATGGGTGTAATGTATGTGGGAAGAGTTTCAGATGGAACACTTGTTTGACAATACATAAGGCAACACACACAAACGAAAAAAGATTCAAATGTGAATTATGTGATAAAGTTTTTAGTCTAAATCAATATTTACGGCAACATATGAGAATTCATACTGGTGATACACCTTTCAAATGTGACGTGTGTGGAGAAACATTTGCCAATCCAATCACCGCCAAAAACCACGTGCGTATACATACCAGAGAAAAGGACAATCAAAACACCTATGTATGTGATATTTGTGATAAAAGATTCTATTCGAAAGAAAATCTTCGAAGACACTTGAAAAGACATACTGTTGATAAGCCATACGCATGCGATGTATGTGGGAAACGGTTTAAGGAAAGAAGTATCTTAAAGAGACATTCTACTATACACACTGGCGATGAATATTTAAAATGTGAGGTATGCTTTAGACAATTTAGTGAGCAAAATAGCCTTGAGAATCATAAACATTTCACATGCCAAGTATGTAGCAAAAAATTTGGTCTGAAAACTAACCTTCAGAAACATTTGAAGACACATACCAGAGATAAACAATTCAAGTGCGATGTGTGTGAGAAACAGTTTGGTAAAAGTAGTGAATTCAAGGAACATATGAGAACGCACAATTGCGAAAAACCGTTTAAATGTGGCGTTTGTAGTAAAGAATTTAGTGTGCAAAGTAGCGTTAAGACCCACATGATAATACATACTGGAGAAAACTTTAATCATTTCACATGCGATGTATGTGGTAAAATGTTTAATATGAAAGGAAACCTTCAGAAACACGAGAGAACACATGGGGAGAAAACCGTATTATTGTAATGTATGTGGAAAATCATTTTTGTCAAGCGGTTATGTAAAGAACACATGATTACTCACACTAAAGAGAAGCCTTTTCAGTGTGACGTATGTGGGAAAAATTCAGCTGCAATGTCAGCTTAAAAAACATGGTTTATTACACAATAATGAAGACCGTAAAAGTACGAATGCGATATATGTAGCAAAGAACTTGGTAATATCAGTAATTTACGAAGACATAAAAAAAATCATGCCGGCGAGAAACCTCATGCATGCGATGTATGCGGTAAGCGATTTGGTTACAGATGTGTCTTGATAAAACACACGAGAACCCACAGTGGCGACAAACCTTTTAAGTGTAGTGTGTGTAATAAAAGTTTTACTGAAAGCTACAGTGTAAAGGGACACATGAGAACACATAATGGCGACCAGCCTTATAAATGTGACACTTGCGGTCAGATGTTCAATAATAATAGCAATCTGCATAGACATATAAGAAAACACAAGGGTGACAAAAAATTTAATTGTGATGTTTGTAATAAAAGTTTTATTGATAGCTACACAATAAAAGTTCACATGAGGGTTCACACAGGTGATAAACCTTACAAATGTGAAACATGTGGAAGTAAGTATCAAAATGCAGGAAATTTGAAAAGACACAGGAAAGTACACGCTGAAGTGTGAAGTGTGTGATAAAAGTTATAGTACGTTAAAGCTGTATTTGAGGACACACACTGATATTGACCAGCACTATTTTTACACGTATGGTAAGGCTCACAGTCTGAAGGGACACACGAGAAGTCATCAGGTGATGGACTTTACAAATGTGACATATGTATAAAATCATACGGTAAAAGTATTTGTAGTATTCTTCAAACATAATAAAGAAAAACGTATTCGTGGTGATGTTTGAACTGTTAGCACTTTAATTTCTTGAAGCAACACTTGAGGGCACAGTGGACTCAAAACTTACGACCTTATATGGCACTATACAGTGGCGGATCCAGTCCGGGGTTGGAACCCCCCTTTATCCTGGGTTGGGACCCCCTTTTTGAAAATTGCTGGATCCGCCTATATATATATATATATATATATATGTGGCACATGAAAGTACATACTTGCCGTACAATATCTACAGAACACGTGAATGTATACAATTTGCATGTTACAATTTGACGTATCTTAACTAAACATAATGTTTTGGTTCATGATTATAAATTTTTTAATTCAAGATGATCATTAAAAATAGATATACTGATTTTTTTGTAATATTCAAAATCGTGATATCACATCACAAATTCAAAAATATATGACTTTTCGCATGTGTTCTGGTCAACACGAATCCAGAATTAGAGATTGCAGAGTAGATTTCTTGGTCGTGATAGACAGAGGTGTGTCATTGATATAGACATACATATTACAAATGTAAGCTGGATAAACAGCGGTATTTCATATTCAGACTAACTAGTTAGGAATTTAATTTAAAAAATGCTGAAATTGCGGCTAATCAGAGATTTGTTCATAAAAATATATTTAGCAAATTTCTATTACCAAACATGATTCAATTTTCAATGTGATTGCTACATCGATTTATATTTTATTTTGTCAATTTTTACGCTTGTACACTCTGTTAAATTTGATAATCATTTGTTTTCCATGCTCGATTTCAATTTTGGGTATACACACAATCTGCCTTGTTGTTATCTAGCTTGATTATTCAGCAATTTAGAATTTGTCATGTAGATATAAATTGTATATATATTTGTCTAATTGTGAAATCTATTTTGGACATATTGACACAAATTGAAATAAAGCTTTTGTCACTGTAACATGCCTGTAATAATAATGTACATAAGTTATTTTAATTTTACTCATGCTATTGAGTAACAATTTTATTGTTTTGATTTAGACTAATACATTCTATTTTATCTTCTTGTGAATATCTGCTGAAGATTGAAGGTCTTGCTGTTGTTGTTTTTTCTTGTGTTGGTGGGTTGCTTATCTCAGCGACGTATACACTACATCTCCAGACCTTTTATTCATATTACCAATACATCAATCTTTATTTTCTTTTTTCAAATATGGTTAAATGATCCAAAAAATTGGAGAATTTTGCTTCATATTTTTGTAAACAGCGACTGATTTTAAATATTGACAATTATACATACAGTATATATACAAATCCCAAGCACTGACTAATTATTGTAAGAAGTTTTCATTTCAATGGTTCGCATATTTGGTAAATTTTGAAAAGATTGTTTTGTAGGGCGTAGTTAATTTCGAACATCGATTATTTCTTAAGGTATGGTTTATGTAGACGACCTACGATTGAAACTAGTAATTTGAACTTACTATTTGTGAGACAATATATAAAATTGACTGTTTAGTAACTCCATAATTGACTTTTTCCAGTATTTTCCCTTTTTCTGTTAGTTGATCATACTCAGTTGAAGTTCAGTTCATTTGTTGTTTTTTAGTCTTGAACGATCCTCAGTAATAATATTTTCAACACAAATAGATTTTGTAATGATAAGAAAATATATGTTACTGGTGTCTAACATTTTTGTTTGTCAATTTCATTAATTAAACAAAAAGTTTAAACTTTGTTCGTTTAATCTTTCTTTTGCAACTCCCCTGTTCCACAGGGCAAATGCAAGGGATTGCCATAACTTGGCATCCGACTGTGCACATTTTCAAAATATCATTTCTGAAACAATACCAGTATAAACGGTACCATTTTAGTGCACCTGACGTGCATTTCGAAAATTAATGTCTCTTCAGTAATGTTTGGGGCAAAAATATTTGAAAGTTAAAACTTTATACAAACCGGTTAAAGAGCTGGTAAAACCAACAAGGACTAAAAGTAAAGTCAAATCCGGACAAGGAATAAGAGCTATGCATGAGGAGATAGATTCCTTAATTTATAAACAACTTAGCAAATTGAAAGCAAATTGGTCAACATACTAAGGATGTTCTTTTTTCTAATTTAAACCATGTGTACCGGTTGTAAAAAATATACCTATAAATACAGTTCGGGTGGTTAAACAGGTGATTTATAAATCTGCAAAGAAAGACGAAAACGGAAAAGACCTATCTACTATTTGAATTTATTATGTCAATGTCCATAATAAGGTTCAAGAAAATGGACCAGATTGATACTAATTAAAGCGGTTATATGCCATTTTTTTTAATACAATTCTGCAGAAGAAATCAGTTTGAGAAATCACCATTTGAATTGAAAAACTGAGTTCTATTTCGTCACCTTGCCACCATTTAACAATATTAACAGAAGTTGTTCAATTCACAGATACTGATTTTTTGAGCTGCTAGACGAATCACCTTTTTTCGATATATGTTTCTAATTTAGGATACAGCAACTCAGAAATAGACCACATACACCTAATATGAAATAAGGACTTGTTGCCATTTAGGCAATTATTCTTAAAAATGTCTTTAAAACACTAGAAAATATGAATAATCATTAGAAATGTGAATTAATAAAACATTATGTTATCCTATAAATATAATAATTATTGAAATTAAATAAATATTGCATAATTTTCAGCTTTGAAATCGACACCTACATTATGCAAATTTCACCTCTATGACCGCGTACAATTGATTTCAAGTGTCATTGTTATGCAATCAAAATCATTTCATACTGTCTGCTGAAGTTTATGTTTAAATTGAAGCTTTACTTTTAGATTTCAAATGCTAGTAATAGATATGTTCCAAAGATCTTTAAATATCAGAATTGAATGCTGTTGTTTTTTTTTTTTTATATATTTATTCGAAATGAGAGTGACGTATCACAATTGTGCGCTTCATGCAAGATGTGTGATTCGTCAATTTCTTTCACTTCGAAAGAATTTTCAAATAACAACATTCAATTTTAATAAATATACATAAATTAGGCCGTTAGTTTTCTCGTTTGAATTGTTTTACATTTGTCATTTAGGGGCCTTTTATAGCTGACTATGCGGTATGGGCTTTGCTCATTGTTGAAGGACGTACGGTGACCTATAGTTGTTAATTTCTGTGTCATTTGGTCTCTTGTGGAGAGTTGTCTCAGTGGCAATCATACCACATCTTCTTATTTGTATATATATATATTCAAAATTCAAGAGTCTATCCTAAATTGAGGTAAATTGTATGGTCTTCCAAATACCGTTTCGATTCCTAACATCACTGAAGAGACATTAATTGTCGAAATCCGGATGTGGCGTACACATTTTTGCACCTCATGTTTGCGGTATACCATCTTTTCCGCAAGTTTAGTGTTTTCTGTTTGGTATTAAATTAATAATAAAGATCCATTTTGTTACATCTTGTAATCCGTTTATTTGGCAATCGCTTTTTTGGTCTTTTGGAAAATGTTGTTTGTGCTGTATTTAGAACCTCTACCAAATAATTTGTTTTGTATGCACACGTATAAAATTGTTTTTATCCAACGCAATCATAGGTTTGAACGTTGTTTTCAATTTAGACTTGTATATAAATTCCAACGCAATCAAACATATTGAACGTTGTTTTCAATTTAGACTTATTTATATATATATATATATATATATATATATAAGTCTAAATTGAAACAACGTTCTATGATTGTGTGGATAAAACCGCAATTTTATACTTATTTATATATATATATATATATATATATATATATATATATATATTGTTTGATAACAACATTTTCAAAAGCATATTTTAACAAAACGCATTTGACTATATATATATATTTGGCAATCGTCAGTCAACAGGGTTTAAGAACATCAGTGTTCGATCTTTTAGTCAAATGCGTTTTGTTAAAATAAACTTTTTCACTTTTTTGGATTTTTGGAAAATGTTGTTTGTGCTGTATTTAGACCCCTCTACCAAGAAATTTGTTTTGCATGCACATGTATAAAAATTGCGGTTTTTATCCAACGCAATCATAGGTTTGAACGTCGTTTTCAATTTAGACTTGTTTATATATGGGTCATTTTCAAGAAATGTCGAATTTTCAGTACACCTATGCTAAAAAATTTATTTCTAAAGGAAAATGCAGTTGTAAGTTTTTAAATGAAAGTTTGTAGAATTTATGAGTCAAAACATTAATAATAAACACGATTTGGATCTATTTTGATAAGATTAAAATATATTTAAGTCCGATTTTTGCGTAATTTATGTGCGTACAGTGTCAGGGTAACACATTTCAAATGATTTTTTTTTTTGCCTTGCTATCTGCAAAAGGGACATTTCAAGAATGTTAATAATAACTCTAACGAAAAATCGCAGCTTCTTTATTATTCTGTGTAACATTTTTTCTACAAACTAAACTCAATCAGCGTACATAAAGTTCATGTCCATCCTGTTACCGCTACTTAAATCAGCTGTTAAATTGTTCTCCCTATGAATATTGAACTAGTCAGTGTTGATTTCAAAAGCGCAAAGCAACCTGAAAATTTAACACATCACGTTTCCTGCATAAGAGTGCAGAGAAAAGAAATTTCAAGACATTTAGTGAAACAAATTAGTGGGTACCCTTTTGTCATGTCTATGCTGTTACCAACATATTTATTAATTACACCAATATTATACTTGTAAAAAGTGCAATAACTTGTTGGAAACCAAAATCACAACAGAAAAACATTATCACTTCATCAAAGGGAGTAGTTATTTCACAACAGCATTCATAAATGAAGAAATTTGTCTATCCTGTTATGTCTATCCTGTTACTATGGTTACAGTAACAGGATAGACAATATTTGACAGAAACGTCTTTAAAAAGTTTATAATTACATAAAGTTGTACACATAATGAAATATTTCGTTGTTGGAACTCATCTAAAGGTTATAACGTCTTAATCTTCGCAATTTTGCATTTGCAGATGCAATACTGTTATCGGTAACAGGATAGACAAAAGGGTAACAGGATAGAACTTGTATAGTGATATATCATTAACGTACATTCCTGTTACCAATAAAATAAAGACTAAAGTAAACCAACATGCGAGGGAGTCACTTACTTGATGTTGGGTTTATTAGAAAGAGAAAAAAATTGCTGAACATTATGAATTGCTATCTTAGACTTGCATTGCTAGTGGTGTTTTTTATAACCTTTGAAAACCAATTTTTAGAGGCATTTTTCAGTACAACATGGAAAATTGACAAATAACCTATCATTTCACAGAATGAAAATATATAGAAGTTTTTATTCTTAAAAACCATCTTATTGGCTATGAAAAACAAGCTTAATGTTTTATCGAAACATTTTCTAAATAACCCGAAACTTCATTTGAACATGGTAACAGGAGAGACAAAATATTGCACCTCTAATCAAAAAATGTTTCAATATATTCTTGTATGACATTATCAAGATTGCATCTTTTTAAATGTTGTTCCATAAGTACTGTTTGTTTTGATTTACTTATGAAGAGGTTTGTTTAAATTAGTAACTTTAAATCAATTTTGCAATTTCAAAATTCGCCTTTTTTTGAAAATGACCCATATAATTTTATACGTAAACATGCAAAACATATTTCTTGGTAGAAGGGTCTAAATACAGTAGAAACAACATTTTCCAAAAAAACACCAAAGTGAAAAAGTATATTTTAACAAAACGCATTTGACTAACAGGTCGAACAACTGATGTTCTTAAACCCTGCTGACTGCCATTGGCGATTGACAAATAAACGTATCACCAGATGTAACAAAATGGATCTTAAAATTAATTTAATACAAAACAGAAAACAATAAACTTGCGGAAAAGATGGTATACCGCAAATAAAAGGTGCAAAATTTGTACATCATATCCGGATTTCGACAATTAAAGTCTCTTCAGTGATGTTAGGAATCGAAACGGTATTTGGAAGGCCATATAATTTACCTCAATTTAGGATAGACTCTTGAATTTTGAGTCGAGATATTTATTTATATTTATTTATTTTGGTGTTTTAACGCCACTTTAAGCACCGCTGGGCTATTTCGTGGCGGCCAGTTTTATTGGTGGAGGAAGCCGGAGTGCCCGGAGAAAACCACCGACCTTCGATAGGAAAACTGACAATCCTAGTCAATTAAGATTGAGTCGAGTGCACCCGCACGAGGGGTTCGAACTCACAACCTCAGTGTTGACTGGCTAGTGATTACAGTAGTAACTACTTAGACCACTCGGCCACCAAGGCCCCTGAGTCGAGATAGGATGAACGGATCATTTAAACCCGAAGGAAAATATAATACAAGCCCAAACGAAAAATATAAACATGTCTAAATTGAAAACAACGTTCAAACCTATGATTGCATTGGATAAAAGTTGTCACTTGTTTAGACGTACTTATCTATCTATATATATATATATATATATATATATTTGAGACACCATACTGATACGTTATTCAAAAATGGGCAATTGCTAACAAACCCTAATATTATGTCAAGCTTTAAATCCAGGACCAATTGTAGACAAGTTGTGAATAAACAAAGAATAAGTGAATATTGTTTTATGTTCATTCGTAGTGTTATTCATTTCTATTGTCATGATTCTGGATTACGGCATTGTCTGTGAATCAATTTCATAACAAATTACATGTACTTTGCTTTTCGTCTAGGATAGTTGTGATTGTCAATATTTGTCCAAGAAAGATATGATCAAAGGATATTATGATCTATTCCACACGGAAACAGTTGTATATTGCTTTGACAGATAGTCAAGTTAAAAATAAAGAATTATTTCCGTAGCAAGGACATAGCAGGGACACTTAAACTTTCTATATCAGCTGATATTTATCTTAAATACTCATTTTGTGAAGTGAATCATCAAAATGTATGTCCCAGGAACTGTAGTCGAAACAAACATATTTCGGGAACCGCTATCCGCTCCTTATCGCAAATAAAAATCATTCTAAATGAAACTCCTTTATCATGTACATGTCATATTTATAAACGTATTGTACTGAAACCTGCAATAATGACACACATTTAAAAAAAAACAACCTTTTTAATCATTCTCGCCTAGAGAGCAAAATACATAAACCTTTTTCAAGCACCAAAACCATACTACTGTTTGTTTTCCTTCTCACGAGTTATATAGAAGGACCTAAAATGGGCACATTTTCTAACTCTGAATATTGATTATTCTTAAATTGTAAAATCTTTTATTTATGATTAAGTGATAATCAAAAGATTAGCTGACAACAATCGAGGGACATTCCAAAATTTATTTCCAAATCAAATGCAACATTCATGACATCAGCATGTGCTTCCCGTGATAACGTCACACCAATGCATAGTAAAACAAAAGAAAATATGAAATTATTTCTGATGTCATGGTTGTAGCACAAAAATGTTATTATAACGAGTTGGTTGACCGTTATGGAATATCCGTTTCACAGATGATAGCCGATATGTTCCAATTGTCGTAACTACAATCCCGTTCCCCTTTTCCCGAATGTGACCTACATAATTAGACTAATTACTGGGTTTGTACTAAATGAGCAATACGACGGGTGCCACATGTGGAGCAGGGTCTGCTTGCCCTTCCGGAGCACCTGAGATCACCCCCAGTTTTTGGTGGGGTTCGTATTGGTAAGTCTTTAGTTTTCTATGTTGTTTTGTGCACTTGTTTGTCTGTTGGTCTTTGTAATTTATGTGCGTACAGTGTCAGGGTAACACATTTCAAATGATTTTTTTTGCCTTGCTATCTGCAAAGGGACATTTCAAGAATGTTAAAAATAACTCTAACGAAAATCGCAGCTTCTTTATTATTCTATGTAACATTTTTCTACAAACTAAACTCAATCAGCGTACATAAAGTTCATGTCCATCCTGTTACCGCTACTTAAATCAGCTGTTAAATTGTTCTCCCTATGAATATTGAACTAGTCAGTGTTGATTTCAAAAGCGCAAAGCAACCTGAAAATTTAACACATCACGTTTCCTGCATAAGAGTGCAGAGAAAAGAAATTTCAAGACATTTAGTAAAACAAACTAGTGGGTACCCTTTTGTCATGTCTATGCTGTTAACAACATATTTATTAATTACACCAATATTATACTTGTAAAAAGTGTAATAACGTGTTGGAAACCAAAATCACAACAGAAAAACATTATCACTTCATCAAAGGGAGTAGTTATTTCACAACAGCATTCATAAATGAAGAAATTTGTCTATCCTGTTACTATGGTTACCTTGGTTACAGTAACAGGATAGACAATATTTGACAGAAACTTCTTTAAAAAGTTTATAATTACATATAGTTGTACACATAATGAAATGTTTCGTTGTTATCTTAAGGTTATAACGTCTTAATCTTCGCAATTTTTGCATTTGCAGATGCAATACTGTTATCGGTAACAGGATAGAACTTATATAGTGATATATCATTAACGTACGTTCCTGTTACCAATAAAATAAAGACGAAAGTAAACCAACATGCGAGGGAGTCACTTACTTGATGTTGGGTTTATTAGAAAGAGAAAAAAATTGCTGAACATTATGAATTGCTATCTTAGACTTGCATTGCTGGTGGTTATTTTTATAACCTTTGAAAACCAATTTTTAGAGGCATTTTTCAGTACAACATGGAAAATTGAAAAATAACCTATCATTTCACAGAATGAAAATATATAGAAGTTTTTATTCTTAAAAACCATCTTATTGGCTATGAAAAACAAGCTTAATGTTTTATCGAAACATTTTCTAAATAACCCGAAACTTCATTTGAACATGGTAACAGGAGAGACAAAATATTGCACCTCTAATCAAAAAATGTTTCAATATATTCTTGTATGACATTATCAAGATTGCATCTTTTTAAATGTTGTTCCATAAGTACTGTTTGTTTTGATTTACTTATGAAGAGGTTTGTTTAAATTAGTAACTTTAAATCAATTTTGCAATTTCAAAATTCGCCTTTTTTTGAAAATGACCCATATATTTTTATACGTAAACATGCAAAACAAATTTCTTGGTAGAAGGGTCTAAATACAGCACAAACAACATTTTCCAAAAAAAACCAAAAAAAGTGAAAAAGTATATTTTAACAAAAACGCATTTGACTCACAGGTCGAACAACTGATGTTCTTAAACCCTCCTGACTGCCATTGGCGATTGACAAATAAACGTATCACCAGATGTAACAAAATGGATCTTAAAAACTATTAATTTAATACCAAACAGAAAACAATAAACTTGCGGAAAAGATGGTATACCGCAAATAAAAGGTGCAAAAATTTGTACACCATATCCGGATTTCGACAATTAAAGTCTCTTCAGTGATGTTAGGAATCGAAACGGTATTTGGAAGGCCATATAATTTACTTCAATTTAGGATAGACTCTTGAATTTTGAGTCGAGATATTTATTTATATTTATTTATTTTGGTGTTTTAACGCCACTTTTAAGCACCGCTTTTGGGCTATTTCGTGGCGGCCAGTTTTATTGGTGGAGGAAGCCGGGTGCCCGGAGAAAACCACCGACCTTCGATAGGAAAACTGACAATCCTAGTCAATTAAGATTGAGTCGAGTGCACCCGCACGAGCGGGGTTCGAACTCACAACCTCAGTGTTGACTGGCTAGTGATTACAGTAGTAACTACTTAGACCACTCGGCCACCAAGGCCCCTGAGTCGAGATAGGATGAACGGATCATTTAAACCCGAAGGAAAATATAATACAAGCCCAAACGAAAAAATATAAACATGTCTAAATTGAAAACAACGTTCAAACCCATGATTGCGTTGGATAAAAGTTGTCACTTGTTTAGACGTACTTATCTATCTATATATATATATATTTGAGACACCATACCGATACGTTATTCAAAAATGGGCAATTGCTAACAACCCTAATATTATGTCAAGCTTTAAATCCCGGGACCAATTGTAGACAAGTTGTGAATAAACAAAGAATAAGTGAATACTGTTTTATGTTCATTCGTCGTGTTATTCATTTATATTGTCATGATTCTGGATTACGACATTGTCTGTGAATCAATTTCATAACAAATTACTTTGCTTTCCGTCTAGGATTGTTGTGATTGTCAATATTTGTCCAAGAAAGATATGATCTATTCCACACGGAAACAGTTGTATATTGACAGATAGTCAAGTTAAAAAATAAAGAATTATTTCCGTAGCAAGGACATAGCAGGGACACTTAAACTTTCTATATCAGCTGATATTTATCTTAAATACTCATTTTGTGAAGTGAATCATCAAAATGTATGTCCCAGGAACTGTAGTCGCAACAAACATATTTCGGGAACCGCTCCCTTATCGCAAATAAAAAATCATTCTAAATGAAACTCCTTTATCATGTACATGTCATATTTATAAACGTATTGTACTGAAACCTGCAATAATGACACACATTTAAAAAAAAACAACCTTTTTAATCATTCTCGCCTAGAGAGCAAAATACATAAACCTTTTTCAAGCACCAAAACCATACTACTGTTTGTTTTCCTTCTCACGAGTTATATAGAAGGACCTAAAATGGGCACATTTTCTAACTCTGAATATTGATTATTCTTAAATTGTAAAATCTTTTATTTATGATTAAGTGATAATCAAAAGATTAGCTGACAACAATCGAGGGACATTCCAAAATTTATTTCCAAATAAAATGCAACATTCATGACATCAGCATGTGCTTCCCGTGATAACGTCACACCAATGCATAGTAAAACAAAAGAAAATATGAAATTATTTCTGATGTCATGGTTGTAGCACAAAAATGTTATTATAACGAGTTGGTTGACCGTTATGGAATATCCGTTTCACAGATGATAGCCGATATGTTCCAATTGTCGTAACTACAATCCCGTTCCCCTTTTCCCGAATGTGACCTACATAATTAGACTAATTACTGGGTTTGTACTAAATGAGCAATACGACGGGTGCCACATGTGGAGCAGGGTCTGCTTGCCCTTCCGGAGCACCTGAGATCACCCCCAGTTTTTGGTGGGGTTCGTATTGGTAAGTCTTTAGTTTTCTATGTTGTTTTGTGCACTTGTTTGTCTGTTGGTCTTTTTCTTTTTTAGCCATGGCGTTGTCAGTTTATTTTCGACTTATAAGTTTGAATGTCCCTTTGGTATCCTTCGCCTCTCTTTTACCTAAAATCAGCCATGATGTCCCTTCAGATAAATAAACTGTAAAGATTTTGGGAGTATAATGTAATAGTTATACCATTATGACTAACACTTGCCTTATATACCAGGTTTCTACAATCTGGTTAAAATACAGATCCCGTGTCCAAGCTTGTGTTTTGTGTACTGTTGTTTGTCTGTTTGTCTGTTTGTCTGTTGGTCTTTTTCTTTTTTAGCCATGGCGTTGTCAGTTTATCTTTGACTTATGAGTTTGAATGTCACTTTGGTATCTTTCGCCTCTCTTTTACAACCACTGGATCGATGTCTCTGCTGGTGGACATTTTGTCTCCGAGGACATCATCCTTCCAATAGAATAATATGCATGAATTTACGAAGATCAAAAAGAATACTGGCTCGGACGTCGCCCAGTATAAAAAGGTCCGAAACAGACGTCACCATGGATACGGTGTCGTCTGATATGGCAGGTGTCCCCTCTTCACCAGACATGACAAATATCCCTAATATGACACAGATCATCATACTAACGACAACTGCAATAATCTACGTACGTAGCCGTGTTCAGTTCTTCTACAAGACATTTTGAATTTTAATGACTCTGAATAACACTGTCTCATTTCGAAATCAAAACCGAAAACTGCAAAACCTGTAAAATTTTAATAACAGATGCTCAATTCACTAGCAATTTAACTAAACAGTACAGAACGATGATGTGAATTGTAAATCAACAAATGTCGTCTACGGATTAGAGTGTAACCTTTGCAGATTGGTATATGTCAGTGAAACGAAAGGAAGGCTAAATAAACGTATGTGCGGCCATAGATCAGACATCAACAACAATGCAAGCGACATTGTTTACTAGCATTTTAACCAGCCTGATCATTCAATCCTTTCTATGCAAGTTCGCATCATCAAAAAAATATACCACAGGACTAACAATCCTCATCTTGCAACACCTCTCCGTAGACAAAAAGAAGACTACTATATTCGACAATTGGGAATTGCGACACCATATATTTGCAATGACAACATTGATGGCATAGGTATTCTATCTAGACCTTCCTGTAGCTCGGTGAATGTGATGAATATATTAAACTCTATTCCTCGACGTAGACGCAGTCATGGTCATCGTCTTTATACATCACCTACTCTCCATGATGTCTCTATTAATGGCCTGCTGCCATTTATACAGAAGCCGTTAGGTATTCATCACATTCACACGAAGTTTTATTCATTACTCCTTTCAAAACTTCATTCTCTGTACAACCTATGTTTGGAAACCTCTGTTACAACCCCCATTCAAACCAATACAAACTTACAGCTATCATCTCGGATATTGCATGTCACAGACTTTTCAAACCAGTTCGCATTGGAAAAGATGAAATGGAGAAGAGATCCTTTCTAAAACTTTCCTTTGCCAACAAAGGTTTGATGCCATCAACTTGGGCAATATCCTTCATCACAAATCATTCACTAGAAAATACCTCCCTATTTTAAAGATCAGTCTGTACCTATTATTTCTTATACCTATACCAAACCAATTGCAACTTAAATTTTTAATTACAAACACGTGTTGCAGGATCTCAATGTTGACGACTTCAAGTCTAAACCTCCTGATTGCACCTGTGCTAGTTCCCCATTCATATACAATCCAGCTGCCCACGTTATTACTGGTAACCTAAATATTGTAAATAACTCTTCTCTGCGAAATGTGTTATTCAAAGGCCCGAAATATCGTGAGCCTAAATCCATCAATTGGATACACAACTACAAAATACTGACGGATTCAGTCGAGGATTATGCCAGGCAATGGGTTAAACGCGAGAAAGAAGACGTAGATACTCTTTCCAAATGGATCAAGGCTGTGAGGTCGTTGATACAAATCAAAATTAAAAAACTGAATGGGTCTATGAATACCCATGCCACATCAATCTTTAAAGATCCTAATGTTGCACAACACCTGTCCTACCTCCATGACAAATATGTTGTTGTCCCCGCAGATAAAGCCCAAAACAACTTCGTTTTTGTGTGTAAATCACATTACATAAACAGCTTGATAAATGAATTAGGTATTGACAATTCACTTGGAACCTCAACATATACCCCTAACACTTACCAAGGAATTTGGAATTTCAACCAAAGATGAAGAACTGGATCTTCAATCACTGTATTGGATACCCAAACTACATAATTGTCCTTACAAACAACGTTGTATTGCTGGGTCTTCCAAGTGCTTCACGAAACCTCTTCCTAAATTATTAACAACAATTTTATCAGCAATCAAAGCCGGGCCTCAAGGTTATTGTGAAACTACCTATTCTAGAGGTGGCGTGAATCAGATGTGGATACTAAAAAATTCCAAAGATCTTTTTGAGTACATACAATCTAAGTTTCTTTCATCTTGCAAAAGTATTAAAACATTTGACTGTTCTACACTTTACACAAGTATTCCCCATTCCAACTTAAAGACACATTGAAATATTTGGTCCTGCTTTGTTTCATAAAAAAAGAATGGCCAACGTAGATACAAGTATCTTGTCTTCGGGAGGGAAAAATTGTACTTTGTAAAAAAAAAATCACTCTGATTCAAACAAAAAATTCTCTGAAACTGATATTATCAAGATGCTTGATTTCTTGATTAACAACAAATTTGTTACGTGTGGAAGACGTGTTTTTGACCCTGTGCTCCTCTTCTTGCCGACTTGTTTCTTTATTCATATGAGGCTGACTTCATACAGGAACTTCTTAGGAAGAAAGAAAAGACGTTAGCAGTATCCTTTAACTTTACTTTACGCTATAATGATGATGTTCTCTCACTGAATAACTCAAAATTTGGTGACTATGTTGAACGCATCTATCCCATTGAACTTAAGATAAAGGATACAACAGATACCGTTAAGTCTGTCTCATATCTTGACTTACATCTAGAAATTGATAATGAGGGCCGGCTGAAAACAAAACTTTACTACAAAAGGGATGATTTCAGCTTCCCAATTGTGAACTTTCCATTTCTATGAAGCAACATTCCTGTAGCACCTGCATACGAAGTATATATCCCTCAGTTGATACAATATTCCAGGGCTTGTATTTCCTATCATATTTTCCTTGATACAGGGTTGCTGCTCACAAGGAAGCTATTAAACCAAGAGTTCCAAGTAGTGAGCTTGAAGTCATCCCATCGTAAATTTTACAGACACCATCAGTTGGTTGACCTTTATGGAATATCCGTTTCACAGATGATAGTCGACATGTTCCAATTGTCGTAACTACAATCCCGTCCCCCATTTTCCCAAATGTGACCTACCGAATTAGACTTATTACCGGGTTTGTACAAACATGAGCAACACGACGGGTGCCACATGTGGAGCAGGATCTGCTTACCCTTCCGGAGCACCTGAGATCACCCCAGTTTTTGGTGGGGTTCGTATTGCTCAGTCTTTGGTTTTCTATGTTGTGTTTTGTGTACTATTGTTTGTCTGTTGGTCTTTTTCTTTTTTAGCTATGGCGTTGTCAGTTTATTTTTGACTTATGAGTTTGAATGTCCCTTTGATGTCTTTCGCCTCTCTTTTATAAGAATAGTATGCTTCTTTTTGTAATTTTATTAGGTTGTAAAAGCGTGCGCACAATTTTAGTATAAAGCGCTTCATACAAAATGTGCCTCGTTCAACGCTTTTACACTCTAACAAAATTACAAAACGTAGCATTCAAGTTAAATAAACATGTGAAGTTACACAGAAAAATACACGATTAAGTGTACCAGTTGACTGGATTTCCGTCCGTCTTTACTATTCAATTCGTTTTCAGACGATTCAAGGAAAAATCGAGTAACGTTTTGTCGAGGGAGAAATTATCATTAATTGATATCAGTAATTGACCAACACGAGGGGGAGTAGACTCGGTGTTTGCATAGTGAGTTTGTTATTAGAAAATTTCGATGCAGTATATAATGGTCTAGTCGTACTATAATGATATTACAACCCGGCAAGTTATTCTAGAAATTATTTGATCAAATAAGCAGAGTAATTTTCTAATCTATGCGATTAAAAGTTTTGTCTTCTGTATCAAAATCAGGTAAATAGATACTGATAAGTTCTTTTAAAGCCGACTATGAGGTAAGGGTTTTTCTCATTGTTGAAGGCCGAACGATGGCTTATAATTACTTGCATCTACTTCATTTGAACTCAGGTGGAAAGTTGTCTCACTGTTTTATATACATACTGGCATCTTTTGTTTAATGTTTATACAACCAATGCATTTCATCGTTATTGAAGTTATGATAAGACCAGTTAGCAAAACGATTCCCAGCAGTCAAGGACTTTAGCATTACCCAAAATTTCATGTCTTCATTTTCAGGGAAAGATAAATATTTAACCCTAGAACAGTGGAAACACGTATAAAAATGTGTTCGCGTAATCGTTTAGATTTTTAGAATTTTTTCGTGTGAAAAATAGTCGGGCTCAGAGAAATAAAGTTTCTCTTCACTGGGGCAAAATATCAACAAGGATTGTTTTAAACGTCCGTAGCTGACATTGTTTTTAACAAAGTCATAAAATGTTGTTCTGAGTATTTTTAATTGGGAAAAGTCATATTACAACCCTGGAAGTTATTTTTTAAATTATTTATTAAGTTAGCAGAGTATTTTTTGTCTATGCGAGACATAGGGATTACTATTCGGCTCCGGCGGCGGTGTAAACTATTTGTATAAAGCTTTATATTTCAGAAGGAAGTAGACCTGAATGCTTCATACCTTGTATGCAGATACCTTATGTGACGAAGTTTCCATTTGGCATATGTCCATTGTCCTTGACTTAATTTTCATGGTTCTGCGATTGCTTGAAAAAAAATTTTTGTCATCTGAATTTCTCACATATTATGAGTAATATGACAACTGTATTTGGCATATGGGTTCCTTGCAAAATTTACATATCCGTCAGACAGGGTTCACCTGACCTCTACCTCATTTCATGGATCAGTGATCAAGGTTAAAGTTACGTAATTAGGTCCGTTTCTCAGATACTATAAGCAAGGGGGTCAACTATATGTGGTGTATGGAATGTGTACGTCAGTCAGACAGGTTTCATCTGACCTTGACCCCTTTTTCATGGTTCATTGATCATTGTTAAGTTTTTGTGTTTTGGTAAGTTTTTTCCAAGTATTATAAGCAATATGTCAACAATATTTTGTATATGGTGTATGGTGTTTTTTTTAATACAATTCCGCAGCGGAAATTTCGAGATATCACAATTTAAATTGAAAAACTGAGTTCTATTTCGTCACCTTGCCACCATCCAACAATATTTACAGAAGTTGTTCAATTCACAGATACTGATTTTTGTTGGCTGCTAGACGAATCACTTTTTTTCGTTATATGTTTCTAATGTAAGTAACAGCAACTCAGGAATAGACCACATACACCTAATATGAAATAAGGACTTGTTGCCAATGAGACAACTATTTACAAGGGTCTTAATTGACGTGGGTATAAGTAACAGTAGGTCAACATACAGCCTTTAACATTGAGCAAAATCCTTACCTGTAAGCCAGCTATATATATAAAGGCCCGACATAAAAATCAACCGAAAAAAACGCAATTTTCACACATGGTTCGTGTACTTGCGACAAACGATTAATCATTATTATGTCTTTAAAACACTATAGAAAATATGAATAATCATTAGAAATGTGAATTAATAAAATATTATTTTATCCTATAAATATAATAATTATTGAAATTTGATAAATATTTGATAATTTTCAGCTTTGAAATCGACATTATGCAAACTTCACCTTTATGGCCGTGTACAATTGATTTGAAGTGGAATAATAATGCTTTTAAGTCACTACATAATGTCTGTAGAAGTTTTGTGTTTAAAGCTTAACTTTTAGAGTCAGAATTTTGATAATAGAGAAATTTTATTGAAAAGGTCTGTAAATATCAAAATTGAATGCTGTTTTTGTTTGTTTGTTAGAAATAAAAGCAAATGACGAATAACAACATATTTAAACAATAAGAAAAGCAGATTGCTGCGCTTCAGCGCCTCGTATAAAAAGATTTGTCAATTGCTTTCATTTTGTAAAATTTTTAAATAACATCATTTAATTCTAATATGTATATATATATATATATATATATATATATATATGACAGCACAAACAGATGTTTATAAGTCAACATGCGTTCTTCACAGATTATTGGCAAATGCAACAACCCTTAATTTTATGTCAATCTTTAAACCACGGCACCAAATGTAGACAAGATGTGAGTAAACAAAGAAGTGGCTAGTATTGTTTGTTCGATCGTAGTGTTATAATTCATTTGTATTCATCATGAATCTGGATTACGACATTGTCTAAGAATCAATTTTATAACAAATTACTCTGCTTTCCGTCTAGGATTGTTGTGATTGTCAATATATCAAGATATCAAGAAAGGATATTATGATCAAATCCACACGGAAACAGTTGTATATTGCTTTGACAGATAGTCAAGTTGAAAAATGAAGAGTTTTTATCGTAGTAAGGACATAACAGAGACACTTAAACTTTCTGTATCAACTGCTATTTATCTCAAATACTCATTTTGTGAAGTGAATAGTTTTAACATAATGACATATTATTTAAACCATTGTGGTGACGTCAGCCTATTCATTTTCCGTGGATTCTTTTCTAGAATCAACGCTTCCTAAATCTGCCGCTGAAATGGACTCACCAAATTATATTAAATTGTTTCCTTTGTGTGTCTAATTTCATTAAGTTTGAATTGGCTAATTTACTGATTTCTGTTCACTAATGGAATTAATTTAAAAACTTACCTTTAATTTTTGTAATTTGTATATGCCTTCACTGGGAATCGAACCCTTCCTTGAAATCTGTTATGAATGACTGATATCAACACATCGACGAAACCTCTCGGCTATCAATGGGTTATAACTTAGATGTCTATTTTATATATATAAATGAACATCGGACACACAGGGGTTGTACCTTTATATATACACAATGGGCAGTTGTATAGTATAAGTTGGTAGCCGCGAGGTTAGCATGCTTAAAATCAACGAGTTAAAAGATAGGGATTCGTCGGTTTAGGTTCGAATCCCTGTATTATCTCTGTTGTCCCAATTCTGTTTTTTTTTTCTAATAATGCATGTTATAGTGGATATTTTTGTAATAATAGCGAGTTTTACCGTTTATTTTTTTGATTATTATTGGCTATTTCACATGTTTGAAACAAAATGATTACATTCTATTTGTCAATTTTGTTGTATAAATATAGTATGATTTCATCTGTTTTACTATATAATTTTACAAATGTTTATTCTCAAATTCCTATGCGAGAAAATCGTGATGTGCCTAGAGTGCTAGAAATTTCGATAACATACTTATTATATATACTTTATATATGCTCTTTGGTCGGGTTGTTGTCTCTTTGACACATTCCCATTTCCATTCTCAATTTTATTAGAAATAAGTTCGAATATGTCTTATTTTGTAAAACAGATAATATTCAGATGCCTAATAAATATAAATATAACTATAAAGATCTTTAAAGGTAGAAGTGTTATATTTGTATTTTGTTAACCAATTAATTGTGATCTGAGATTTATCAATGCATCGTTGGACACGATAACATGGTTATTTAAACTCACTTACAATACCTTCTAATTAAGAAAAGGCTTTAATTTTGAAAAGAAATTAACACAATAGTTTAAGTTATAGATACAATGGATAGCGTAGATTCATGAAAACAAACCATTCGCCCTCCGGGCTCATGGTTTCTTTTCAAGAATCCACGCTTATCCATTGTATCTATATAACATAATACATCATAAAATAGATTAAAAAAGACATGAATTTATATATGTACATATCATGCAGTTTTTGAATCCACTCTCCTCAGTGACTAGGACTTTTTAATAAATGGAGCAGCATACCGCATTACTGACGGACATGAAAGACATAAAACCAATTTATCCAAGATATACATCTCATCTATATCTGAATAGATATTTTTATTTTTTTCAAAGAATTCAAGTCTCAAGTTTTCATTTTGTTTACATTCAAATAAGAAATGATCTTCATCATCTATTTTATTTTAAGAACAATGTTGACATAAACGTTCTTCTCTTTTTATGTTTCTGTACCTCTCCCTTTCAATTCCCAAAATATGGTCACTTACCCTTAATTTAGTAACGCTTTTCCTGGTTTCAAAGTTATTTTCTTTGGGTAAATATGGTTCAATTTCATAATCCTTTTTAACTTTCTATAAATATATAATTTAATATTTTCCGTTAAAGACTTTAATTTCTTAATGAACAACTTTTATAGTTTTCTTGTATAATCTTCTTCATGTGTTTATTTTATATTTTTCTTGTATAAAGTTTATATTTTCTATCTCTGGTAATTCTATATTATTTTCATGAATTATATTTTGACAAAGGTATACCAAGAATAAGTTCCTGCTTCATCCAATAGTTTTTGTGCAATAGCATCATATAACAATAGATTAACTTCAATATTGGATATTCTTGCTAAATAGTTTGTTGCTTGTACTTTTACATATACATCTATTGGATAGTGTCCTAACTCTGACCTTCACGCAATGTTTACTGCTTTTTAACGTAAACCTAGAATTAATTTGCAAAATTTTAAATTTACCTTTTCAATAGAAATTAGTAAATCAAAATACTTATTATTAATTGCTGTTCTACTCTGAGATATCAAAATGTATGTCCCAGGAACTGTGGTCGTAACAATGCAATAATGGCAAACATTTTAAATTCTTTAATCAATTACACTGAGAGAGCAAAATACATAAACCTTTTTGGAGCACCAACCCAATGCTTCTGTTTGTTTTTTCTTCCCACAAGTTATATTGAAGGACCTTAAAAGGGCACATGTTCGAACGCTGGATGTTGATTATTCTTAATTTTCAGAGCTTTTAAATATAGTTAAGTTACAACTTGATTCAAAAGATTAGCTGACAACAAACGAGAGACATTCCAACAAAAAATTTATTTTCAAATAAAATGCAGCATTCATGACAGTAGCACGTGCTTCTCGTGATAACGTCACAACAATGCATAAGAAAACAAATGAAAAATATGATATAATTTGTAATTTCATGGTTGTAGCATAAACATGTTATTGTGTGAATTGAATGCTTCTTTTTAGTAACTGTATAGGGTTGTAAAAGCGTTTATCGTGCACACATTTTTAGTGTGAAGCGCTCCATACAAACTGCTTCGGTCAACGTTTTACACTCCAATAGAATTACAAAACGAAGCATTCAAGTTTTAAAGACAAATATAAATACAAGATTAATTGTACTAGTTGACTGGATTTCCTTCCTTTTTTGAGAATGTTTACCCTCGTTACTTTTTTAAAACGTTTTTAGACGATGATAAATTATTCAAGGGGAACTTGAGTAACTTTTTGTCAACAGAGAAATTAGCAGTTATTGACAAAGAAGGTGTGTTAAGTACAAACTAACCAACCAATACCTGAAAAGACTCGGTGTTTACATGGTGAGTTTGGTATCAGAAATTTTCGATGCAATACTCAACGGTCTAGTCATGTTACAAACCAGCACGTTATTCTTTAAATTATTTGATCAAGTTGACAGAGTAATTTTTTAAACTATGCGATAAAATGTTGGTTTTCTGTTTCAAAGTCAGGTAAATAGATAGTGATAGACTTACATGCTGGCATCTTTTGTTTTATTTTTATACAACCAATCTGCACATCGGTATTGTAATAATAATAAGCAATAATACGAAACGGTAATGATACAAGGCGTACCTGACCAGTCAGCAAAAAGATTTCCGGCAGTCCATGACTTTAAAATTACCCACAATTGCGTGTCTTCATTTTAAGGGAGCTATAAATATTTAGCCCTAGACCAGTGGAAACAACGAAAACAATTGTGTTCGCGTAATCTTTTAAATTTTTTGTTTTTATTTCGTGTGTGAAAAAAAAATAGATTTTTCTAAACATCCGTCGATGACTTTTTGACAAAAATGTATCTAAGTTGTAAAAATGCAAAATGGCATTGTTGTCGATATACAATGAAAAATCGCGATTACCACAGCCAATGGATAACTTCAGTACGCCATTTATTGTCGTTCTTTAAACTGTTATGAACACCATTCTATCTTAATACAATAACACAAAATTAGCAACATCTTCCTATCAAAGTGTATATGAACATACATCATGTGACTGTGTCATGTGACTGTGATTATTATTCCTATTAATTGTTTTTCCCTATTTTTATAATCATCAACCTAGGAAAAAACAAATTCAATGATTAATATGTTAATATGTTGGACATTATATAAATAACACATGTTTGGAGCTAAGAGAGTGAAATAATATACAGTTATTGACTGGGTTTGAGGTTAACAGCTGTTTTGTTCGACCCTCATACTGAACTGTTGCCCTCAGCCTTCAGGACGATAGTTTAGTCTAAGGTCATACAAAACAACTATTAATTTGGCTTTGGGCAATGGTTCAGTCTGAGGATCATAATAATCAGCTGTTGGCCTCAAATTAGTCAATAACTGTTTTGTTACTGCAACCTTATCAACTGTATTTCATTCCTGAACTTATCATTTTCGATAACAGAAGCTGAAATCATACTAAAAACTTCTGTTTTGAAAAATAGTACAACCGGTTGAGATTCTACCGCATTGTCATTACAGATACAGTCAGTTTATAGTACTTTAATAAAGTTATTCTAACTCTTCAAGTATACCGTGAAACTTTCCATAAGGCAGGTAAGGAAATAGTATTTGATAAATATCCTCCCTCAGTTACGATGCATTATCAATTATTGGTGAGATTTCTGATTTCCAGTTCAGATGCTTAATCTATGCTAATGCAATTCATTTTATCTAGCAAATATAAAGAACATGCGAATAATAAACCAGACCTTTAACAATGTTGTGACGCCATGGAGGCCGATATGATCAATAGTTTCGTTTTAAGTAACAGTTCGTACTTCATAATTCAAAAGTTAAAAAAAAAGAACCAACAGCAGGTGTTCGCTGAATAAAATATTTCTCAAGTATAAACAATAGTAAAATTAAAAGACATTTTATTGAAAAGAAATAACAAAAAATATGGCTTGGCACAAATATCTTCAAATTGCCGAACAAGATTTGGAACAAAAGAAGCATCCGCCAAAACACTAGTCTTGACTGACCAAGGAAATGCGGTATTCTAATGAGACTGTCAATAAATTAGAATCGGTCAACAGTCACGGTCAGCTGTAAAACTGTAAAAACCAGTCATTATATTCATTTTCTTCATACATATTGTAATTATAAAGAGAAAATATAATAAAGATATTATAAAGCAGAATGTTACGCTCGACCTGATTATAATTTCGGAATTTGGACACGTAAGGTATATCCAGTCCGAATTGCTCTGACATCTTACCTCGGAGTAATCTCGGACTAAGATGCGTCCTGCGTCTTCTATTTTATTTTAACACCCGTTTAACAAAGCCCTTCAACTTCGTACTTTATTTGTCCATTTAACTTTTTTTAATTGTTATTCCAGCGTCACTGATGAGTCTTTTGCAGACGTAAAGCGCGTCTGGCGAACACAATTATAAGCCTGATATCTTTGATGAGTTTTTACACGGATGACATTGAGAGAAGGTCATCCGTAGTAATGCTATGGCAGATTTTGAGTGTGCTTTTAAACACCCATTACTGCATAGTGCATATAAATACGCTGACGTTATCGAGTGCAAAATGGAATAAGTTAATTTAACTGGGGAGGTTATTTTCACAGTTCTCACTTGATACAGGTGTTTTCAAAAAGGCTATAATTTTTAAATACACCAAACGCCATAGAGTGATCTCTCATTGTCAACAGATATAACTTTATAGGAGAATATATACAACGCAACTGTTTTTCTGTTTAAGTATTTATGCCACGATGTTTTAAAAGCAAACAACAAATTAACGATTGACCGGTAAACAATAATGTCGTGTTTCGATATTATTAATTGTTACGTAACATAATCTTCATGCTAGTATATAGTTTAATGTTATAAACAATAAAAAAGATTGCCACATGTTTTCACCATAAATATGACTGAATATATTATATAGGCATTTCATATAAAAATACCGAGAAAAAAAATAGTTTTTAATATTTCTATCAATAACAAACTATTGCATTATTGACATATTGTAAAACAAGTAGAGATGCACCTTATAACTGTACAAATTCATGCATGTTTAACTGTCATTATGTATAATGGCATTTCGTATTACCATTAGTTTTTTTTTAACTGTAACGTAGCAATCATCATTATCTATAAAGATAATTATCCTGCTTTCAGCTTTTGACATAATCTGTCATAGTCTCTCGTCCGTAAGTCGTTTGTTCGTTAACATTACACATCTTCTTCTTATACATACCGAGCAAATTACAACAACTACAAGTAAAACAAAAAAGAAAGTCCGTTTAAAGAGGTCGTTCTTTATTTCTTTCTAATCAAGGAAAAACATGACAAGTAGACCTAAAGACAATCATTGAATTTCTAATTAGTTCAATGTTTGTGTGTCCTATTATATATATTTATTCTGACAAACCTTCGTCAATACAATGGTATACAGAAGTTACATGTAATAAATAGTACAGTTATAAATTAAAATAAACATAATATGTACACTATTTACAAATCTAAGTTGAATTTAGCCAGGAGAACGCACACATGAATTAATATGCCTTATAAATGTACATAGCTTTTTTTAAATATGATTGTTTTGTCATATTCATTACTTCCTTAAATCTAATTATATTTGGATAATTAATATACTTTTATCAATATACTTTTGTCTTTCTATAGCCATAAATTTACACTTCATTACATAATGGAATTCATCTCTAAGATCTTTTAAGTCACATAATTCGCATATTCTTTTATCTCTCTGAATTTTTTTCCATCTACCACTTTCTATCAGTAATCTGTGGTTAATTAGTCTAAATTGACATAAAGTATAAATATCATGGGGTTCCAAAATATATAAATACTTTTCGAATCCGAAAAGTTCCTTAAAAAGGCGGTAATTTAATGTTTTTGAGTTCGTTTGAATATCTGAGTACCATGTTTGTTTAAATTGATCTTGGAGAGATGTTCTAACAACAGTCTTTAACCAAATTTCATTTATACAAGTTTGAATTAACCATACATAAGATAAACCAGTATCATTTAGAATAGATTCTATACATTTCATCCAATAAAATTTAACATTGTTTCCATGAGATAAACTAAACATTAATTTGTATGCTATTGTTGATAATTTACTGGGTTTGCTAAAAATCAACTTTGCCCAGTATGAAATCATGCGAACTTTGATATCTAAGCTAATAGGATAACGTCCTAATTCTCCATATATAGCACAATTCGGGGTGGAAGATTTTAGATGGAGTAGAAGTTTACAAAATTTCAAATGAACTCTTTCTAATATATCATTATTTCCAAATCCCCAAATTTCACAGCCGTAAAGTAAAACAGGTTTAACCAATTTATCAAATAAATCTAATTGACAGCTTATTGATAAGCCATGCTTTCTCCCTTTTTTGATAACTTCATACATGGCTCTCGTAGCTTTTTCTGCAAGATGCTTCTTATTTGCTTTAAATGAGCCATTTTTAGAAAAATAAATACCAAGATAATTAAACTCATTAACAATTTCTAAGTCAGAGTTACCAAAATTAAATTTAAGGTTAGCAGGTTGTCTACCACTACAAAAAATCATGATTTTAGTCTTGTCTACATTGACTTTCATTTTCCAAACATTACAATATGATTCAAATTTTTCTAATAGTAATTGAAGTTCTGCGGCTGATTCAGCCATTAAAACCGTATCGTCTGCGTAGAGAATTGCATACAGTTTAACATATATGTTTAGTTCGTCTTCTAGGGCATCTGATATAGTTTTTAAGCCTATCAAATTCCCTTTACAAAAGAAATCTTCCAAATCGTTCAAAAAAAGCGAAAAAAGAAAAGGGGATAAATTCTCCCTTGGCGTAGACCAATGTTGCTTGGAAAATAATCAGATTTCTCACCATTGTATGACAAGCATGATTTTATATCATCATACATGTTATGGATAATTTTATACATATAACCATTAATATTATTTACGAGCATCTTATACCATAAAGCATCTCTAGTCACTGTATCAAATGCTTTCTCAAAATCGACAAAAGCACAGAACATTTTTTCTTTTTAATTTCAAAATTTCAAAAAAAGAGTGTAGTGTAAAGATACAATCACAAGTTGAGTAACCATTTCGAAATCCACACTGATTTTCATTAAGTAGTAAAACTTCATCAGAGAACCTTGCAAGTCTTTTACTTAAAATAGCTGTAAATAATTTACCCATACAACTTACAATAGTAATGGGTCTATAGTTTTTAGGATCAAACTTATTGCCTTTGTTTTTATAAAATGGCTTGATCGTTCCAATCACCCAAGATACTGGTACTATTCCAGTTCTAAAAATCAAGTTAAACAACGCAGCATAAACATCAATAAAAAAATCGCCAGAAGTCTTAATATATTCGTTAATAATCATATCATCACCACAAGCTTTGTTATTTTTTAAATTCTTAATACATTTTAATATTTCTTCTTTCGTAATTGGACTATTCAAATCATCATTCAGTTCACTCATCAAATTTGTATCATTAGTTGGCAAGTCAATTGGATCTGAGTTACCTGAGTTTAGCTCTTTGAAAAAGTTGAGTAAATCCTCAAAATTAATATTCGGTTGTTTTGAATGTTCACGTTGGTTCAAAATTTTCCAATACTCTTTGGTGTTTTGAGATCTAAGATTTTTTAATTTTCGAGTCATATCTTTTTTATGTTTTTTTATAGCCTTGTCCATGACCTTTTTATATTTTTTCTCAGATTCTTTAACTTTATTAGATAATAAAGGCGAAGGCCTTGCCTTCAGTTTGCGCTTAAATTTTCTATAATTCTGTCTCTCAAATTTACACTCAAGGTTAAACCAAGGTTTATCTCCCTTGTTTTTGGATGCTCGTTTTTTGGCTTGTCTGGTCTTGTTCCTAAAGTCTCCCTTGCGGATTCTATTAGGATTAATCCGATCTCATTCACAAAAGAGTTTATCATGTCATCATTAATACTTTCCAAATTTACATTTACTAAATCATGTAATAAACTGTCTAGTTTTTCAAAATTTAAATTCTCTCTAAATTCAGGTTTCTTTTCATGATCCCATTTATTAACTTTATTATATGATTGGCTAATAAAATTGTTCTGTTTAATGTCTTCATTTACAGATTGATTACAATTCAAACATATATACAAAGGGCAATGTACATCTGAGTACAAATGTGAAAATTCTAAAACGTTCAAATTAGTATATGTAAGAGAATGATAATCCTTTCTTCATGATTAAGTACGAGCGTTAGCGAGTACTTATCATGAAGTAAGGATTATCATTCTCTTACAAACTTAGAATATTGTAAGGTGCTCAAGGCTCAAATGATCGCTTGATTGGTTGTATTCAAGAATTAGTGTCATTGTCAATGCAATGTTTATAATTGATGCATGACTTACTGTTTTGGCATTTCATTTATGGATTAGTTTCAGTGATGTAAGGACATTGTTATAATTTGGGAAATATTAAAAAAAATGTGTTATAGACATTAAGTGACACAACAGTACAAAGAAAAGGTAGGAATTGTATATGTTTCCTGATTGTGAGTATGAATGTAAATCATGTAATATTTTAGTGAGGAATTATCCTTTTTTTATTTACAGTTTAAATCAATAACTACATTTGAGTTACAACTAATTTTATTTCACAGCCAATATTTTGGTCCGGCTTTTTAAATCAAATACTATTTCATTATGTCAGGGGAATGTTCAAATAAAATGCCTTTAAAAGTTTTAAATATATTCAAAACTTAAATTAAATTTTTTTTTATTTTATCGGAATATTGAAATGATTTTTCTTCCCACCGCTAGTCCAGTAATAAGAGTTTTGGAAAGCTAAAGATTTAGGTTGTTTTGATTTTAAAACTTTTTTCTTTTTTTGCATTGCTTTGATATTGTTTAATTTTTAGTAATTTGAAGTTATTAATATTTTCATAATAACATTAAAGGTATCTGTTTTACTGCACTAGTAGACTTCAACTTATTTTTATTTTTTGTTTCACAATTCAACTTTTAGTCAGTTTCAATCACTGTATGATAAATCCTTTCAATCTGATAAATGTGCTTCGGGGCAGTTGTAACTCATTTATAGAAACTCTTTGTTTTGAACTGTAAATAGACCCAAATAATAGGATAATCCTTACTAAGAACATGATTTACATTCATTCTTCACAATTAAGAGACATCCAAATCTACAATTTCATTGGTCGAGAGCACTTTGCTATATTCTAAATAATGTTTTCAATGAAATTAACATTACATAAACAGTAGTCTACTACACTTGCGTTTCTTCAGGTAAATTTTCCAACTCTATCAGTACCTAGTCTTCCATTCATAATAAATAAACTGTTACATTTACATAACTCAAGTAATTGATTACCGTAACGGTTTTTCCCTTTGTCCATACTATTACGATCTATGGGTATATTAAAAAGGTTTAGGTTACATACATCATTAATAGATACACCTTCTAACTCATTATTCTTATCATTTTCGTCAATAAAAATATAATCTTTCTCACTGGCCGTGCGGGCGTTAAAATCCCCGACCATAAATATATTTTCATATTTGGATGAGAGTTCTAGGTACTCGCTTTCAATTTCACCGAAAGCATCAGGTGATGAATAAGCAGTGTATTCTGGTGGTATGTACACAACACCGAGGATAACGTCCCCGTCTTTGAATAGTCTTGAAATCTTACACCATAGAACAAATTTACTATTTGTCTCAATTACTTGGATACAATTCGAAATATTTTCCTTATACCCGAGTACAATACCACCGGACTTCACTCTAGATATCTTACGTCTATTTTTGGCTGTTACCTTATATCCCGGTATACAAATTTCATCCATATCGTCAGTTTTGGACTCGACAAAGCATAAAATATCATGTTTTTGTAGTAAATTTTCGAATTCTGGGTATTGTAACTTATGTTTTAGGCCACAACAATTTATGTAAATAAGGTTTATGGTTTGAATATTTGTAGTTTTTTCCTGAGACAGATCTAAAGATTCACTGTTTAGAGAATGGCTTGGGCTCTCATCATCTAAACTATTTGCATTTTCAATCTCAACATTTACATTAAAAATCATGTCAATCTGATCATATATTTCATCAATACATGTATTACCCCCTACAGGTATATTACTGGGTGATATATCTATTGTATTATAATCATTAGTACATGTGTTTATTACATTATATTGTTGCCCACTAAATATATTACAACTAGACAAATCAAATGTAAGATCACTAATTTCAATACGAACATCGTTAATTACACTAGTATTATTTACAATGTCAATTTTTCTAAATGTAGCACCAAGTTTATGATTTAAGTTCGACGTCTCAAGGTGGTGCACTCCTCGGCGCTCCTAAATGCGTGAAGGGGTTGAGCTGGTTCGAGGCCGTTTCATAGATCTGCGACCCCCTTGCGAGTTTGGCGTTGACTGTTCGTTAATATGCGGGGCATCGTTACGTTCTTCCGGATGTCCATGGCGGTCAAATGTGTCGATGTCATCATGTATCTCATACAGTTCATTGTCGATATAGAGTCGGTCGCGTACAAGTTTCACATTTCGTCTATTGTACTTGGCTTCCTTCATGATAGGGTACAGTTGCTTCCTCCTGTCTTCTATTTCTTTCGGAAACTGCTGTTTGATACCATATCTAGTATTTCGTAACCTGTAGGCATTATCTAACACATACTGCAAATCGCATTGATATATGAATCGTGCGACGATTGGTCTCATACCACGTTGACTGCGTCCAAAACGGTGGACATTACCAAATTCAATTTTGTAATCAATACCAATTTCATTATAGAGGAAATCTCGGAGAAATTCTTCTGTGTTTTCATCTCTTACCTCGTAAAGACCAGTAAAGATAAGATTGTTCTTCATAGACCGACAATGTAAGTCAAGCACTCTTTCCTTAAGATTTTCTAATTCACCTTGGCAGTTACATTCAGTCGAAGTTCTACCTTGTGATTTTATTTCAGAAATGTCTTTGGAAACCTTATTAATGCTTGTTTTTGCTTTATCAATTTCACTGGTATTCTTGTCATTGAGGCTCTTGTTTTTATCACATTGAGATTTTAGGTTGTCAAATAAATTCCCTACTCCTTGTATGTTGTTTTCAAGTTCAGTTATTTTACCTTGGCATGATTTTAAGCCCTTCTCAGTAGTAATAACTCGACTTGTCAGAGATGTAATAATATTTTTTATGTCACCAAATTTGTCAATGCCTTTCTCTACCGACTGCAATCTTTTATCAATGCTTGATACTAGATTTATAAAGGTGTTCAAAAGTAGAGGTACGCTTTGGTTCTCCCCATTTTCTTCTACAATCTTTCTACTCTCCTCCAAGAGCTGACGTGTTTCACTAAGTGACATTATATATGTATTAGAATTATAGGTAAACGTATGGTCAAGTGATCACAGGGTCCAAAGTCCAATTTCGATGACCGATTGCAACACCTCATACAAACAATTAATTTACATTGTCCGACTTAGTGAATTGTTCTCATTATATGTAGGTGTAATGTTCTATTTTTAGTGCTGTCTTCAAATAAATTGCACAAAAGGTGAAAAATTTAATCATTATCATACGTTTATTCTCTTCTTCTCACCATGTAGTATATTTAATGCTGTTCCCTATGATATATCGGTTGTCTTCGTTCTTTTCGTGAATTCTACATTTTTGATGATTTTAGTCTCTCTGAAAATTCACACGTCCATTACGTCAAGGGGACAGCACTCTTCCTGGCCATTTCAAAGTTTATAGGTATTATAATGTTAATCTATTGCCTTTTCACACAAACCTTCATCATCTTGCTTATCAGAATAAATACATAATCATACACGGCTGCAATGGTGGCTCAATAGAACTTTATAGAAAATCATTTTTGAACCTTCTGCTCTAAAAATGTTGTTCTGCAATATTCAAAATAATATGGAAACGTACTTTTTTTCCATCTTTATTCCAATCGGACAAATAACGTAATCGACAGACGCCATAAATGCATATTGAAGTATCGGATGGTATCGCATTTCCATATTCATCTCTTAAATTAGTTTCCTCTCGCACAAATATAATCATTTGGGCGAAGTCACAGGTTAAAAAATAAATATGCAATAGAGAAACTATAACAATCTTGATGTCTCACTAAAATAACAGTAAACATATACCATTGATACGTATATAGTAAAATATTTTTGTTGAATGTACCTTTCATTATTTAGTTAATCGTGTTGATTGCATCATAGAAATATATATATAAAAATAAGAAGATGTGGCATAAAAAGAAACTGAGGGAATCGCATGAACTCCAAAAGCAGCGAGACCGGGTAACGCCGACAGGGTACTCGTCTAATGCTAAATCAAATTTAAAGCATTAAATCTAAGATGAGTTTTTACAACTACTGAGACGATGCAAAAGCTGGCTGACATTTCATACCGGAAGGCATCAATTAACAGCTCAGCCGGCAGCATTTCTATTCTGACATGAAATATTATTGATGCCGTCAGGTCTTATTTATTGTTTTAAATGTTAAAATCATTCGGATCACTAAAGATTATTTAACCCATAGGCTTAGACGGCCTTCTCCAGATTTGACACAACCTTTCGGAACTATCGTTTTTAAGTGCTCTTCAACTTGGTTTATTAGAATTTTCAAATGTTTTGATGCAAGCGCCACTAATGAGTCGATCTTGTGAAGAATCATAATATAAGCCTTATTATCTTAAATGAGCACTTACAACTACTGGGTTCATGTACTGAGGATAACACCAGTCCACAACAGTAAGCACTTCTGTGCTTACATGAAATATAATTGATATGGTTATTTCTGTAAAATAACTGTTATAACATGCTAGATTTGGCACATTTCTTTCAAATTTTGATTTGCAATGCTTTAACTTCCTTAATTTTGTTTTCCAACTGTTTTGGTTCAAGCGCAACTACTGAGTCTTGTTTAGACAAAACGCGCGTCTGGCGTACTGAAATAAGGTACTAATTGGTATATTGGTGAGTTTTTACCTTTATCTCAAGCAATATTTTGATATCGTTGCAGAAATATTATCTGTTGAATTGAAGAATAAAAAGACGTAAAATAAATGTAAATCTACAGCAACATAACAATAATAAATGAAAACAACCGAAGTACTACATATGGTGCTCAATAAAAGATTAATGTTCAAAACAACCGAAGTATTACATATGGTGCTCAATAAAAGATAAATGTTCAAAACAACCGAAGTACTACATATGGTGCTCAATAAAAGATAAATGTTCAAAACAACCGAAGTACTACATATGGTGCTCAATAAAAGATAAATGTTCATGACATATGCCAGACTATGAATCGTACAGCATCTATACAAGTTGTTAGATATAAGAAGATGTGGTATGAGTGCCAATGAGACAACTCTACATCCAAGTCAAAATTTATAAAAGTAAACCATTATAGGTCAAAGTACGGTCTTCAACACGGAGCCTTGGCTCACACCGAACAGCAAGCTATAAAGGGCCCCAAAAATTATTAGTGTAAAACCATTCAAACGGGAAAACCAACGGTCTAATCTATATAAACAAGAGTGCACACGCTGAAATGTCTCGCCTTCTTTACTGATCATTGATATTATGTTGATAGTCCTAAATATAAAGCTAAATTACAACTGTCACATAAACTTAACATTAACCAAGAAAACTAAACATTGACCAATGAACCATGAAAATGAGGTCAAGTCAGATGAACCATGCCAGGCAGGCATGTACAGCTAATAATTCTTCCATACAACAAATATAGTTGACCTATTGCTTATAGTTAAAGAAAAACAGATCAAAACACAAAACTTAAAACTGAGCAATGAACCGTGAAAATGAGGTCAAGGTCAAATAAAACCTGCGCGACTGACATAAAGATCATAAAATATTTCCATACACCAAATATAGTTGACCTATTGCATATAGTATTAGAAAAAAACCAAAACTCAAAACTTCACTTTGACCACTGAACCATGAAAATGAGGACAAGGTCAGATGATACCAGCCAGCTAGACATGTACACCTTACAATCATTCCATACACCAAATATAGTAGACCTATTGCATACAGTATAAGAAAACAGACCAAAACACAAAAACTTAACTATTACCACTGAACCATGAAAATGAGGTCAAGGTCAGATGACACCTGCCAGTTGGACATGTACACCTTACAGTCCTTCCATACACCGAATATACTAGACCTATTGCTTATAGTATCTGAGATATGGACTTGACCACCAAAACTTAACCTTGTTCACTGATCCATGAAATGAGGTCGAGGTCAAGTGAAAACTGTCTGACGGGCATGAGGACCTTGCAAGGTACGCAAATACCAAATATAGTTATCCTATTACTTATAATAAGAGAGAATTTAACATTACAAAAAATCTTAACTTTTTTTTCAAGTAGTCACTGAACCATGAAAATGAGGTCAAGGACATTGGACATGTGACTGATGGAAACTTCGTAACATGAGGCATCCATATACAAAGTATGAAGCATCCAGGTCTTCCACCTTCTAAAATATAAAGCTTTTAAGAAGTTAGCTAACGCCGCCACCGCCGTAGCCGCCGCCGCCGGATCACTATCCCTATGTCGAGCTTTCTGCGACAAAAGTCGCAGGCTCGACAAAAACGAGAAACGAGAAACACTTATGAACCACATCAACAAACGACAACTACTGAACATCAGATTCCTGTGTATGAATTATACAAGAACTAATTAGAAAAGACCCCCCCTCCCAAAAAAAAAAAAAAAAAAACCCACAGAAAAAATGTGTCTTCGTATGAATAGTTTAATTAAAATATAGTTCCAAAATTCGTTTTTTTCCTATGAATTTGAATAGATGTCCATTGTCATTTGTTATAATTTCTTGATAATCAACATTGTTTTCAATGGACCTTCAAGATTATTTTCAAAGAAATTATCCTTGGAAAAAATCAGACGTAAAATTCCTGACAAGTAAATACAGAGCCAGTGTTCACAGTGTTTGACAGCTGGTTATAAGACGTGTTATATCTGTTATCCGTAAAATAATCACTGTCCTATTATCTGTATAATGGGATATAATTCTTTCTTCCCATAACTCGTAATATAATAACCTATTTTTGTCGTCAAGTATTAATCATTTTCCGTGGCAACAAGGAAAATCTGAAGTACTTTTAATGTTTCTACTTGAGTTTCTATTATGTTTTTTTTTTTCTTTTTCACATAGCATTCTCTCCTTTAGCAACCTATTTAGTGTAATAAATATAAAACACAAAGTTGTTCTTAAGGTCCTTTATTTCTTTTTTACTGTGTGTCATATTTTGACGACATTTAAAGTTAAAGACCTCACTTTTGGTGGGATTCCGTAATTCCTGAAGTTTAAGTGTTCGCTGCTCACATACGTATGTTATACACTTATCCGGGAATAACTTTAATGCTGATAATTTACTCTTATGAAATACTCTTATCCTGAAAATTTCAACTTTATGAAGTAAATATACCTACTTGTTTATCCTTACACCACTCATCTTCGTTGGAATGATTTCATATTATACGCAGTTGTCTCATCATTTCATACTTTATCTCTGACATTTCTACCTTCATTTTGAGTCTTTCTGATAGGACCTGACATTTCTACCTTTATTTTGAGTCTTTATGATAAGAATATTCGCCAATTTTTTGGGGAGTTGCACACATCGTTGTTAATACGTGTAAAATTGAAATGTTAGTTTACACTAATTTTTAAATAATTAAATACTGTTGAAAATTAATAGTAACATATTAGTGATTGGAATAGTAAAAAATGGCTTGTTAATAATCTTTCTAAGCAGACTTTAACTTTTCTCATATTACTGTTATATTGTTATGTAAATTTTGCCCAAGTATGAATCTCGAATAAAAACTATTTCAATACTAAATGCAATTTATAAAAAAGACCCGATTGAAATGTACCAGTAAACGTTGTTATAAAAGCCATCCACTAACATCAACTCATTATTTTTATCTGCTAACTGTAACAGTTTAAAAACGCTAGGAACTATTTTAATTTTTTCTATCCCCTGTACTTTCTGTTCTATTTGGAGCGCTTTTGGTCGTGATGCTCCTTTTTTTATAAATGAAATATGATATTAATTCTTGGCTTTCAAACATACTTATGGAGCTCATTAGCACGAATGCTATCACAGAGATATATCCGAAACTTATATATTTAAATGAAAATGTTGAATGCCAGAGGGACTTTCAGATTCCGTGAGGCCAAATAGACTTAATATAATGACAAGAGAAGCAAAGCTTTGATGCTTGGATCGGTTTCTTCTTTATAATTATATTAGTATTTGTATAGTTGTAATCATTTACGTGTATTAACAACTTGTATTCGTTTCTTCATGGCTCTTCAAATAAAAATATGAAAGTTCTGTGATATTGTTTCTGTTATTTTTTGTTTAAACTTTTCAGCGTTTTCATGATTAAAAGCTCATTAAATAAATTACATTAAGTTAAAAAAAAAACACAGTAGATAAAAGAGTTTAGAAAATTTCATTATGAAACCTAGAGTACATCGCGGAAATAAAATGCATTTAGTAACAAACAACAACACATTTTGAACATCCCAAGACCAAAGTAAGGTAGCAACTACCATTTTGACTATGATACTCTCTCACCTAGCTCAGTTAGCCTGTTAGAGTTCTCATGGCGCGATATCATAAGCCAGAAATATTTGTGTTTTTAACTGAAATGGACATTTTAGATTCTATGGTGTGTTATGCTGTCCTGTGTTTTTGTTAATTTATGTTATCCATTTCTATGTACTATAACATTTGCTTACAATATATTCAGTTTTGGCTTATTATATAGTTATTGGGCGTCAAAGCAAGGCATCCAGTCAGATAATACATTTCTGAAAGTTCATTTATCGTAACAATTGCTCTTTTGATCGACCAGCAGATAAATATTGGTGTTACTTAATGGTTGTCCACCTCTGTTGGTTAATCAAGGAGTTAAGTAGTTTATAAATATCAATATTATAGACATTACCACATCTGTTGAAGGATATAGCCCTTGTTCAGGACTTCTTACAATAATATTACCTTTGATTCTGTATTGATTATTGGTGTTTTTATTTTTGCTCGTGAGAACTTAGGTGTAAACAACGGAGTTAATTGTCAAATAAAAAGTAATCAATTTTATAGCGATGTACTTTTCTATTCAAGTTTAATGGACATGTAAACTTTCAAGGATATTATTCAGGTAAGTTTTATAAGCTACATTAAAAAGTTTAAAATTAAATGTAAAAGTACTTCTATTCAAAGTTCTGATATCTGTTTCAGCTTAAGATTTAGTTTTATTTCCACATCGTCTTGTCAATAATAAACCTCACCATTCCCCAGTTTCTCAGCCTCATACAAAAAGGTTTATATTTTTCTGACATTGACCTAATATTGCATATAAGTTACCTTTCGATTTATGTATCATGTGCATGCTTAACTCATGGGTTATTGTTGTTTTGTTTTTATCATTCTATCAAAGAAACAGCGGTTTCCGACATCTTTTTCATCAATAGAATATGGAAGTTTTTTGTTATTAGTTATATCTTTTAGAAAGTACATGAAAAACAATGAAGATGAATGCATCTGATAAATATTCAGATATATCTACCTTTAAGTTTGAAAATACAAAAAAAAAAAAAAAAAAAAACAATGTACTGTTCTCTTCTGTAGTTTTGTCTGTCGAGTTTGTTGTCTGTTAATTATCATTTTGGTCTTTTCTTTTTAACGATGGTGTAGTTTTTCTTTCTTTGACTTATTGTTTTATTGCCCATTGATGAGGGGTGGACAGGGGGGTCCCTGATTCCCACTTCCTTACCCCTAAGTCCCACTTCTCTTCCCTTTCTCCCAATCCCCCCCATACTCCCGCTTCTTTCCCCTTTATCCCAGACTAAAATTGATCAATTCCCCCTCTCACAATATTCCTAGTTTTACTCCCCCTATGCCCCTGGTTCCCGCCCGTCATTCCCATGTTTCCTTAACCCTGTCCACCCCTCATTGATATCTTCTAACCTTTTCATTCCAACTGAGACCTGGGTACAGATTTTTCATAGGTTTGTACGTATAAAATGTTCAATAGGCGGATGAAACCGTTTTGAATAATGAATGTGTTGTTTTCATTTAGCTCCTTTTTGAACCATAAAGCTACATGGATCAAAGGTAAAACAAAGGTCAAATTACTATTAAAACTTTATAGCCCTAGCATGGGAAGAGAAGATTCTACTTGTTTGAAAATAACATTCTATTTACACATATACATCTAGGAATAATCAAAATGTTTTCAAAAGATCGCCTTAAAACAAACCATTTTCCATTATATCTAAGGGTATTTGGCACAATTATGTTCTCTGTTTTACCCTCTCCGACGGGTGGACGTTGATTCTATCATAGACCGGTTCAAACCAAAGACTTGAAAAATACATAAAAAGGATTAACAGGAATCGCCAAGAAATACCGCTAAGTGCAATAGACCACACCAGCCACCAACACCCGAATTATAAAAAAAACAGACATACAAACAAAGACAAACAACAACAAATAACACATGGTCCAGATAACCTGCCTGGGTACATGCGCACAATGTGGTGTGGTTTAAACAGTTTCAAGTGCGCACAGACACGGAATTTATGAGTAAGAGTCAGAATAATGTGAAGCGTGATATTTCTTCCTGTTCAAAATCACATTGTTAAGGGATAGTAAGGTATTGAAATATTTAGTACTCTATTATTAAAGAGTAACTACACAAAACTATAACAAACACTTTGAGCTCTGGGGGCCATATGGTAGTTTAGAAACCGGGGTGTACTTTTACAAATGCCGAGGTTAATTTAGGTTATAAGGCTTTGGGATAGGAGTGAAACAGACATTATAGCCGACTATACGGTATGGGTTTTCTCATTGTTGAAGGCCGTACGGTGCCTATATTTGCTTACATCCACTTCATTTGAACTTTGGTGGATAGTTGTCTCATTGGCAATCATACCACATCTCCTTATTTTTATATTTAGCAAAAAGTGACATAAATTATTTGTTATTATATCTAGAATTATCACATTGTTCAATGAAAAAGGATTCAGTATTCCAAGCAATCTTACTGAAAAAAAAAAGAAATCATTTCAAAACTTTCTCATATTTACCTCGCACTCGAGACTTATTCAATATAATCATTGGTCGCTGTCCTGGTTTATATATAAGATATATTGACCAACTAAACAGGATCAATAAAGGTATACAATATTTCATTAAGTATAATTGTGAAATACTTTACATATTGCCCTACTTATCGACCACAGGCTAGCCAGTGTGTCTAGCCTAAGAGGTTATATTAAATATAACCTCCAATAAGTAGCATTACGCAATTATGCAATTATACCTTTATTAATTACCCAGTCCAAAATGAGTTATCAGTTATCCTGAGCAAAATAATAATTTACTTGCTGAACTTACCTGAATCAGGTTAATATGTATTATATGAAAATAATAAAAAAAATATAAAATAGTGTAAATGAAAATAAAACTTGATAAATTTCCTGCGTTTTGGACTACAATGTTTCAAAGCACCAAATTCCTGTATGTCTGTTCGTTCATGTTACCCTGCAGAATATGCATACCCAGCTTACAACGGTATGAGAAGTAACCCCATACTGTAACACCACCAGCATCGAATGCAGTTGTTGGGCAAATAATGTTTTTGGTCATAGGCAGTTTAATTTTCCCGCCAAATTCGTATTCTGCCGTCTACAGGTCGTAACAGAAACCGACTTTCATCTGACTAATGAACTTTTTGCCAGCTTCTCATGTTCCAGCGTCGATGGTCATTTTGGTCATTTGGCTGTTAGGGCAGGTCTCTTGACAACACAACGTGCTCTTATGTTGCCTCTATGAAGTCGACGGACTAATGTTCGAACACTAACACGACCATCTGGAGGCTAGTGATGTCTAAGCTGCGGGATAGGGTAAATGGGTTGGCTTTAGCACGACGAATAAGCAGTCTGTCATCACGACGGGTAGATAAACGGGATCTTCCGGACCTTGGTCTATATGAAGCGCTTTTCTGTCATTGCCTTCACCAAATCTAATCATTTGAAAACCTGGGATGTATAAATTCGTAGAAATCTCAATCTGATTAAAATACAGATCCTGTGTCCATGCAAGCTTTTATTGTAAGCAAAGCTTTGACACGGGATCTGTATTTTAACCAGATTGTAGAAACCTGGTATATAAGGCGAGTTTTAGTCATAATGTTATAACTATTACATTATACATTAAACTCCCGAAATCTTAATAGTTTATTTTTGCTGAAAGGACATCATGGCTGATTTTAGGTAAAACAGAGGCGAAGGATACCAAAGGGACATTCAAACTCATAAGTCGAAAATTAAACAGACAACGCTATGGCTAAAAAAGAAAATGACAAACAGACAAACAACAGTACACAAAACAACATAGAAAACCAAAGACTGAGCAACACGAACCCCAACAAAAACTGGGGGTGATATCAGGTTCTCCGGAAGGGTAAGCAGATCCTGCTCCACATTTTAGGTAAAATAATATTTTTTTTTTTGTTATTTAGCATACATGTTCTACATCGTGTTTAAACTTCAATTTGTCTGCTAATAAATAACTTCAATTTGTCAGATAATAATAAATACAATTGTATAGTAAAGATAAAAATATGAATATGAAATGATTTTTTAATTAATCGATTTAAAATAATTTATAAATTTATTATACATTGCTGTGTGCAGGTTTATCTCAGCCAACTTAGATTTTTTATTGTTAATCGTTAATTGAAATAAATATTATTATACATTCTGTTTTATTTTTGTATTGTTACTGTTCAACAATACACTTCATCTGGGACATAATATATTGTCGGTATGCTATTCCCAGACTTCATGTAATATTCTTTGTTTCACAACACGAGTTTAAGAAATGTGACAACAGAAAGAAAATATACGGCAAACTGAAAAATATATGATAATTATATACCATTTAAATGAAACAGCTGAAGAAAACACATTTTATTTTAGTTTCAGGATGCTGCCATCGATTTAAAATGATTTGAATTAGATAAGAGAAATGACAAAAGCACACAATAATCCACTGATTCTCAAGATTACAGTCTACAGATAAATTGTTTATTTATTCAAAATTGACAAAAAGTTTAATATGGCAGACATTGATCATCGAAACCGAGTTGTTTTTCTTGGCGCAGGAGATGTCGGAAAAAGTTCAATATTGCAACGTTTTTTGTTTGATACTTACGATGAAAAATACACAGAAACAGTAGAAGATTTGTTTTCTAAGGAATATGACATTAAAGGTATTCACTTAAAAGTTGATTTTCTTGATACAGCCGGTAATATTGCTTTTCCAGCAATGCGACGCCTCTCTATTGTAAATGCTCATGGCTTTGTTCTAGTTTATTCGATCACAAATGTACAAACATTTAAAGAAGTCAAACAATTATGGGAGCAAATTAAAGAAATGCGAGAAAATTACGAGGAAATTCCGTGTGTAATTGTGGGAAATCATTTAGATCAGGAAGATAGCAGACAAATTGAAAGATTTGATGCTCTGAATTGGGCATACAACGAGGACCTAGCAGGAGGATTTATTGAAGTTTCTGCTAAGGATAATATTGGTATAAATGACATTTTTAAAATACTTTTAGAGCAGGTTAATCATCCTAGAGACAAACATACTGATCATTTCTCACTTCGACGAATGAGTGTTCATTTTGTAGAAAACAACGAAACGGATACTTCTGATCATAACGAAGGTCAGGCAGATGATAAATCCAAATTTTCACGAAGTCGAAGTCGCAGTTTAATTAGAAGGGGAAGCAAACCAAAGACGAAGCGATCATCTAAATCAAAGAGCGATTGTGTTGTATCTTAGTGGACATACAGATTTTGTGACATTCACAGGACCAGTAGTGAGGCTGGACTACAGCTGTAGGTGTTTGAACACAATCTTATAATAACCGATTAATGACAAGGACCTCACGCATTTAGACTTGAAAATATGTGTGGTAATTGTTTAATAAATGCTCAACAATGTTATGAATTGTTATTTAATTGGCTGATTGTCAATTTCGAATTAGAAATAAAAAAAAGATAAATATCAAAACTAGACGTATAAATATTTGCAATACAGAAAACTTGGCTACAAATTTAATGATTTATGGTACTCTATTACAGTTCTTTCAATCAGATCATTATAATTATGTACATTTCATTTCAAGTATATTCTTATGTTTGTTGAAGACAGAAAAAAAAACAATCTTTTGTCACACTTCCGTCTTTTATAGATCTGACTTGAAATGTGCCTAGATTCAGTTTCAGTTCATGATTTTTAAAATTAAAATATTATTAATAGCACACAAATGAATTTTTCTGTTCATAAGTAAAATCATCGTTACAAACGGTAATGAAATATAATCGTAGTTGTAGCTAAAAATTGGGCAGGTTAATCGGGCTAACATCACCAGATCGAGTGAACACGTAGCAGCATCTTGTGAAACAAAAATATTTGAACAAAAAATAGTATTTGAAATTGATCTGGTGTTTTTATATCAAGCGCTGCTTTATTAAAAATCACATTTCCAGGCAATTTTCTTGTATCAAACTTTACTTTTCTACTTATGTAGCTGCGACGATTCTGTATTGTACACCTTAAAAGAAATTTGTGATGTTTTTTAGTTTTGGTGTTGAAAATAGTACAACGCATGCCCTGGTAGAAGGAAACGATGTCGTTTTCTCTAAAGTGAAAACGGCTTTGAAATCACTTCCTAATTTACATATAATTGTCGTCCTTCACAATGCAGTTTCCGGTCACATTTTCGACACAATTATAGTTTTACTTAATAATTGAAGGCTTCTTTTTTAATTTTATTAAGGTTGATTGATTGATTGTTGGTGTTCAACGATACTTTCAGCATACTTTGCTATAACACGGCAGCTAGGATTTATTTGTGGAGGAAGCCTAGGTATCCGGAGAGAAACATCGACCTTCGGCAGGAAAACTAGCAATCCTAGTATATTAAGATAAGAAAACGAACGCAGCTTGTCATAAGCTGGGATCGAACTCACAACCTCAGTATTGACAGGCTAGTTAGACTACTCAACTACCGAAGCCACCAAAGTTTATTATGGCGGTATAACCGTTTACTCAAAGCACAGTTTGCATGTACTTTCTAATAGTTTCCGTGCCTAAGAATTGTTTATTAAAAACCACTTTTTCACTTTGTTAAGTTTTCAATATTCACATACAGTGTTCACTTTGTCACGGAGATGACGTGCAGTCATGGATATTTTGTCGCGTGTGGGTATGAAACATTAACTTAATATACTTTATAAACATCTAGCCAATCAAAGTTGAATCCTCATTAAACGTCTGTGTGAAAAACATAATTTCATATAGCCTGTTCGTGAAATGTCAGACTTAATACACAATTAAAACATTTAACTTTATTCTTGAGAAATATGAACTTTTATGTCTTTGCTTATTTGCACTATACGATTATGTGTCTATAAATCCTAGTAAATGAGTTCAAAAAGTGTCATGAATGTCTTGCATACCTATTGGAACTATCAAGCTTACGTTCAAAGAAAACGAAAATACGAAGATTTTTTAGTTTTTTTTCAGGATTAACTTTCCAGCAATTCTATTTTATTCATTTCTATGACAGATTTTAAAATGTATTATGCACAGCTTGCTTTTGCTTTTGACACGAAATGTTTCTTAAATGGTAAGGTATTTAGGTACAAAATTAAAGAGTGACTGCTTGAAGTCGTAGATAGGATCAGTTTAGGGGAAATCTTTTGGTAAGTGCGAAATTTTTGGGTTGTAAGTTTAAGTAAAATACACATTTAAGTGTAATATTATGATTGAGGGTAATTTCCAATGTATTTGTTTCATTCACGGGGATGAAATCTAAAAGTTAATAAATCTTACTGTAAATAGAATATTAAAGAGTTTATATCGTCTACTTACATGTAAAAATAGTTTTCACAATTTTACATATTTCCGTAAAATTAGAATGCTCTTTACTTCCAACACACTTTTTGTTTTGGTCACCGATTTAATTCTTACACATGTTTGGTACCATAACTTAGAATTTGCCAGAATCTGTCAAAATTGTGGTTTTAATCCATCTTCAGGAGTTTATGATTTGGTGAGACAAATATAAAAAGAAGATGTGGTATGATTGCCAATGAGACAACTGTCCACAAGAGACCAAAATGACACAGAAATTAACAACTATAGGTCACCGTACGGCCTTCAACAATGAGCAAAGCCCATACCGCATAGTCAGCTATAAAAGGCCCTGAAATGACAATGTAAAACAATTCAAACGAGAAAACTAACGGCCTTATTTATGTACAAAATGAACGAAAACAAATATGTAACACATAAACAAACGACAACCACTGAATTACAGGCTCCTGACTTGGGACAGGCACATACATACATAATGTGGCGGGGTTAAACATGTTAGCGGGATCCCAACCTCCCCTAACCTGGGACAGTGATATAACAGTACAACATAAGAACGAACTATAAAAATCAGTTGAAAAAGGCTTAACTCAACAGATGGACAAAATACAAGTGGACGTGGCAGGGTACTTGTACATCCCAACAACATAAAGACATTAGGAACAGATCTGAGAGTACTCGCAGTTATCTGACAGCTAGTTCAAAGCCACTAACAACTAATAAAAAAATCATGCATCTAAGACTAAATTATCAATCCGTACACATCCAACATCCAATGGATTTAGTGTAAAGACGTCATAAACAGTAAGAGAAAACATGACCTTGTGCAATGCCAAGATACAGGTATCGACAGATTGTAGATCCATGAATGTGTATATGTATATAACATACTAGTAATATTTAGTTTGTTTTAATTTACTGATAACAAAATCAATATTTATACCAATAAAACAATATTCAATGATCTTATTACAGTGTTGAATTGGTAACCTTTTAGAATAAGTTTATTTAAAGGAGCGATAAGTTTACAAGGATCATTTCTAAATTTCCGGGCACGGTTAACAACATTTCCGTAAAATGAGGATGTGCTATCCCGTTTGAAATAAGTTTTCTACAGGTACAACCAAACTTCGAAACCAAATCTTTATATCTATGGAAAAATTTAGTAAAGGTTTTAAGTAATTTATGGTAACGATATCCCTGGTTTAATAATTTACCAGTAATACATAGATTACGTTCGTTAAAATCAAAACGTCACAACAGACACGGGCATAGCGAACGAGCTGTGAAATATAAACACCGTAAGATGGTGCCAAAGGAACATCACCATCTAAAATGGAAAATTAACAATAGGGAACGAAAAATCGTCCCTTTGTCGTAAATTTTAGTGTGGAGTTTCCGTTTAAAACCGAAATATATAAATCTAGGAAAGGACAGTTATTACCGTTTAAATTTGATTTATTTAAAGTAAGTTCCTTGGGGTAAATTTCAGCAGTATATTGAGAAAATTCTTGATTATTTAACGAAAAATATCATCAAGATAACGGTAAGTGTTGTTGAATTTATCAATTAAATGCAATTTCGACGGGTCTTTACTGAGTTTAGTCATAAACTGTGATTCGTTACAGTACAAACACAAGTCTGCTATTAAAGGGCACAATTAGTGCCCATAGGGATACCTACAACCTGTCGATAAACTTGTTGCCGAAACGTACATAAATATTATCAAGAAGAAAATTAACAGCTTCAATCATCTCATCACACCTCCAGTAAGTATATCTAGCATATTTACCTTTCTCATTAGAGAAGAAGGCTTTAAATGAGTTGCAGCAAATATATTTGCATTCAGCTTTACCAAACGACCATTTAATTAAATAGGAAAACTTTTGTTTGATAAGATAGTGTGGGAGTGTAGTGTAAAGAGTAGAAAATCAAAACTGTCAACAGAATCAAAAGGACCATCAAAAGCATGTAATTTATCTAAAACATCCAAAGAATTTTTACACTCCAAAAATAGTTTATACCACTATGTTCATATATTTTATTACATTAGTTTATGATAAGCTCTTTAATAGTAGTTAATGAACTTGTTAAAAGCACTGAAAGATTAGTTGTAGAACACTTACTAGAGGCCGAGATGAAACGATATTTAAATGGTTTTTGTGTAGTTTAGGTAGCCAATACATAGTAGGGACCTTCAGGAAGCCTTAAGCTTTGATGTGGTTGTGATATGTTTGTTTACTATATGACTCTCTGCGGAGCGGATGGACTTGAATGTAGATGAATTTAAAATTTCATTCTTAAGAACGTCCGTGTAGTATTTACGGCATAACACAATATCACACACCTATACCCCTCCAAAAAAAAAAATTATCTTCAATTTTTGACCCCTTTTAAGAAAAAAAACTTTTTACATCCAAAATAAAATTTTACTAACATTTTGTGTGATTTTTAACTTCAAAATTAAGAAAAAAAACACACTTTGCATTTATACCCCATAAAAAATAAAACATTTTTTGTAAAGAGCACACCAAAACCTTAATCCTGGGTTTTTATAAAACTCATTTTTCCCTAAGGGGAGTAGTATAGTACTTGTACTTTTTATAAAAAAACGTTATTAAAACACCCAAAAAAAAAAAACAACAAAAAAATTTCAAAAAACAAAAATAAAAAAAGGTCGGGAGAACTGACAGAGAAAGAATTCTGTGGGATTTAAGAGAAAAAAAAAATCAATTTTACTTTAAAAATGAAACAACCTACAGCTCCTGATTTATCAATGGATATACCATTATATCCAGAATTACCTATAGAAGATGGACAAAATTATAGACTACAAAAATAACAGAAATAGAAAAACATTAATAAATGAGAGAGATAAACGAAAATCACTATACAAAAATATAAACGTGGAGTTAATGTTACTGATGGTGTTGATACAAGTTTAATTTCGACATCTGTTGTTTTAGCTGGTATAGGAATTGCTTTTCCTATCTTTCTTCCCATACAAATTGCAGCTGTTGTATGTGGAAGTTTAGGAGGTCTAGTTAAATTAATTAGAAGAAAGTTGACAACAAAATCAAAAAACATTATGAAATTAAAACAATGGCAGAATGCAAGTTAAACAGCATAAAAGATTTAATATCAAAATCTTTAACTGACGGACAGATAAGTGCAGATGAATTTAAACTTATTTTAGATGAATTAGAAAAATTTAATGAGATGAAAAAAATAAAAAAAAGTAATTTTAAAAAGTTTACCAGATGATGAAAGAAAAACTAATTGAGGAAACAGAAAATAGAGTAAAAACGAATTAAAAAAAAATGGAAAATCTTTGATTTTCTTTAATAAAATCGTTATACGAATTTTAGTTGATAACGGAAATCCACCAAACTATGAATCAATTTTAATTAAATAAATGGATGAAGAAACAAAAGAAAATTAGTAAAAATGTAAAATAATGTTAAATAAAAATTTAATTATTTTTATCTTAAGTTGTTTTAACAGGTTCTTTTATTGTTTATTATCTAATATTTTAGATGAATAAAATGGCCGAAGGAGTTGCTGAGTTTGATAATCCTAAATTTAAAAATGATGATTATGATGAAGAAAAGAAACTACTTTTCAAAATGATGAAGATTTTCAAAGTTCTATAAATAAGGAAACTGAAGTATCAAGAGATTTATCAGAAAATGATGCTAAAATTCTTGAAAAGAAACTACAAAAAAATGATGAAAAGATTTTATAATGAAAATGGTCAAACTATACGTAATGAAGAGGGTTTTTTGTCAGGAAGATAATGATGGAAGACTAATGTTATATGTAAAGGTGAATTAGGTAATGATATTGCATTAACATATTATCAAAAAGGAGTATTAAAATTTTATAAATTTAGCACTATTCAAAGAGAATACGGTGTTAATTTTGTTAGAGATGTTTTAGGTGTAGATGATTATAAACTTCCTGAAAGAACAATAGAAGGTAGAGCAGAGTTTCAGAGAATGTTAAATGAAGCACCAATTCGTGAACTCAATAATATAGAAATTCCATTACAAGAAATATCTACACAACAAGAAGGAGAAGAATTATTAGAAACAGCAAGTAATACCGAAACATCTGTGAAAGAAATAGAAACTTCTTTTGTAGAAGCAGGAGTATCTTACAAAGAAATGGAAACACAAACAGATATGACAAAAGAGATGGATGGTATAATCAGTGCAATGACATCAGTAAAGAAGAGATTGCAAATGAATTAGCAAAACTGAATGAAACAAATAAAGACTTAGCAAAAGAAAACGCCAAATTAGAACAAGCTAAAGAAGACAATGATGAATTTCAAATAAATAGAATAAGTAGTCGAATAAGAGAGTTGGAATCTGAGAGAAGTGCAAGACTAGAAGTAATTAATATTAATAAAGAAAACTACGTAGTCAAGTAAACAAAATTAAAGAAACAATACGCAAAGTATTAAAAGAAGACACAACATTAGGTGAAAGAATAAGAACATTATTCAGAGAACAAGGAATTACAATAGTTAGTATTTTAACTGCTTTTGGAATGGTTATTGGTGTTATTGTTGAGGCATTTACTGGTGGAACTACTTCCCCTTCTCCTTCTCCTCCTCCTCCACCATCAAAAGGTGGTGTACAAGACTGGATAAAAAAACAATTAAAAAATCTTGGAAAACTATTATCTTTTCTTGCAGGAAAATTAGCAGCTGCATTACCAGGTATTATAGGTTCTATTGTATCTTGGTTATTGTCTGTAACAAAAGACGTAGTAAATTGGTTTGCAAACAACTTATGGGCTTTTCTTGTTTTGGTTGTTGGTTTATTGTATGCTGCTGCTAGGAATATTTAAAAAATAAATTAATAAATTTTATAAATAATAAGTGCTGTAATACCTAATACAATACTTCCAAATATTATTGCTTTTTTATTATCTTCGTGTTCGTCATATTCATTTTTTTGTGTTGGTTCTATTTGAACTGGTTCTGATTTTTTTGGTTCTGATTGAGATTGTTGAATCGGTTTTGGTTTATTTGGTTGGAAATCGACAGGATCGAGACCGGTAAAATCAAAATTTTTATTATTTAAATCATCATTTAAACCGAGTGTTTGATTTTCTGTTGCAATTACAATTTTGTTGTTATAACCAACAATGGTGTCAATTTGTAATACCATATCACTGGGAGACATATATAAACCAAGTCCATAAGCATAATCAACTTTACTTCTTGCATATTTTAAAACATTTTCATAATTCGATATCTGGGTGGGTAAATCGATAGGACTATTTATTACATCTTGTACATTTGCTAAGAATTGTTTTGTGCATCAAATCCTGTTCCTACTTTTAATATTTCTACCCTTGTTTGAGATTGTGCCCTAATAATGCCCATACAAACATTCTAATACTTTCATTGATACGTTCAATACCTGCTTTTGTAAAACCCTCTGATTTATCTAATATAAATGTTGTCCAAGCCATACTTATATCTTTTGTATGACAAATTGTATCATGAATATTAAAGAAGGGACCATCCCTGAATGATGATATCTGTATTCACCACTTGGTTTATAATATTCAGAAAAGTTCCTAATCCTTTAGATGATGATTCTACTTTTGTCTCCAATCTGTATTTGGAGAAACATCAAATTCATTGCATAATTTTGATATGCAGCTTTGTCATATGGGTTTTGTAATAACAGAAAGAAGAATCTGTTGGTAAAGGTGATTTAAGTTCTTTAAAATTCTGGCAATGCAATAATATAAATGAAATGTATAAAGTGATTTAGTAAGATTTGAAGTGTTTTGTATATGATCATTATAAGAAACACCACATCCTGTACTTGCACACCAGACTGCAAAGTTTAACTGACATTGCCACCAATCAAACGAAGAATGAATCCATGTATTCCATGGTTCGTTGGTGTGTAATGATGGGTTTTGATATTTTTGAAATAAATCGGTGGAAAGCTGTTTTAAAGTTTTCTTTTGATTTACAAATATTATTTGATCGACAAAATTTATATCTTTTCAGAATATTTAATACCTGGATTATATGAAACATTAGGATTATATTTAAATTCTTTTGTTATCATTTTTATATTAAAATGTACCACACTATTTCAAATATTGATAAGACAATTAACTTACAACAATACATTGATAACAGAGATGGAAATAAACGTATTGGTTTAAAATCTATAAGATATAGTGTAGGTTGGTATAATGTTTATGATGGAGTTATAAGACAGACAGGAGAAAGACTTCATAGGATTAAAGATGGTTATTATAGTTTCCAACAAATAGCGGATGAATTTAAAAAAGATATTGTATTATCCGTAAATGAAACAAATGGTATTGCGTCATTAAACACTCCTATTGAGTTAAGGATAAATGAAGATTTGAAAAATATGTTAGGATTTAATAATGAACGTAAATTGAACCTAATGAATTACATTTTGGAAAAAATTTGTAGATTTTGCTATCCATAAATCATTGTATATCCATTTGGAACAAGTTAGCACTTCTCATAATTATCTTGATGGTAAGCCAAGTACATTATTGGCTGTTATTCCAGTTGAGAATAAAGAGTTTGGTGAAGTTATAACAGCGAGATTTGAGCATCCAGAATATAAGTGTTTAGTAAATGATGTTATAACAGAATTGAAATTAGAAATTAGAGACAAAAATAATAACAAGATAATTAATCATTTACCAATTAATTGTGTTTTAGAAGTTATATAATTTATTTAATAAAATGAGCATACTTGGTGTCAAAAAAAACGTAGATACATCGGAAATAAAAAGGAAATATTAAATATGAAGAGTGAGCTTCAAACAATGGATACTAAGGATAAAAATTTACATCGGAGTGTCGCTGCCCTAAACATCAGAGTTTTAAATGTTGAAAATATAGTTGATAATATTAAAATAAACCAGACAGAAAAATAATAAGTATATATGCTGGAATTGATGGTCCAATACATGGAAATAAAAAGTTTAATTTTGGTTATGGTGGTGGTTATTATTTAATGAACTTTCCAGGACAAATATTGGGTATTAGTTTAGTAAGTTTAAGAACAAGCTCAGATATTATAGCCATTAAGATGATGGTTAATGATAAGTCAACTAGTTACAAAATGAGTTTGGATAAAGGTGTTACACACGGTTTTAATAACTTTTATACACCTTTTGAAGTTAAGGCTGGAGATAGAATAAGTTTTATTAGTATGACTAATAATCCTTTATGTATCAATACTCTAGTATCAGTGGTAATTGAATTATTTTTAACAAATTTAATCCTTAAAATGTCAGCATACGGAAACAAATTAAATCCTTACAGAAAATAAGAGAACCCCGTGGTGTGAAAGGTATTCGTCAAAGTGTATCAATAACAAATAATCCTTCAACTATTGATCAAAATCAACAGCTATTAGTGAGATTCCCAATCTAAGCAATAATGATGTTATTGTTCCTGGAACAACCAGATTGGCATTTGAAATAGAACTCACATCTACAGACGACAATGCAACTATATATCAAAACATAGGAAGAACAATAGTTAAAAAAACAACAATTCGTATAAGTGGAAATGAAATTATGTCAATTGATGATAGTGATATTTATCATTGTTATGTTGATTTATGGAAATCTACATCTGAACGTTTAAATATGGCATACCAAGGAATTGGTGAAACAAACATGTTAAAACACAGAGTTGGTGCGGATGATAAATCATCAGACATAGGTGATGAAGCAATTGCAACTGCATATGGTGCAAGATTTTGTATCCCACTTGATTTTGAACTATTAGAAACTCATATGCCTTTTATCAAGCAGGTCTTGGTGATAGACTTGAATATGAACTTACATTTAATAATTATAGCAATGTTATTAAATCAACAGATACATCTGCAAGTTATACAATCAAAAACATTTGTTTAGAATTTGATATGGTTACTGATGCAGAATTAGCAAGACAGATAAGACAACAAGTTAATGGTAAGATGGTTATTTTGTACGATAGAATACTAAGACATAGAAAAATAACCAAAACAAATCTGATACATTGTGGAATATAAATTTAAATGTTCCAGCTAGAAGTATGAAAGGAATTCTAATGTTGTTCGAAGATCCTGAAAGAACAAGTACCGAAACTTATTATAATCCTAACATAACAAAAGTAGAAATGACAATAGAAGGTGTTCCAAATCAACTATACAGTCAAGGAATGAAAGCATATCAACAATGGGATGAAATAAATAAATTCTTTGCTTTAAATTCAAAAGAAATAAAACAACAGAAGAAGTTTTAAAGGATTTAAATTTATCCTATACAACATTAGAAAATATCTTACAACTAATTATGCATTATGGTTAGATTTACGTTCAACAGATGACAACTCATTACACGGTTCAGGTAGAAGAATTGAAAATGCTTCTGAAGGTATAACAATCCAAATAACTAAAACAGCAGGAGCAAATAAATTAATAAATGTTTATCTGTTTGTTATACAAGATGCACAAATTAATTTTGAAGATGGAAGATTTAAAGAAGTTAATTACTAGCGGTTCCCTTAAAAATGGAAACAAACGAGCGGAGCGAGATACACCCGATTCCCTTTATGAATTACCAAAATATCCCCATTGTGCTATTATATGTGGACAAACAGGATGTGGAAAACAGAGTTTGTTCTTGATTTATTAGAAGGAGAATATAGTGGAGTTTTCAAATATATAGTCATACTTTGTCCAACCATCCAATGGAACAAAGCATACAAAATCGTGAATGGATTGGTGATGTTAGAAACCAAAACAAAAATCTAATAATTGTTAATCCTATTGTTGAAGTGAGAGAAGCGAACGGTTCCCTTTATGAAGAAGAGAAGCTACAAGAACTACTAAGAATGTTCTTTAAAAATATGCTGGTCATCCAACATTATATATCATTGATGACTGCAGTGCAACAAAAGAACTAACAAAGAAAAAGATATGCTGTCCGAGCTTGCATTTTCAGGAAGACATGCGGAACAATCAGTGTGGGTCATTTCACAGAGATACAACTCTGTTTTAAAAGATTTAAGAGAACAAACAAAATGGTTATGCATGTTCTACACAAAAGATAGAGATAGTTTTGATAATTGCCTAAGAGAAAATGATGTTATTCCTACTTTGGAAGAAAGACAAAGAATAAAGGAAGAACTTAAAAAAAAGAAACATCGTAAATTAATATTAAAGACAGATCAACCTACTGATTATTGGTTACTTAATTGATTTTTTTTAGCAATTCTCAAGTAATGCTTAAGTAATGCTTAAGTAATGCTTAAGTAATTCTTAAGTAATTCTTAAGTAATTTAACCAAAATAAGTAATTCTTAAGTAATTTAACCAAAATAAGCAAAATAATGCTTAAGTAATGCTTAAGTAATTCTTAAGTAATTTAACCAAAATAAGTAATAAAAAAAGCAATGCTGTTGGAAATACTAACAATTGCAACAAACACTGCAGTCTTATCATTGGTTGGATATGTTGTATTTAATTTTTAAAGTTAAAATAAATTATATCCGTTTTTGAAACGTATAAAATGAATGCTGAAGAATTATTAAGCGAGCAAATTGTGGAAAACATAAATATTGATGATGAAGCGAGCGAAGTGAACGGTTCCTTCAAGAAAAAAACGCGAAAGATTATCATCCGTTGTTGCTGGTGGGAGTAGTAAACAATATCTGGGTAAAGAATTACAACTGTCAGATATTGATAAAATGACAACAGAGCAAATAAACAAACTATACTGTAAATATGAAGCAAGATTGGGAGCTAGTATGACCAAGACATTAGGAAACTCTTTTATAAATTTATATGTCATGGGTGTATCAAAGTTTTTCAAAGTTGTTAATCCACCAATTTTAATACAAGACTTAGAGGAAGATCCTTTTATCAATAATGCTTTAACTAATACATGTTGTGAACTGTACTATAGATATGGAATGTATCTTGCTCCTTTTACTGCAATATTAACAACAGCAAGACATATCGAACCACTCGCTTCGCTCGATTTCCGAAAAAAGATGAAAATAATGACATAAAAATGATGAATGAAAATCCTGAACAAAAAGAAAACAAAGAAGAAAAAAAGAAGTATTTAAAAACCCAAACCAAAAGACCCAAAAGAGTAGCTGCTGGTAAGAAAGGTGCAGAAGTAAGAATAAGAAATGCAGAATTGAGAAAAAAGAAGTGGAAAAATTAAAAAGAAAATTCAAAATCAAACAAATAACAAAAGATTCTGATACAGAAACAGATTATGAATCAAACGAACATATCCCTTCTGTCAAGAAACACTCCAGTTCCCTAGTTGATTACAAATTTATACTTTTCCTATAAGTATTGTTGGATTGGGATTGTTTTTACAACCAAAGTAAGAAACCAGAAAGAATGATTAAAGAAATAACAAAACCAGAAAAACAAAAGAAAGAAATTGATCCTTTTGAATTTAATTGAGCGAACAAAGTGAGAATTTAAAATTTAATATATAAAATGTCAACACCAAAAGACGGAAAACAAATAGCAAATATGTTATATCATGCTGGAGTGGAAACATTGTTAACAGTTGGATATGCAGAAATAGGTAAAAGGTACTAAGGAGACCAGCACCAAAAGTAGATTTTAATGTAAATGATGTTGTAATGTTATCCATTGATATATTACTTGCAATGGCAACAAAAGATATGTTGATTAAGCAAGGTATTATACCTGCTGATATCATGAAGTAATAAAAGGAACCGCTTCTTTTTATTTTATTTTGTTTTTAGGGAATCGCTTGTCGCTCTAATAAAATGGCAAGTGCTTTAGCAATGATGCTTGGTGGGGCAATAACAAATGCTTTTGCATTTTCAGGGAGTAATTATTTATTTTCACATATGGGTAGTAATGCAAATGAAGAGAAAATAAGACATGATAAAGCTATAGAAAAATTAGAAAAGCACAAGCAGATTGGAATAAAAGAAGAATACAAAGATTAGATTTTATCAATGAACAATTACAAAGGAACATCATGCCGAACATACTTTTGAAGATGTTGACCAAGCAATGAAACAATACTATTACATTACAAGTAAACAATTAACTCCATTATCACCCAAACCTAAACTAAGTGATTTTATACACCATCAGAAGACCAGAAAATAGAGAAATTGCATTTGTTGTTGGTGGTATGGTTTTAACAGGTTTTGTTGTTTGAAGTTAAAATAAGCGAGCGAAGCGATGATTACCTTGAAGAAAATGATACATTTAAATCTAAAAATATTATTCCTTTGATTAAAGTTTTTAAAGAGGGTTATAAAGAAATAACAAAATAAATTAAATTTCAGGACATGGTTTTTCAAAACATATTCATAAATTTTGTCAGGTCTAATGAAAGCATCCCAACCAGGAGGAAACTTAGATAACTTTTTACCTTTAAACTTTTCCATTACTTCCATTTGTTTTGATGTCAAAGGACATTCTCCATCATCTCTTAAACAACATATCTGATAATTTGATAATTTTATTTTTCCTAATATAACTCTAGCATAAGGATCATCTTTCTCGGTATAAGCTTCAATCATTTTTAAAATAAAAATTTAAATTATATATTTTTTAATATCCATAAGGAAAACTTCTAATTAGATTTTCATTTTCATAACATACCATTCTTTTATCAAACATATAATCATAAGCTTTAACTTGTTTAACTGTTTTAAGTTGATGATCTTTTCCTATTTTTATGTTGTCATATTTTACAGTTTCATATTTTTCATTTTCATCAGTAACTATTTTTATTTTTTATCTAATGTAATCTTTCTTCAACTTCAGCATTTAATCTAAAACCTTTACAACAGCTAACTAGTTTTTCTGTATCTAGTTTCATTGAATAATCTTTTGGACCAGCAGATATAAATTGTTTTATGTGATTAGCATTGTGTTTTGAAACAATTTCGTCTGTTAAATCACCTAATTTACTTCCCATCATATTTTCTACTTTTTACATGCTTCAGAACCATCATCATTGTAAATACAAGAATCTGTGTCCATGTATAAAACTCTTTCTTGTAGAATATCTAATAATTCGTATAATTTTAATCTAGCATGTGCTGTTGTAAATAAAGCTATATAAACATTTACACTTGGATTAGGTTTAGAATATTCTTCTTTTCTTTATATTCAGTTAATACAATATTTTCATCTAATATCATGGTACTTATATCTTTATATTTTCATTAAATACTATTTTAGTTATATGTTCTAAAGTAAAACAATATTCTTTTGTGTAAAATTATCTCTCATACCAAAATGTCCCCATAAATTATTTAAACATATTTTAGCTATAAATCTTAATCCCGAATTGTGTTTAACTTTGTCAATATCTAGATTATAAGCAGCATTATCTATGATATATTGTATTTTGGTTTTACATTCTTTATCGTTCTCACAATCAGGTTTACAATATTTAGGATCACATTTACATCCTGAAGCTTCTTGTTTATATTTCATAAACGTATCTACATAAAGTTTAAATATATCTGTAGATGTTTTTCAAAATGTTCTAGTTCATATATTTTTGTAATTTATAACCTTTTCTATTGCTTTATCTATTTCTATTGTAGACCAAGTTCCTACTATAACTCTTTCCTCATTAGAATGTATACATTTTCATTTTAATATTTTACATTCTTTACATCTTTTATTTCATGTATTTTATCATGTTTATTTAAAGTAGGATCATCTATGTGTTTACATTTAAAAGATATTTTATTCATACATGTTCTACATAATCCAAAAAGTAATTTATGTGTATTATCACTAGTTAATTGTTTATAAGGTAAAACAGGGTGATACAATCCTTTAGGTGGTAATATTTTACATTTCATTATTCCGAAATAATTATTTTTATATAATCATCTACAGAAATATCTGTATATGTAATAGGATGTCCTATAGGATATTTACAATATTTATTTACTGATGGATACAGAGAACAAAAATCTACATATCTACCTTTTAAATCAGAAAGATTATTGTATAATTGAATAGTTTCTGTTCTTCCTCCATAAAATGCATCTCTTTTATCAATAGGTTTTAAATGTGGATCAACTTCAGGATATTTTTGTTGATCAAACTCACATTCCCATATTGTATGAATTTTTACATTTGGTTTTAGATAATCTTCAATAGTTTTAAGTCTTTCTTTAGTTTGGTCATATAACTCTTTCATAGTTTTTTATTTCTATCTTTTTACATATTTCTTCAGGACTATAACATTTTGTACATCCATGCCAATAACATCCAAAAATTCATAAACATTACGCATTTTATTTTCTATCATAATAATAACCATCGACTTTATAACATTTATTATTAATGAATAATTTCTTTTCACCTGCTCTTTTAGCATGTTGAATCATTATACCATATTCTAAAGAAATATACTCTAACCATTGTATTGATTTTGTGAATGTACTTCTTTAATTGTCATCTTTTGTGAATTCCAATTGTTTCATTTGTTAACATTAATGTTTTAAATATTTTGTACAACATTGAGCAATTGTAATATATTGAAATGGATCAATACAATTATTGGTTATATTTAAAATAATTTTTATACAATGTACAACCTTTTGACAAAATTAAAACATCCAAAAACAATAATAAAATATTTCTTTATAGAATTTAAATTTTTATCTTTTTTGTTTCATACCATTTGTCAAATTCTTTTTTATTTTTGGTAGTCATAGTATCAAAACCATAATATTTTTTATCAGGATATTTACCTTTGTATTTTTGGTTTTCTGTTGTATTAAAATAATGTGGAAAGTATCCTTTGTTACCTTCAAAACCAAATGTTTTGGGAAAGCAGCTAATCCACATAATGTAAAATTTATAGAATCTATGAATCTTAAATTTATTCCTTTAATAAACATAGCTGTTAATTTTAGTCCAGAAGAAATTATGTTATGTTCAATTTTATTTTTTACAATGTATCCTAAAATCGGTTGCATATCATAACCTTTTCCATAATGTGAAATAAAAGTGTAGTCTTTAAATTTGTCTCTTATGAAATATTTACAAAAGTTGTCTATTACAGAATTTCCTATAGGGTTTCATATTTAATTTTTCTACATCACTAAAACAATCATCTATGTCTAATTTTAACAAGTTTAAATTATCAATATTGAAATCACATTTAAATACTTTTACATAGTTATTTTAAAACAATAAATATTTTCTAAATCGTAAGCTATACAAAATTCATTATATGTATTCCTGTTTCTTGATTTGCTTCAAAATCAAAATATATATATTTATTATTTTTACTTGTTTTGGTACTGATGGTTTCATATAACATAAGTGTTCTTCATTACTTTCCGTGTATTTTTCGTAACATATTAAACATATTTTTCACCACATTTATGGTTTTTACCTGTATATGTTTTATTACATTTTCACAAACAAGTTGTTTTCTAATAGTTGTTACTGTATTATCTTTACATGTATGTTGTTCAGTATAACCAATTAAACATAATTTACAAAATCTACGTTTTGCTAAAATCCTGTTATGTTTGTTATTGTATCAAAATGTTCATCATGATAATATAAATATATTTGTTCGTTGTATTCTTCATTACCATTATATAAAATATGTTCTGTACTATTTGATGTAAAATAATTATTCTCATATTAAGATAATTTTCAAAAATTTTAAATCTTCCAAATCATTTCCTTCTTCTTTTATTTCTACTCCTGATTGTTTATGCAAATCTTCAGCTAATCTTTTTGTAATGGTCTACTTTCATTGATATGTTTTAATTGAGAATCTGTAAAATCTTTTAATAACTTATTTGAAGCTAAAGAAGTTACAATTGCCCTTGATAAACATATTGTATCATCATTTTTATTTTGATAATACTTCTTTTATTTATGACATCTAATATTTTTAAAGCTTTACCTTTTCCTCTTTTATTGGGTATAATAGTAACTTCAAAATAACTTCTTCTAAATTTAATTCTTCAGCACTATTTAATAATCTTTCCATTTGATCCATGAATAACTTTTTAACTGTATTATATGTTCTTATAGGCCAGCTTTTATGTTTAGCAATTATGATTTCATGAATAGGTACTATTTTAATTCTTCCATTAGGGTAATCTTTTATAGAATAATCTATCATGTGATCAAAAGCATTTGTAAATGTTTCTTGTTTTTCATCCTTTAGACTAATTTTATAATTAAATACATAAATACTTGCTTTATGTTTATATTCTTTTGTCAAAACAAGTTTATATGAATCTCCTCGCTTGGATAAAATTTTATCCTTTTTTGCCTCCATTTTTTAAGAAAACATTTTAGTTACTTCAAAATGTCTAAAACAAATCTAACAAATAAATTAGCAGATGAACTACATCATAGAGTTGTAAAATCTTTTCCTAAAAGACGTGTTTATGTTCATTCAATAGATCAAACATGGGCAGTTGATTTAATAGATATGCAACCATATTCAAAACAAAATAAACACTATAAATATTTATTAGCAGTTATAGATGTTTTAGTAAATATGGTTGGTTAAGCCCTTTGAAAAATAAAACAGGAGTAGCAGTGAGTGAAGCATTTAAAACATTATTTAAAGAAAGAAAACCAATATATATTTGGTCAGATAAAGGATCCGAATTTTATAATCGACAAGTAAAAGAATTGTTAAAAGATAATAACATAAAGTTATATTCAACTGAGAATGAAGAAAAATCCAGTGTAGTGGAACGATGGATAGGAACAATGAAACAACATATGTATAAATACTTTACTGCTAATGAAACTTTAAAATATTATGATATATTAGATAAATTAGTTAAAAATTATAATAATACAGTACATTCTTCAATTAAAATGACACCTGTTCAAGCAAGTAAATTAAAAAATGAATTAACAGTGTATAAAAATTTATATCCAGAAAAGGAAGAGAAAATTAAAAAACCTAAATTCGAAGTCGGAGATAGAGTAAGAATAACAAAAAAAAAGGGTAAATTTGAAAAGGGTTATACTACTCGTTGGACTAAAGAAATATTTGTAATTGAAAAAGTTTTAAATACAATTCCTTTTACTTATAAAATAATTGATTTAAAAGGCGAAGAAATAACAGGTTCTTTCTATGAACAAGAATTACAAATGACTAAGTTTTAAAAACGACGCTACAGACGTCAAACAAAACTGATGACAAAGACGATGCAAAGTGACTTTTTACAAAAAGTAAGACCTAGAAAACAATAATAATCATATTAGAAACTACCCCGGTTATGCATAACCGTTTCTAAATATAGCATTGAAAAAGTCAGCTCAGAATTGGATGAAATTTTACAAAAATGCTACCTAGGATTATGGGAACTCAAAAATAGCTTTTTTACTATCTTTACCATTTCTCGGGGTTCTAAAAAAAAATTTTTTCTCCAAAATCCAACAGAATTTTTTCGCGGTGTGTTCTCCCGACCTTTTTTTTATTTTTGTTTTTTTGAAATTTTTTTGTTGTTTTTTTTTTTTTTTGGTGTTTTTAATAACGTTTTTTTATAAAAAGTACAAGTACTATACTACTCCCCTTAGGGGAAAAATGAGTTTTATAAAAAAACCCAGGATTAAGGTTTTGGTGTGCTCTTTACAAAAAAATGTTTTTCTTTTTTTTATGGGGGGTATAAATGCAAAGTGTGTTTTTTTTCTTCTTAATTTTGAAGTTAAAAATCACACAAAAATGTTGGTAAAATTTTTATTTTGGATGTAAAAAGGGTTTTTTTCTTTAAAATGGGGGGTCAAAAATTGAAGATAATTTTTTTTTTTGGGGGTATAGGTGTGTGATATTGTGTGGCATACCACTACCACATTGTTGGCTGCTTTGTCGGCCGGTACAAACACAAACCGCTTTGAAAGTTTTTGAAGTTTATTTCTTATTCTGGAAATAGGTGTATTATGTACTCTATTATTTACTTCTAAATTATTTTCAGAATGTGATATTCTCTTATCTACCACATTCATACATTTATTTAAATAAGAATCAAGAGATTTTTATCAGATTTTTCCCGTTTACACAACTTTTACAAAACGAGGAAAGAGCATCTTTGGTGACTTGACACTCTTTCCAGGAGGACGATATTTTGGTCCTTTTTCAAAAGTTTTAACCTCTCTGTCCTGGACGATATTGAGGTCCCTGAACATATCTAAACATCGACGATTCACAGTTTCAAGCTAAGGAGTACTATTATCTACATTCACGTCTGATGTTACCGACGTATAATTAAAAATTAGACTTCTGCTGGGTTTTTGTATGTGTATGAAAGTATAGGTGGTTCTATGTTATCAAAGTAGGGAGGTATAAAGTTTTGAACGGTAGAGTCATTAAATATACTAGATAAGTTGATAAAATCAATACCTTTGCTAATATATTTAATTTTCAGAAAATGACGTTCATGATCTTCAGGTTTGTCGATACGCGGAACAGCTTATGGTGGCAAAAGCTGTAACTATACGCGAATATTCATACAGTGGGCTAAAGAAAGAGATGGTGTCACACTTTGAAAATATCGTGTAATTTACTAATGGGTATTTGACCCAGTTTACATAATAATTGATGCCTACCATTGTTTTTAAATATAGACAGGAGATTACCAAGTGTATAATTTATACGATGTTTAACTCGTTGATTTCGATTGATACGTTTGCCATGAGACGTATTATTTCGTTGTCTTTATCAATAATATTCATGATATCAATAGAAGAAGTAGTAGATATGTTCCCTTGTCCAAGTATATTGTCATTTAGACCCAGGGATAAGCTGTTTGAAGTCTTTTAATCCAAGACAGTTCGATAACTTGTAGAACGGTTAGTCTGTCTGAAACTTAATTATAATAAGTTACACATAAGGAGCTATATATTTATAATAGGAGGTTATGTAAAGATTGAAAGACTTTTTGAAGAAAAGTCCTAGTGTGAAAATTACTTCAGGGGAAATTGTCCTTACTTCTTTATAAAGGATTACTTTAGGTTATATATATCGTTTGGGTTATAAATGTTTTTTAAAGCAAATATCTATCGCATTTCAAAAATAGAAGCGGTAGTTCACAGGAGCGTTTGTGTAAATGAAACACCTGTCTATCTTAATGTGTATATTAGACTGTTATGTGCCAATTAACTGGCAAATGTTAAGCACGTGCAAACTATGCTACATTGAAAGAAATTATATATGGGAAAATAGTCGCCTTGATTTGTCGATTTAAACAAATGTCTTGGTTTTATCACACTGTTCCCGACAAGTACCGTACTCTAGTACTTACTGTTTAAAGAAAATATTCATAATACATATACATGATACAGCAAAACTGATAGCAGTATCATGATATGATCATGCATCATGCTAACATTTTTTTTTTCATTATCTAGTGTCAAGGTTAATTGTAAAGACATATTGATCTTGTCGCTGTAATTGTAAAAGACAGAAATAGTTGGGTTGTCTGAACTGTCATTATAGATAAGATCAAAGTCAACATATGACAGGTTTTAATGGTCTGTCAATAATAACCCACTGCTAAGCTTTATAAGATGTGTATTGGTTTATCACATCTGTGCAAAAGCATTATTTAGATGAATTTGATTTATACCCAGCATACCTGTTGCTTGCCTTTGATCTCTTTTGTTCAAAAAATGATACTACAAATAAAAACTTTTATCTAGCATAAATCAACTAAAAATTAACTTCATGGCTCATCGTCTTTCGAGTTAATGTTTTGTGTAAATGTGATCCACTTGTCTAGCAATGATTTGAATAGTGTTGTGTGTAATCGACTTACTGTTATATTTGTAGAAAACACATGTTACAAAATGTAAAAGATAGTATACTGTATTCAAATATTCGCTAGAAAAAAAATAACTATAGACAGAGAGATCAATTGTTGTCACAGAAACTATTCAGTCAAGGTTATTATTCATCTAATAACCACACAAGAAAGATAGTTAATATTTTTATGAAAAAAGAAAGTGACAAAGAAAGTGCGCATGTCACGTATATTTATATCTTCCATCCCCACCGTTGTCTTCATTTTTGTGTTGTGACCTCTCTAAATGTCCTTTTATCATTTCCATTTTCCAGCTCTATACATCTTTCGATACTTGTACATCCGTGGTTTTTAAATAGTTGACTTTGAATGTTCCTGATGAAAAGGGCGTCGGACACATACATGTAGTAAAGTGTAATTTTCATTCATTAAAGGCGCTCAAGTTATTTTTAAAGATCTCATATAAAGACAAGGAGATATGGTATGATTGGCAATGAGACAACTATCTTAAAAGAATAAAGGACAAAGATGTGAACAACTATAGGTTACCGCACGGCCTTTGACAATAAAATACTCGTACTGTAACGTAAGCTGGCCTCACTGTGACTTAGAGATGAAGAACATCAATAAAAGCGCTGTTCCTTTACTTTTTGTGTGTTTTTTTGGCTGTGCATGTACTGATTTTGTGTCATGGATGGATACCCCATATCCTTTGTTTTTCTATTATATATGAAAGGCTCCGGTATGATAATATATGCAACAATTCAAAGGAGAAAACCAACGATCTTATTTATATAACAACGATGAAAGAAAAACAAATGTGACAGACAGCGACGAACGACACCCTCTTGATAACAGTGACCTATGATTGGACAGGCACATAAAGAATTATGCCTACTCTGGGACAGTGGTGAAACAACACATCATAAGAACAATTTGTAAAAAATCAAATGAAAAGGGCTTTCGCATTAGATCGGTACAAAGCACTAAACAAATAACAACAAGATGGAAAGAAATTCCAATCTAAGACTACTCATGGTAAAGGCAGAACGCTAATTCAAAGCCCAATTTCAACTAATATATACAGCATATAAAAAAGGAGATGTGGTGTGATTGTTAATAAGACAGCTATCCACCAAAGTTCAAATGAAGTGGATGTAAGCAATTATAGGCAACCGTACGGCCTTCAACAATGAGAAAAACCCATACCGTATAGTCGGCTATAAAAGGTCCCGACACGAAAACTATGAAACAATTCAATTGAAAAAAACTAACGGCCTAATTTCTCCCAGACTTAAATGTCAATCAGTACACTTCCAACTAATTAAGTATTAAAACGTCATATTAGCAGTCCGAGAAAGCAATGACAGTCTGCAAGTATTATATTTGATACGTCAACAGTCGCACGACGGTTTAAAAATATTGAAAATTTAGGTATATAGTTATGGAAAAGGTTGTTGTAAAAAAAATTTTTTAAAAAAAAGAGAGAAGATACCATATGTGGGCAATGGAAAAAAAACCGACAATATCATGATAAAAAAAGTAAAACAACGAAAAGACAAACAACAATAGCGAATCACTACACAGAAAACTAAGATTAAACAACACGAACCGACCAAAACCCGATAGTGAACTCCGGAAAGGAAAGGTATTCCTGTTGAACAAGTGACACTACTTTTTCTTTATTTAAAGTAACACTCCTTTCCATATAGTTTTTTCGTTTATGTTGTTTTATTTTGTCAAACGGCTAAAAAACCAATAGGTATATACAATGTTCAAAATAGTTCCTCTTCTTTACGACAAGAAGTGAACAATTATTATTTCAAAGTTCCAAATATAATTGAAGCATTTATATATATATATATATATTTTAGCAGCCTTTCGGTGATACTTTTAATTACGTACATTTCTCATATTATGATTATAGTGTGTAAACAGTTGCATCTACTGTTGAACACTCGTTAGTCAATTGCAGGTTCAATTTGGCTCAAATATATGCACCATAAAAAGAAGCCATATGCGTGGAGGCTTTACTTCAGATTATAATTGGTGTCTTCGGAAAGGACGTTAGTAACAATTAAAGTATAAGACACGCGAAAAACTACGCCCAACAAGAGAGACAAAAAGATGAAATAATAGCACCTAACTCGTCAGACCTTTTAATTTATTCCTACCTCATAGTACGGATAACCTTTTATACAATTAGTACTTAAGTTGAATTCATACTTGTATCTGCTTGTAAGAGGATGACTTTAAATATACATACATGCATGTATATGCGACAAAATGTGCAATTTCGACTTTGCATACTAGTACTTTACACGAACAATAATATGTTTTCACATCTTGATTTGTGTTTGCTTAACATTGTATGTATAACAACTTGTAAATAACTGGCAAACAAAATGATACCCGCGTGTAATCTTATAGATCTTTTCATTATAATTCATATATGAAAACAATAACTTTTAATGGACCAATTTTCAAGTGTGAAGTTAGATAAACTTTTGGAATTCAGAGGTATTAAGAAGTTAAAACCTCTTTTCTCCTAACTTTCTCACCCACTCAATTTAGAAAACTAAGAGTTATAATAACTGCTTCCTTATATATGTATGCATTATGTAGTAGACCAGATAGCGATAATACCCACAGGTTATTTCCAGTATGGCTGGTATTTTAAACTATACTCTTGAGCCTCTTTGCGAAATGAATATATAGAGATACTGGACTATGATAGATCGTTAGTATTTGCAATGTTATATTCATAACCTGCAGACAGGGAATATGACTAAATGTTATTAACTTTAGAAGGCAACATAAGCTTTCCCATTCTGATGTAGTCTTTGCAGAACAATTTAAATATTGAGACCGTATTCTAAGCTACACTCTTGAGCCTCTTTGAGAAATAAATATATAGAGATACCGGACTATATATCGTTAGTATTTACAATGTTATATTCATAACTTGCAGACAGGGAATATGACCAAATGATATATACTTTGGAAGGCAACATAAACTTTCCTTTCTGATGTAGCCTTTACAGTACAATTTAAATTTTCAAGATACCGAATATACTATAATAATATAGTGTTACTAACTTGCTGATTCTGTATTGGCCGGTCCGTATGGAAAAACTTATTAACCGGACCAACCAGCCGTATTTAACGTATGGTTAAGGTGTCAGACCACCAAATAAAAATCCCTATCTATTTTCACCAAATTATGCAATTTTCACAGATTTCTTAATATTTTACCTTAAGTTTAACTTCATAGAAACCAGGTATATCCTGAACTGTACATGTATCACCTTTCCACATGCCAATTTTCAACCGATTATTAAAGTCTTGTAGGAAAGAACTGCCTTTCGGAAGCCAAGTACTACTAAAAATAACCCCTGGTTTTCTGGAAATCTTAAATTAGTATACTATGGAGCGCATTATACCTCAATTTTTAATGCAAATTCATAGACAAGTAAATTTTGGCTCAAAATAGTCTAAATATATTTCTCTTTCACCAAAAGTTTCATTTCTGCAAATTTGTTGGTTAGTTTAAGTAAACAATGACATCAAAAGCACTATTTTTTGTCAGAGTAGGGCTACTTTTACTAAATTGGAGGGAGTGAATTGGTGGTCTGACACCTTACTATTTTGAATAAACTAAGTCAATGAAGTAATTTCAATTTTTTGAACGAACCCCGAGGGTTGACTGGGATACAGAAATATGGTTATCCCTAAGGCTTGATCCTCTTCCAACCAGCAGTAAAACACTTGATAAAGTGTGGCGTCCGTTTGTCTGTGCGGGATGTATAAATTCTCAGCCACGTCCGATAAGAACGGGCACGTTAATCCGATACCTCATGTAGAGAAAGTGCCACGCTCTCTGGACGTTAAAACCCTTACAATAACTCTCTAAGGGGTCAGTATGTGGCCTGTAGCAAGGCTAAATTTCTGTCCCTATTCAATTACCCTCATTTACCAGTGGGATTCCAAATTTCCCGCAACTTAATCCCGGTCGACCTACCTATTGTATGAATTGTTAATTTGTTCTCGTCCTGAACATGCATGAACTATTTGCCACTCTACGAAAACCAACAACAATCAATCAATCAATAACATTTGTTATTGATCGATTTATAAGTGCTTACTGGACGTCCAGTAACAAATATTTCAAAGCATAATCAGGACGGGAACAAATTAACAAATTATTCAAAAGATATGTTATCTAAGGAAGGTCGACCGGGATCATGGTCTGTAAATTAAGACTCCCTAGAAAAAGAGGGCACGACGGGTATTCTGCCTTTTAACAGGCGACTTACGTACCCTCTGAAAGTTATTGCTAGTTTGTGTAACCTATTAGAGAGCGTGCCACTCACCTTATAAACGGCAACGGAATAGACCACTTTCGAATTATGTCCTTCGCCGGAAAAGTTCGTCAATTATGCGCGCCTTTGTAATGTCATTTACCAGATAAAGGGGACCGCCTGTATCCCTTCACTATTAAAGTTCATCAAGCGTCTTCGTGATCGACATTATGCAGGATAAACTAGAAATATTACTAAACGCACGAATGATGTTCACTAAAACCAAAGTTTTTGACGGAAATGCAACGAACTCGAAAGTGGTCTATTGACGTCCCCATTTCGGCAGGACGTGGCTGTGTATTTATACGTCCCGTATAGCCAAACGGATGTCCAACTTTAGGAAGGACTTTCCTGCCAGATAAGAGCTAGGTTGTTTAACATTGTAGAGACCGTGGCACTCATCTTATACAGGGTAACGGAATTGACGTTTCCAATTCGACAGGACGTGGCTGCGTATTTATACTTCCAGTATAGCCAAACGGATGTCCATCTTGAGCAAGGACTTTACTGCCAGATGGGATGAGTTCAGCTGATGAGTCCCGAATCATCGTTTGACATTTTGTGAGTAATATCTATTTTTTCTGTGATTCCTACAAGATATGGCTGCTTATTATAAATATCCCGTACAGTCAAACGGACGAATTAGATCTGAGTATTTATACATCCAGTCTAGCCACATGGACGGATGAGAGAAGTTAAGGGATGGTCATGTTTCTATAACCAAGTCAACCCTTTTGGTATCAAATTCTTGGATGCCGATGTAAATTTAACGTTTAACATTCTATTTTATTTTGAAATTTATAAAAGTACGCTTATTTCAGAAAAACATTTCAACGACATGTCATAGAGGAAAATGGAGACTTTTTATCATTTATAAGTGTTCGTTCGGCGAATGTATTTAATCTACAGTACATAAACGTCCCAACCGGTCGCCCAACCTTGTTTCCGATGTGTTCTAAACTACAATACTGAGTTGTATCTCTTTTAACTTAACGTTTGAATTTTGGCATTTATAGAATAAATCAATATTTTCTTCCAAAGAGGTATTGTCAGTCTCTCTTATATATGTTTTCTCACATGATGAAAAATTGGGAAATTTGCCTAAACAGACTGAAATTGACTTTTAGGGATTTTGAATAATAGACTTCAAATCACTTTAAATCAAAATGTTAGTCAGGGCTCTACATTGGAAGAAATATTTGCACTAAAATTTACTAAACTACGAACTATTAACTGGATAATGGTATCCACAAGGGGCATAAGTACACAAACAGAGGCGGACCCAGAAATTTTTCAGGGGGTGTCACCAATACGAACTCTCAACACAGTATGGTTTGAATATGATTTTTCTTTTTTTAATAGTGTTTAAAATATTTGGTTTATCTAAACCACTGTTAGTCTTTAGTGAATAGGCTTATTGTTTGACATACCACATCTCCTTTTTTTTACATTATAACCTAAAAAAAATTCTCAAACAAAAGGATAAAAAAAATCAATTTTAAACTGAATAGGCGGATAGATATTTCGAGGGAGTATTTAAAAATATAAAAAATACATGAATATTTGATTTCTATAAAAAGAAGATGTGGTATGATTGCCAATGAGACAACTCTCCACAATAGACCAAATGACACAGAAATAAACAACTAACATGTATTTTAAATAGCATTTACTGTTTAACTGATTAAATTAAATCAATCAAAGCGAGTGGTTTTGCTGGGTCACTTCGACATTTTAATTTTGAAATGCTAGATATCTTCAACTTTTTGTAACTTAATGAACAGTTCAATAACATCAGATTCAATAAAATAAGGGTCGAATGAAGTTTGACATCATCTAGTTACACTACCGGTATAGGTACAAATGTGTCAAGAATTTTTATAAATAGTTTGTTATAAACCAAGTCATACAAATTTACATTTTTCTACCATGCAATACTGTCTGCATGATTACTTGCCCATAAGGCAACAGTCCACAGGAAGACATATCAGTCTATTTCGACTCACAACAAAAGTTTGAACTGATGACGAAACATTAAAATATAGCTTATGCTATATAGATGATGTATTTTGATTAATCTTTTTATAATAACAGTGAAAGATAAAATATACACCTCATCTATCCTAATGATTTAGATGTTAAGGACACTACTGAAACAAAGAATTCTGCCTGTAAACAGATCTATAGACAGCAATAGATGTTTCAGCACAAAAAAAATTGAAAAATAATTAATGAATAATACGGAAGCGTATTAGCGCCACACATTTTTTTTTTTTTTTCCCTATCTTTGCGTTATAACGCAAACATTTGCGTTATAACGCAAACCTTTGCGATATAACGCAAACCTTTGCGTTACAACGCAAACCTTTTGCGTTATAACGCAAACCTTTGCGTTATAACGCAAACATTTGCGTTGTAACGCAAACCTTTGCGATATAACGCAAACCTTTGCGTTTAACGCAAACCTTTTGCGTTATAACACAAACCTTTGCGTTGTAACGCAAACATTTGCGTTATAACGCAAACCTTTGCGATATAACGCAAACCTTTGCGTTGTAACGCAAACCTTTTGCGTTACAACGCAAACCTTTGCGTTAAAACGCAAACATTTGCGTTACAACGCAAACCTTTGCGATATAACGCAAACCTTTGCGTTATAACGCAAACCTTTTGCGTTATAACGCAAACATTTGTTTTATCTTAGTTCTTATTTAAGATTCAAAGGAAGCAGCAGTTATTAATGGAGGAGGCTGCATATATTAAAATTTATCTTCTTTGTACTCATTGCAAAGTAAAATGCTTTACTATTTAACTAATAATGAGCAGGATAATAGATATATGTGGTATGAGTGCCGATGAGAAAACTCTCCATCTAAGTCATAATTTGTAAAAGTAAACCATTATAATTCAAAGTGCGGTCTTCAACACGGAGCATTGGCTCACACCGAACATTAAGCTATAAAATGCCCCAAAATGATATACATGATAATATATATACATATATTACAATGAAAATTGAGTAAATTAAAGTTTTACCGAAGAAAGAAAAAAAACAACTCTGCTAATATAGCTATAGCCGAATATAAATATACTTCCAAAGTAAGCTCTCCTTTGAGGATTGTGTAAGGTTGGTTAACTACCCTTTTGTAATAAATGAATAAAATGAAGATGTTTTAATAATAAAATTATGTTCTCTCCATTTAAATTGCTACCAAGTTACCACTCTAGATTGAAAATTTCATGACTTTTATCAAAGAATCTTTATCATATTCTGAGATTTAAAAAAAAGATTTCTAACATCAAAATTAAAAATAAAAAATCTTTCTTAATTATTCATTTTACAGCAGAAAGATCATTTTGTCTATTTGCCTTGACAGTTTTACAATTGTATGACATTATTTTGCTCTTATCTACTTCATCAAAATTTTAAAAATGTTGGCCTTTCAAATAAAATATGCCTATAACATATCTATTTTCTTGTTAAATTATATACTTTTCTGATTCCTATGCATATTTATTATAATGACTTTTCCTTGTATTTATGGTTCTTTTCTTAACTAAATCACAACAGAAGTTTAATGACAGACGGGCATATACAAAACTTAATGAATAATTGAAATCAAAATGTTTGCGATATAACGCAAAGGTTTGCGTTATATCGCAAAGGTTTGCGTTATAACGCAAATGTTTGCGTTGTAACGCAAAAGGTTTGCGTTTTAACGCAAATGTTTGCGTTATAACGCAAAGGTTTGCGTTATAACGCAAAGGTTTGCGTTATAACGTAAAAGGTTTGCGTTTAACGCAAAGGTTTGCGTTATATCGCAAAGGTTTGCGTTGTAACGCAAAGGTTTGCGTTATAACGCAAAAGGTTTGCGTTGTAACGCAAAGGTTTGCGTTATAACGCAAAGGTTTGCGTTCAACGCAAAAGGTTTGCGTTATAACGCAAATGTTTGCGTTATAACGCAAGATAGGGAAAAAAAAAAAATGTGTGGCGCTAATACGCTTCCGTAGAATAATTTTTCGATTGACACTTTCAATATTTTTTGGATTTGAATTATTGAGTATCGCTATTTTATAACGTAATGTAGTTTTGATGTTATGTACATCAGAAAAAAAAGTTAATCATTTTAGTCAAGATTTTCTATTGAAATATTTCATTGTATTTTTACCGAGACACGGAATAGATAGAAGTGCGTTCAATATATCGTAACAAAACAGAACTAACTATGTTCAACTTTGGATCAGAAACCAATCAACTGACGGAAATTATTCTCTGTATAAAGAATAATCATTGGCAAATCGCCTGTGAACTAATAATGGTACAGAGTCATAGATTATATTTAGTTTCAATATTGGCTTATTCAGCAGAATGTTTGTTTATCCGCAGAGCTAAGACCAAAGATGAGAAATTTGTAGTGATTCTAAAATTGGACAGCAGACGATAACATGTTGTACGGAAATAATGTCAAATAAATGATTTGAACTCAGCCTTGTAGAAATTTAGAGCTTTCTTCATTAAGTTAGAAAGTTCCTTTATTGCACAACAATATTGGATCATTCTTTGTTGTAGTGAAATCACATTCACTTGTTCACATCAGAACGCTGCTACTCTGTTCCACTGCTAAAGAGAGGCGAAGGATACAAAAGGGACATTCAAACTCATAAATCGAAAATAAACTAACAAAGCCATGACTAAAAAAAAAAAAACAAACAGAAACACAACAGTACACCAAAAAAACATAGAAAACCAAAGACTGAGCAACATGAACCCCACCAAAAACTGGGGGTGATCTCAGGTGCAAAACTATATGTGTCGAAACAACATGGATGCCCCTGTCTGCATCATTAGTGAAAAAAAGAAGGACAAAATACATGTACCAAGTGGATAATAAAAAAAATCATAAAACAATTAAGACAAGCAACACAATGGCTGAAAAACAAGAAAAACACGAAAAGACATATATGACAAATTCCAAACACTTCACAAAACACCAAACATATTGAGCAGTACGAATTGTTAAATATACAATTATCACAAGGAAGTTAGGGTGAGCAAAACACGATCTGTAAATCAGTACAGTATAGTTACCACTCTAGATTGAAAATTTCATGACTTTTATCAAAGAATCTTTATCATATTCTGAGATTTAAAAAAAAGATTTCTAACATCAAAATTAAAAATAAAAAAATCTTTCTTAATTATTCATTTTACAGCAGAAAGATCATTTTGTCTATTTGCCTTGACAGTTTTACAATTGTATGACATTATTTTGCTCTTATCTACTTCATCAAAATTTTAAAAATGTTGGCCTTTCAAATAAAATATGCCTATAACATATCTATTTTCTTGTTAAATTATATACTTTTCTGATTCCTATGCATATTTATTATAATGACTTTTCCTTGTATTTATGGTTCTTTTCTTAACTAAATCACAACAGAAGTTTAATGACAGACGGGCATATACAAAACTCAATGAATAATTGAAATCAAAATGTTTGCGATATAACGCAAAGGTTTGCGTTATATCGCAAAGGTTTGCGTTATAACGCAAATGTTTGCGTTGTAACGCAAAGGTTTGCGTTTTAACGCAAATGTTTGCGTTATAACGCAAAGGTTTGCGTTACAACGCAAAGGTTTGCGTTATAACGTAAAGGTTTGCGTTTAACGCAAAGGTTTGCGTTATATCGCAAAGGTTTGCGTTGTAACGCAAAGGTTTGCGTTATAACGCAAAGGTTTGCGTTGTAACGCAAAGGTTTGCGTTATAACGCAAAGGTTTGCGTTTAACGCAAAAGGTTTGCGTTATAACGCAAATGTTTGCGTTATAACGCAAAGATAGGGAAAAAAAAATGTGGCGCTAATACGCTTCCGTAGAATAATTTTTCGATTGACACTTTCAATATTTTTGATTTGAATTATTGAGTATCGCTATTTTATAACGTAATGCAGTTTTGATGTTATGTACATCAGAAAAAAGTTAATCATTTTAGTCAAGATTTTCTATTGAAATATTTCATTGTATTTTTACCGAGACACGGAATAGATAGAAGTGCGTTCAATATATCGTAACAAAACAGAACTAACTATGTTCAACTTTGGATCAGAAACCAATCAACTGACGGAAATTATTCTCTGTATAAAGAATAATCATTGGCAAATCGCCTGTGAACTAATAATGGTACAGAGTCATAGATTATATTTAGTTTCAATATTGGCTTATTCAGCAGAATGTTTGTTTATCCGCAGAGCTAAGACCAAAGATGAGAATTTGTAGTGATTCTAAAATTGGACAGCAGACGATAACATGTTGTACGGAAATAATGTCAAATAAATGATTTGAACTCAGCCTTGTAGAAATTTAGAGCTTTCTTCATTAAGTTAGAAAGTTCCTTTATTGCACAACAATATTGGATCAAAGCCATGACTAAAAAGAAAAAAACAAACAGAAACACAACAGTACACCAAAAAACATAGAAAACCAAAGACTGAGCAATACGAACCCCACCAAAAACTGGGGGTGATCCCAGGTGCAAAACTATATGTGTCGAAACAACATGGATGCCCCTGTCTGCATTATTAGTGAAAAAAAAGAGGGACAAAATACATGTACCAAGTGGATAATAACAAAAATCATAAAACAATTAAGACAATCAACACAATGGCTGAAAAACAAGGAAAAAACGGAAAGACATATATGACAATTCCAAACACTACACAAAACACCAAACATATTGAGCAGTACGAATTGTTAAATATACAATTATCACAAGCAAGTTAGGGTGAGCAAAACACGATCTGTAAATCAGTACAGTATACACTAATGTAGCAGAAAATCAGCTCCAGATCAGCAGGCATAACAAAAAAAGTCTGGACAAGTACGATTTTCCAGAAATTTTCTACGTCAAAGGCTGTTATTTTGAAAAAAGTCGGTCATCTGGAACGAAATGCAAACTCATTCGATACATGTAGCCAGCTGCAGATTTGCAGAGATTAGAAAAATGTCCCAACAAGTACAATTCTAATCAAATATTCCATGTCCAAGAGCAGTAATTGGTGTTCTGAGCAAAGTGCGTCTTTATGTATCATCATTGTATACTAACAAAGTTCACTACGCTTTGGCTTGTTTGACATGCATGTATTTCTTATAGGTTATACAATAATTAGGGGGGGGGGGGGTCACTGCACATTCACATTTCCATAATAAACATCCGAAATCTGTATAACTTTGTTGCCTACCACTATTGCTGAATTTACATTGAAAACAAACTTAAGACTTACATCTTTGGTTATTCTGTTTAGATAATTGTTATATTTAAAACAAAACTGAAATAGTTTGCATTTAAATTTATTATTTTGCTAAATTAATTTTGTACTTTTTGTCGACAACAATTAAATGAAATGGCTAATCCTTGTGAATGTAATTTTATGTTCTAAATTCTTAGTCATAATCAATGATTATATCTCCCTTGTTGGTCAAGAAGGATAAATTTATAGCAAGACATCGCTAGCTTTTATACATTTTATTGATAACTTCCGCTCATATGTTTCTTTGAGAAGCCTCTATCGGCTAGCCTTAAATATTCAATTGAAGAACTGTTTAAGTTTACGCTAGGGGGCGTCTTTATCACGATTTGTAACCATTTAAGTTGACGCTAGGGGGCGTCTTTATCACGATTTTTAACGATTTAAGCAACTGTTTGGAAGAAGAATAGTGACAAAAGTCGATATTACTGCTATGCTTTATTTATTTTGTAGCATTTCATGGGATTGTCCCTTAATGTAATGTATGCTCATCACTCATTCCAGAATCAGAAAGAGTCTGGTAGATGTTTTTAATAAATACATGGAAGCGCGATTGTGTTTGTTGTGATGAATGTAATATATGGCACCATAGATCTGGTATCGAACTATGTGCAGTTGATTATGAACTCCTTCAAAGATCAAACATACAATGGCTCAGCTGTAAATGCCAGAGTATAAATGTGTCATCTTTTACATTTCACAAAAATGAACTGAACACATCAAATTACTCCAAATCACTCACACATGAAATATCATTCGAATCAGTGTCATCAAGATTATTAAGCCCACTAAAGACCAGCAGTCCAAGACTCAAAACGCAATCCTCAACGACAAACAATTCCAAAAATCACAGTAATAGAAGTAGAACACGAAGAAACAACATATTTAACTTAAACGAAAAAAGTAATATTAGAATACTAACAGTCAATTGCAATAACATAAAAGACAGTCATCAGAATAGAATTTAAAGCAGCGGTAAACTACATCAAACCTGACAACATTTGTGGAACAGAATTATGGCTCACAGGAGAAAACCAGAAAAAAAACTTCTATAAATGCGCTATTAAATCCAGCAGAAGTATTCCCAGATAGTTACACCGCTTAAAGGAACGACAGGGGAGAACTGGTGGTGGAGTCTTTATTCCAGTCCACAAAGACATTATATTAGTAAAACAATTTAGCCTAGTCACAAATTGTTAGATAGAATGGGTAAAAATACACCTAAAAGGCAAAACAGAACTTATTATCCTACATGCCACATACAAACACAAAATGCCTAGATGAACTAGTAAAATCATTACAAATGACAGCAAGCAAAACACTAACATTATGCTAACTGGCGATTTTAACTGCCCTTGATATAAATTGAGAATCAAGGTCAGTACCAACCAAAAAAAACGACAAGGAGACCAACCTTAACTGATGGAAATAACTGCTTCATTCCAACTCACTAAAATCCAGGAATCACCAACAAAGGAAGACAACCTCCTTGATAAAAACCACAAAACCATCACAGGTCAAAACATCCGAAAACATAATATAACATACTATATAGTACCTGACAAATCAGACCATGAAATGATAGTTACAGACTTCGACACCAAACCATACTACAAACGTCGCAAACCCAGGAAATTATAAATTAACTCAAGGTCAAGTTGGAACAACATAAAAGAAGAGATTACAGTATTATCAACAAAAATAAGACAAATGCAGGACGAATGAATAAATGTAGAAAAAAAGGGCGACACCTTCAAGAAAGAACTTGTTCAAAGCATAGAAAAACATACCATCTAATGAAATCCGCTCCAAGAACAACCTACCATGGATGAGCCACAAAGTTAGGAGGCTGTTCAAAAAAGAAACAAAGGCTATACCAACATGCTAAACGAACTAGAAAGTAGACAAATTATATGCAGTTCCAAAAAGAAGTAAAATCGCAAGCCAAGAAAGCAGAATATGCATACATCATCGATATTATTATCAAAGGCGTCTGAACAAACAACACCAAGTCATTCTGTAAGTGGATCGAATCCAGGAAAACAGATAGTATCGGGGTGTCACCTTTAGAAAATAAAGGGAGGCTTATCAGTGACAGTAAAGGAAAGGCTGAAATATTGATTCAACAATTTAGATCGGTTTTCACAATATTGACCAATCAACTTCAATACAAAAAACAACAAATATATCAACGACTCCATACCTGAATTAAGAATATAAACAAAAGTTTCCTTGTAAACTACTAGAACACAACATAAGCGAGCATATCTACCTCACTTAACCATGAATTCAAATATGGTTATTCGTCAGAAAAAACAATTGCTAGTCACCTTACGCGACTTTATGTACGCACCGACACCGGTCTACAAACTGATATTGCAGTCACTGATGTTTCTAACTGTACCGCATAATAAACTGCTATCGAAAATGGGAGAATACGAAATTTGAGGACAAATTAATAATTGGCTAAACATGCTTCTGACACAGAGGAAGATGAAGGTTGTAGTAAAGGGAAAACAATCTGAAGAAGTAAGAGTGGATTCAGTAGTCCAATATGGATAAGTGCTTGGGCCGTTAGAAAACCTAGAAGGTTGGGCGAACAACTGGTGAATACGATTTAATGCAACTAAATGCTACATCCTGAGCATCAAAAACAAAATCTGAAGAAGTAAGAGTGGAATCAGTAGTCCAATATGGATAAGTGCTTGGGCCGTTAGAAAACCTAGAAGGTTGGGCAAACAACTGGTGAATACGATTTAATGCAACTAAATGCTACATCCTGAGCATCAAAAACAAAAGCCAGAGATGCTATTCGCTCAATGGTCACATACACCAACAATTTAGAACAATTCATACCCTAGGAGTGCAAATATCAGAAGATCTCAAGTGGGCACCACACATTACAAATGTAGCAAAAAGACAAATTCAATCCTAGGTTTTCTCAAAAGAAACGTAAGATAAATTGTCGACAGGAATGTAAAAACACTGCAAACATTTCACTAGTACGATCAACGATGGAATATGCAGCAACAATATGACCCTACAGTGTAGCAGATACCAACAAACTAGAAAGAATTCAACGGCAAACAGCAAGGTTCATAACAGGTGACTACAAAAGAAGGGACGATGGATGCATAAAAAACATGCTTACGAAACTAGAACTCCAACAAGTACAACATAGTCGTACAAGCCAAAAGCGTATATTTTTGTCCAAGGTTGTTTCGGGGCTGGTATAGACTATGGATGCAGACGATTATAAAATCAGCAAGACCAAGAAGAACCATCACAGTCAAAAAGTTTGATATCTTTCAATCAACAAACATTGTCGAAACACAAGTGAGGAACAATACTAGGTGTTTTGATATTCCCGTCAGTAGAAACACAACAACATACAAACTAATTCTTTGTGTCCACAATAATTGAATGGAGCCATCTAGAAGACAAAGTTGTCCGTGAAACAAGCGTACAGAGTTTTAAATGTGCTAACTTCGTCAACAAACAGATGGCGCCTTCAACCCGTTATTTCAATGCCAGTATTGGTTACTTCGACATATACATACAGATACACGAACAATCATTCAGTTTATTCCCAGTTCGATTGATTTCATTGTTAACCCGTAACGTATAAACTATAGCGTATAAATTATTGTTCTTTCATCTTATGGTTGATGTGTTTCTCATTGGCAATCATACCATATCTCCTTATATAAATGTAAAATCTAAAAAAAAAAAAAAAAATGCTTAGACGATTATTCTGATGCGATTAATGTTCAGTGGGACTTTCGGTTGCCGACTTATGGCATAATGGCCATTGATCTGTTGATACAGTTAGTTGTTCAAATTCTAATGATAAAATATTAAAGTTTTGTTTATTAAAATGGGAGAATATGATGACATCAGCGGTGTCAGTCTTAAATATGTAAACAGTTGTTCAAAACAATTGAAAGTGAAACGAAAAGACTCTTCCTTACCGGATGCAAGTTTCAGCAGTGCATGCAGGTACTTAGTCAAAGACAAAACGATTTTCAAAATCTTTTAAGTGATTAATACTTTACTTTTACATCTTATTACCGCAACATAGTCGTATAAAACATGTTTTCTTTGCAGATATCAGCGTACTCTCGAAAACATGATACATGATATGTGCATGGGTTGAGACGATATAATAAAAATTGTGCTATTATGATATAATGTTGGTATTAATTGTTAAAAAAATATTCCTACTAACATGTCGGATCCGTATTAACAAAGGTATACATGGATAAAGGCTCATATTATCTGTTTCTAAATTTTATCCATCATTTATATTCATCACCGTCTACTTCCTAATTCTACGTCTCTTAACCTCTTTGACATTAATCTTTAAATAAAATACCCATTATCAATAATTTGAAGTCTTTATTCTCCATTTATTAATTTTAATGTAGATATTCAGTTTTACACCCTAATCTTAACCAACCATTAATAAACCCAATTTCTAATTTTCTTCCTGGCAGCTGTGTTGCTGGTTAATTATGTTTATCCAAATCTTCTTGTGTTTATTTAACTTTAATATTAGTCCTACCCTACATGTACATATCATGAAATTAAATGGGGAAAATTTAATCTTTTTCAATGACACATCTTACAGACAAATGAATTTAACTTACAGGAAAATACACTTCCCTCTCACTATATGCATATTGTCTATATAGCAACCAATCAATTGTCCAACGATCATTTTCAGCATAAAATAGCCCAAACAAAATATGAGCAGAAGGATGAGATTTATTTACATTCTCTATTCTGAAAAATATAATCCATTATTCATTGTAGATAATGGTACTAAGCCAGTAGTTTATAATAAAGATAATTCTAGTTTATGCTGTTTGAAGAATTAATAACATCATTTTGTAAATGAGGAAGGTTGATTTATCACAGGTTTTTACAATTTCCCAGACTTCTAAAACAAAATTGATTAATGGAAAACGCCAATGCGAACTAAAGATAGTAAAGATTGGGATCTGCATGTTGTTCATTGTGAATTATTGATCAAAGTTCGTTTGTTTGTTTGTTTATGTTTAACGCCACTTTCAACGACCATTGAGATATCATGAGGGTTACATTTTATTAGTGGAAGAAGCCAGAGTACCAGAAGAAAACAAAAGATTTTCAGCAGAAAAAACTGGCTTTCCTTGTCAATTAAGATTGCAGTCGAACACCCCATCACGATCGGAGTTCGAATTCACAATCTCAGTTACTAGTACGATCAACGATGGAATATGCAGCAACAATATGACCCTACAGTGTAGCAGATACCAACAAACTAGAAAGAATTCAACGGCAAACAGCAAGGTTCATAACAGGTGACTACAAAAGAAGGGACGATGGATGCATAAAAAACATGCTTACGAAACTAGAACTCCAACAAGTACAACATAGTCGTACAAGCCAAAAGCGTATATTTTTGTCCAAGGTTGTTTCGGGGCTGGTATAGACTATGGATGCAGACGATTATAAAATCAGCAAGACCAAGAAGAACCATCACAGTCAAAAAGTTTGATATCTTTCAATCAACAAACATTGTCGAAACACAAGTGAGGAACAATACTAGGTGTTTTGATATTCCCGTCAGTAGAACACAACAACATACAAACTAATTCTTTGTGTCCACAATAATTGAATGGAGCCATCTAGAAGACAAAGTTGTCCGTGAAACAAGCGTACAGAGCTTTAAATGTGCTAACCGTCAACAAACAGATGGCGCCTTCAACCCGTTATTTCAATGCCAGTATTGGTTACTTCGACATATACATACAGATACACGAACAATCATTCAGTTTATTCCCAGTTCGATTGATTTCATTGTTAACCCATAACGTATAAACTATGGCGTATAAATTATTGTTCTTTCATCTTATGGTTGATGTGTTTCTCATTGGCAATCATACCATATCTCCTTATATAAAATGTAAAATCTAAAAAAAAAAAAAAAAAGAAATGCTGAGACGATTATTCTTATGCGATTAATGTTCAGTGGGACTTTCGGTTGCCGACTTATGGCATAATGGCCATTGATCTGTTGATACAGTTAGTTGTTCAAATTCTAATGATAAAATATTAAAGTTTTGTTTATTAAAATGGGAGAATATGATGACATCAGCGGTGTCAGTCTTTAATATGTAAACAGTTGTTCAAAACAATTGAAAGTGAAACGAAAAGACTCTTCCTCACCGGATGCAAGTTTCAGCAGTGCATGCATGTACTTAGTAAAAGACAAAACGATTTTCAAAATCTTTTAAGTGATTGTACACTTTACTTTTACATCTTATTACCGCAACATAGTCGTATAAAACGTGTTTTCTTTGCAGATATCAGCGTACTCTCGAAAACATGATACATGATATGTGCATGGGTTTAGACGATATAATAAAAGTGTGCTATTATAATACAATGTTGGTATTAATTGTTAAAAAATATTCCTACTAACATGTCGGATCCGTATTAACAAAGGTATACATGGATAAAGGCTCCTATTATCTGTTCCTAAATTTTATCCATCATTTATATTCATCATCATTAACTTCCTAATTCTACGTCTCTTAACCTCTTTGACATTATTCTTTAAATAAAATACCCATTATCAATAATTTGAAATCTTTATTCTCCACTTATTAATCTTAATGTATATATTCAGTTTTACACCTAATCTTAACCAACCATTAATAAACCCAATTTCTAATTTTCTTCCTGGCAGCTGTGTTGCTGGTTAATTATGTTTATCCAAATCTTCTTGTGTTTATATAACTTTAATATTAGTCCTACCCTACATGTACATATCATGAAATTAATAAATGGGGAAAATTTAATCTTTTTCAATGACACATCTTACAGACAAATGAATTTAACTTACAGGAAAATACACTTCCCTCTCACTATATGCATATTGTCTATATAGCACCAATCAATTGTCCAACGATCATTTTCAGCATAAAATAGCCCAAACAAAATATGAGCAGAAGGATAGAACATTTACACATTCTTTATTCTGAAACATATAATCCATTATTTATTGTAGATAATAGTACTAAGCCACTAGTTTATAATAAAGATAATTCTAGTTTATGCTGTTTGAAGAATTAATAACATCATTTTGTAAATGAGGAAGGTTGATTTATCACAGGTTTTCACAATTTCCTAGACTTCTAAAACAAAACTGATTAATGGAAAACGCCAATGCGAACTAAAGATAGTAAAGATTGGGATCTGCATGTTGTTCATTGTGAATTATTGATCAAAGTTTGTTTCTTTGTTTGTTTATGTTTAACGCCACTTTCAACGACCATTGAGATATCATGAGGGTTACGGTTTATTAGTGGAAGAAGCCAGAGTACCAGAAGAAAACAAAAGATTTTCAGCAGAAAAAACTGGCTTTCCTTGTCAATTAAGATTGCAGTCGAACACACCCCATCACGATCGGAGTTCGAACTCACAATCTCAGTTGATATATATATATATATAAAACATACCGAAATTGCATTTACTGTGATCGAATCTCCAATTGTTGCTACGATAAAGGAACATATCAATAACAGTCAACTAAATCCTGGTGGCGTTCGCAAAACTATCTATGCATAAAGATGGAAAGTTAACAATGAGAAGTTTTGTTTTTGTCGTAAACAGTTCTCAACCGACCTTCACTGTCAACTTCTATGTGTAATTAAAGACGTGAATTTGAGGGATAAAGCTAGTCTCTTTTTCACTCTTCTTAGGAAGCCCCTTTATTACATGTGTTTAAAGCGAATAACGTAGCAACTCGACAATAAAAGGATCTCAGTTCGTTCCCACAAGAATGCCGTCTGTCTATTAAAAACCCGTTTCAAACGTAACAAATATATGTCATTGAAATATATACACCAGTTTGACAGATACAGAAACTTGTTGTTAAAATTGTAGTTATTTTATTGTTACAAGGCATTCGCTTCTCTAAATTATATCATAGTCAATTATTATAATTTAAACAAAATTAGACTACTTCTTTTAAATGTTTTAATGCTATAGTTAGCATGAAAAGGGGTAATTTGAATGTATATACTCAAACAGATCTTTCAAAATCTCACATCTGAATTACCACACACACACACAATAGAGTAGGTAGTTTTTACAGTAATATTTGAATGATAAAAGGTTGACTGGACATTTGTCTTGTTTCGTCAAAAATATCAAGGTCAATTTCGTGTGTGCATAATCAGAACAAACTATAAACAAATGCTTACAATTTACTTACACAAGTACAACGAAATTGCTTAGTGATTGACAGACTATTGCAGCCATTAAGTGAGTTTGAAGAAAGGCATATTTTTTATATCAATATAAGTTGCTTCCTTAAACTGCAAATATTCTTTGACTTTTATACACAAATATTAATTATTGTTTGACTTGAATCTGTGTTGTGTAATACAGTAGCGGATTCTAAACAATCTTGCACTAGTATGCCCCCCTTTTTTCCTCGAACCCTGGATCCGCTCTTGGTGTAATATACTGATAACTGACTTTTATTGTACATTCTTCTTTAAATCTTTTGTTATTCCATTGAATGAGATTTAAATGGAGTTTTTGAATGCTAGAAAACCTAGTTTAATCTAACACACATTCATGTTCATGTCGACTCTGTCAAGAATCTCGACGAGTTGTGAAATTTCAAATGACATATAAAAAGGAAATTATTAAAATTGTTGAGCATACATAATATGTCAGACATATGGTAAATATATTATATATATTTATATATATATATTAACCGCATTACACCTGACTTGCCATTCCAACTTGTGACCATGACATAAAAGTAAATCAGGTTCACAAAATGACAATAAGAGAGTGAATTTACTGAGCCATAATCCATAAAATCATATTGCTAGTTGATCATATGATACCAGTCTTTAAACGTGTAAATGAAGGCACAAGAAAAACAAACCCAAGGATATATCAATATAATCAGAAATGCTATTTTATCTTTTTTGTTTTGTCTGTATCACGACAAACAATGTACATTAAAACCAGTTTTCTATCAAACAGTTATGATTTGTTTGCATAGCCGTAGAAAGGAAATGCTAACTTATAGCCTTTTCCGATTGTAGAAAGGATTATATATTTTTTTACTATATTCATGATATTTAAAATCCATATTGTATTAATACTGTATAGGGTGCCATCCTCATTTATGTATGCCATATCATTCATCTTCATTAGTTGTCAAAGAAATCATTTTATAGATAATGATTAATTCTGTTTGCTGCCTGTTTAAAATTCAGTTGAATGTGAGGAAGGAAATTCCAAAGTCTTAACTGAAAAGATTTAAAAAAAACATTATGACTGCCAGAGATTTATTCACGCTATGTTGTCTTGTTTATACATTTTTTGAAACTTTATATGTTTTTGTTCATTTACGAATTAAAATAAAGTGTTGACGCCGTTGTCTTTGTTATTCCCTGTTAAATTAATTCACAATTTGTCTACACTCGGGGCGATTCAGAAACATAGTATTGACACTTTTAATAAACTGAACTTGACTCCAAGACCTTATGTTAACCTCTCGGTGTATTTTTTCCTTGTGTTGTTGCATTGATGTCTCATTTTCTTCTAAACACCGTATCTGGTACCTTTAAGTAGATTACAGAAAGACATTACAAAAGGGAACGAAGCAACAAACAGTAACCAATTACTGGTACCGGTATTCATTTCTGTAAGGCGATTTAAAAGGTATATGAAGTAAAACAGGATTTAACAGAGGAAAGATCTCATCAAAGAGTGATGATTCTATTATAAAATGTCGCTATGAATTTTTTTTATATAAGATACAATAAATGATAATACCTTAATTTCAAAAGTCTAAAACTATAACTGGAGGTCGTAAAAAGAACAGTAAATCCCATTTGATGAAGAATGAAAGACAAATATATGCGTGAGTTTGTAAACATCTGTTCAGAAGTAATATAAAAATAAGGAGATGTGGTAGCAGGAAAATTTAACGAAAACACAGACCAGACGTGGAAGTACACATTAACATTAAATCTTACAACTGTTTTGTGGAAAGATTCAAAAGGCTAAAAGTCATTAAAAAATAAACAAACTTTATCCCCTGAATATTGATTGATTGTTGTTTTCTTGATGTCAATTGGAAAATATGACAATCATATTCAGGTCGAATACAAATTGAAAAAAATGTAAGTTTAATAGATAAAGAGGGATGAGGATGTCAAATTAAGACTTCCAGTGAAAAACAAAATATGCAGTATACGGGCAGAAATTTAGCCTTGCAACAGGACTTGGTTGTCTACGAACCACTCAGAGTTGTTGCAAGGGTTCTTTGATCCACAAAGAGCCTACGTGCCAATCATCCTACATTACATATTTTACTGGTTGTGGCTGTGTATTTATAAATACCACATAGACAAACGGACGACACTCTTTTAAATGGCTTACGATATTTCTATAACCAAGTCTTAGGTTTACCGATGAAAAACATCAAGTCAACAGACAAAACAACCGAGTTTGAAAGGATTATAATGTTCTGTTTCACATGTGGTATTCTTCATTTTTTTTTAATTTTTACAACCCAGTATAAAATTAAGAAGATTCGGCAACCTAATATGAAATTAAGAAGAAGGCCATCCAGTATGAAATTATGAAGATGCAGCAATCCAGTATGAAATTAAGAAGATACGGCAATCCAGTATAGAAATAAGAAGATACGGCATGATTGGCAATGAGACAATTTTCCACCAGAGACCAAATGGCGGTGAAGTTAGTAACTATAGGCCGCCGTAAGTCTTTCAACAATGAGCAAAACTCAAGGTTATTTGATTAAGGATGGGTCAGAAATTACGACAAAGTAACTTGCTTGTTTTACAAAACGTAACTGCCTATGTAAAAACTTACTTAATACAAATTTTTAAAAATCCGGATGTTTTAAGTACCATTTCCTTCTCTAACTTTGTTCATATGATTATTTGTTTAGGTACGTACCAGTCGTGTTGCGTTTTTCTTAGTGATAATATCAATATTCCTTTAAAAAACCGTTTGTAAAAACTTACTTAATAATTTTTTTTTAAATCAGGATGTTTTAAGTACCGTTCTTTTCTAACTTTGTTCATTTGATTATTTTTTAAGGTACATACCAGGCGTGTTGCGTTTTTCTTAGTGATAATATTAATATAATTCCTTTTAATTTCTATTTTTGCATCAAACGAATGCACTGCAAGCATGATCCATACTAACCTCATGTAGGTTTCCTTGAAAATTAACCCTTTGGATTGTTAAAAATCATTTGCAGTAATGTTTAATTTATTATTTTCGGATTGATGAAATCAACTGCAGTACTGTTCAATTTAATACATTGCTGTTTTGAATATATTGTGTTAGAAATACGCTATGAATTAAATTGGAAAGGAAAACTATTTAAATTGGATTAAATTTTAAACACTTTAGAAAATCAGCTTGTCAAAATGTTTTTTTCCAAATAATATAGACAAACAATTGAAAAAGGTGTTGGGCCAAATCCCCCTGTATTTGTTTCACGTACAGGGTCAAAATCCAAAGGTACGGGCATTTAAGTTCTACTGGCTATATATCAAATACTTTTAATATTTTGCAACAATTTTACATATTTTCATTAAATCAAATGCTCTTCTGCACTACATGCTGCCGAAGAAGGTATTTTGATACAAAATTGCAAATTTTACATGGTTTAGTCATATTTTGCATCGAAGGACATCACTCATTAGAATGAATTAATGTGTATCCCAAAGATAAAATAAAGCTTTGCTTCAAACAAAATTTTTGTTTTGTTTCCCGATATCCTTCTTTTAAATTTTTTGGATAAATATTAAAATTTTCCCAAAGTCTGCTAAAATTGGGGTTTTGGGCAATCTGGTGTGTATAATTAGATCTGTTTAGAAATTAGTCATACGATTGTTAAAACCTTAAAGTACACACATTTGGGCTGTGATACTGTGAATGACAGACTTTTTTTAAATGGCTATCACGTGAAACAAATTCAATTCGACATTTTTCATATATTTTTCGCCAGATATTTAACAAAGAAATCTACTGAATATACAAGTGTTGGCTACTAACTGGCATACGCTGTCAATCCGCCCGTTTGTAAATTTTAAAACAACTCTTTTTTTTTAATTTTTTACAACTAAACATATTGAAGGCGCATTTAAGGTGTATAACAAAATTGTATCGGATGTTCTTGTCGGTCAACCTCTTCAGTACATTGATTGGTACTTGCGAATTTAAGTTAATTTTAAACTAACCGAAACATGACTTTATCTCTACAGCGGCGGTAGTTTGGAGCAATTTTAATGCCAGATGCTTGACGTTATTTACCTTTCGACAAACGAGCCTCAGACCATTTGTATAAATAAAATAATCAACATATGGAAAATAAAATACTTAACTCAAAGAAATTTTAAATTTGTTAGAATTCTAAAAATATCGAATTTAGTACGCCATGTCTCTAATGATTCACCTACTGTAACCTTACTTCCTATTAAATGGCCTACTGACATAGTTTTTTCAATAGCAATTTTAATTGAAAAAAAAACATATGTTTCCTTAATCTTTTTTTATCAAATAAATTTTCACTGAGGTATTGTTTGACTCATATGAAATAAATGGAAAGGAGATTAGTAGTTCTTATCTTTTTACCCCCAACAGATATATGTAATAGTTTCAATATACCGCTTTGATGATTGTGTTGGTACGACCTCATATGACATCATTTACTGTAGAAATATAGTGTTATTGACTTGAAACCGACACCTCTGTATCAGTTCTACAAATTTTAATTGTTTTCTTAGCAGCTGACACTAAAAATCTGACTTTTTGTATTGAATGTTTTTCTTGTTCTTGAAATCAGAGTGGCTTTAGTTAAGTCGTGAATATTGTGATTAAATAACTAAATTTCTACAAGAAAAGATATTAAACGATAATCCCTGTTTACAATACAACTTAAATTTTGAATTTATAATAGTAATTACTATGAAAATAACACTTATTAATTTACAAAAAAAAAAAAGATACGTCTACAGTAAACAATAATTGCACACGTACATATGCAAATTTACAAAATGTACATATTTTTTATATACTAAATGCTACGGAGGAATGGGTGAATATTATTAGTTACATAGTGGTGTCAGACCACCAATTCACTCTAAAAGTAGCCCTACTCTGACAAACAATAGTGCTTTTGATGTCATTGTTTACTTAAACTAACCAACGAATTTGCAGAAATGAAACTTTTGGTTAAAGAGAAATATATTTAGACCATTTTGAACCAAAATTTACTTGTCTATGGGTTTGTATTAAAAATTGAGGATTAATGCGCTCCATAGTATACTAATTAAAGATTTCCAGAAAACCAGGGGTTATTTTCAGTAGTACTTGGCTTCTGAAAGGCAGTTCTTTCTTAGAAGACTTTAACATGGGTTGAAAATTGGCATGTAGAAAGGTGATACATGTACAATTCAGGATATACCTGGTTTCTATGAAGTTAAACTTAAGGTAAAATATTAAGAAAGCTGTGAAAATTGCAAAATTTGGTTGAATAGATAGGGATTTTGAATTGGTGGTCTGACACCTAGTGTGCTAGTGACCTAATACGATATAATGGGGTCAGTAAATTCAATATAGGGTTAGAGCGAAGCTCAATTCCCCATATGGAATTTACTAACCCCATATATATCCCCATATGGAATTTACTGACCCCATTATATCGTATTAGGTTACTAGCACACTGTGTAACGAATTTATCTTACCGACTATTTTAACTTGTGGTATTAAGAATAGTGGCCTATCAAAGTGATCAAGTCTTCAATACTTAGTATAGAACCTACTTCCATTGGTCTATATAAAACAAATGCCAACAATAACAACTTATTAGCTTTAAATGTGTTTTATGAATTTATTTCAATCGATTATCATCGATTTCTTCGTCTGTTGAAACCTTTCAGATTTTTCCTCAACACCATGTTGATTTTACAAAGGGATGTAACACCACTACTAAACGTGTTTTGAAATAAACCACGCCTACTAACCCCATATGAAATATACACGGTCTCCACGCGGTTGCTTTTAACCAATCATATTGCTAAAAATGTATAGGAGGTAAGATAAAGTTTTTTACACGTCCTCCCGTCAGTCAGTAGTCTTGGTTTCTGGATTTTAAATCAAAACTTTCTATCGGAGTGCAACCTTACTTAGATTTATGGTCGCATATTATTAAAGGAAGACCCCTATTGATTTTGAGGTCACTACGTCTGAGATAAAGATCACGGTATATTAACATAAACCTAAATTATATCAGGAAAGGAGTTACCGGATTATAATTCTAGTGCATTACACAGGATTGAATCCAGAGGTAAATATACAAATGAATGGATGATTTCTATTCTGGAATCTCTGTTTCCGACATCAATGTCATAGTTACTAAAATGGACTGAAATTATTAACGAAAACGGATTTCTGGTTAATAACTCCAGAACCGTAAAAGGGATTTGCAGCGAAACATGCACACATCGATCTGTTTAGTCTAGTTTCTCTTATCTTATTTTTACAGTTATTTTGTTCTATCGTTGTGCTGTTACACCACTGTCCCAAACGCAGGGGAGGGTAGAGCGCTCTCAAACATATTTCAAAACGCCACATTCCTTATGCGACTGTCAAAATCTAGAAGCCTGTAATCCAGTTGTTGTTAGTTTATTTTTTTAGTATAAGCAGTTGGTTTTCTCTTTTAAATCATTTTAGATTTTGTCATCCGGGGCCTTGTTGTCTTATATATAACAAATGGAATGACATTCTCGAAACAAGGCAAAGAGGTAGTGCACCACATGGAACGATAGAATAGTTACAACTGTAAAAAGATTTAGCCCCTTCCAGTATTCAAGAGAACCAGTACTAATTCTTTGTATTGCCAATGTGCATATTATGCAACTTGTATTGCGCAGTTTTTCCGTTTTCGACGTTTGATTTCAATTGACCCTGGGTTTATTACTTCAATTTCCAGTAAAGCGATCGAAATAACTGATTAATTGTCACATGTAACAAATGTTTTGAACAGTGTTATCGTTTCATCATATCACTTTCCCTGTATTGCCATGGCATATAGTCATTTATTCATTAAACATGTAAAACAGGTTCCAGACAGACTTATCAAGTACTGCTGTTTGATATGGCAGATGAAACAGTTCAATCAATTAACTAGGATAGAATTTAACTAGAGGCTCTAAAGAGCCTGTGTCGCTCACCTGCATCTTCAACAATGGCCACTTTTTAGTAAAAATTACCATTAAAGGGGAATAACTCTATTAAGAGTTAACTGACAATTTCAGTCATGTTGGCATATTTGTAGACCTTATCCTGCTGATAATTTTTCCTGTTTAAAGTTTCTATTTATTTATTATAGTTTTCAAGATAATATGCAAAAAACGTTAATAATTATTATTAAAGGGCAATAACTCCAATAATGAGTCGACTGAAGATTTCGGCCATTACAGCTTATTTGTGGATCTTGTCTTGCTGATCATTTGTGCTACTTAAAGTTTCTATCTATCTATTACAGTTTTCAAGATAATAGGCAAAAATGGGAAAAATCGTCATTAAAGGGCAATAACTTCAATAAGGATTCAACTAACAATTTAGGTCATGTTGACCTATTTGTAGATCTTGTCTTGCTGATCATTTTTGCTACGAAAAGTTTCTATCTATCTAATATAGTTTTTAAGATATTAGGCAAACACGCAAAAGAGATGTAAAATTCGTCATTATAAAAAGTTAAATCACAAAAATACTGAACTCCGAGGAAAATTGAAAACGGAAAGTCCCTAATCAAATGGCAAAATAAAAAGCACAAACACATCAAACGAATGGACAACAACTGTCATATTCCTGACTTGGTACAGGCATTTTCCTATGTAGAAAATGGTGGATTGAACCTGGTTTTATAGCGCTAAACCTCTCACTTGTATGACAGTCGCCTAAAATTCCATTATATTGACAACGATGCGTGAATAAAACAAACAGGCATAATAGGTAAAAATGTCAAAATAGGGGTACAGCAGTCAACACCGTGTCACAATCTTAATCACAACAAAAACAAACAAAAATTTAACAAAGAAGCACAAAAAAGCATATATCACATTTAACAACCTCGTTCATTGTTTACTTATTTTTGTATTTTATTTATGTATGCCAAATCAACCAATAAAGGATCGAGGGATTTTAAGCAATGGGACCGAATCGTAATTTTATCATTAACTCTGGCGTAGCTAATAAGGAGTCGACTGAAGATTTCGGCCATGTTGACTTATTTGTAGCTCTTGTCTTGCTGATCATTTTTGCTTTTCAAAATTTCTATCTATCTTTTATAATTTTTGAGGTAATAGGCATGAATTTAAAAAAAAATGGTAAAATTCATTATCTAAGGGTAATAACTCCTACAAGAAGTCGTCTGAGAGTTTTGACGTAAATGAACAAAAGGTAGTGAGAGCTTAACACTTTGAACATTTTTGCCCTTGTCAGATTTTCTCTTTTCAGAGCGGTTTTCAAAAAATACGCAAAACTTGCATTTCACCCCTACGTTCTATTTTTAAGCCAAGTCGGCCATCTTGGTTGGCAGGCGGGGTCATTGAACACATTTTCAAACTAGATACCCCAATGATGATTGTGGCTAAGCTTGGTTAAATTTGGCACTGTAGTTTCAGAGGAGAAGATTTTTGTAAAAGTTAACGACGACGACGGACGCCAAGTGATGAGAAAAGCTCACTTGGCCTTTCGGCCAGGTGAGCTAAAAAGGAAATATTACCCACATACTTTTCAATAAAAGTTCTGTCTATAATTTCACAAGAGTGCACACGCTGAAATGTCTCGCCTTCTTTACTAACCATTGATATTATGTTGCTAGTCCTAAATATAAAGCTTTACTACAACTATCACATAAATTTAACATGATCCAAGAAAATGAGGTCAAGGTCAGATAAACCGAACTAGAAATACATGTACACCTTACAATCATTCCATACACCAAATATGCTTTAAATATAGTTGACTTATTGTACATCTAGGAAAAAGTTAAATCACAAAAATACTGAACTCCGAGGAAAATTCAAAACGGAAAGTCCCTAATCAAATGGCAAAATCAAAAGCACAAACACATCAAACGAATGGACAACAACTGTCATATGCCTGACTTGGTACAGGCATTTTCTTATGTAGAATATGGTGGAAACAAACTTAACCAGGAAAACTTAACATTGATCAATGAACCATGAAAATGAGGCCAAGGTCAGATGAACCCTGCCAGACACACATGTACACCTTACAACCATTACATACTTTTAATATAGTTGACGTATTGCATACAGTATCTAAGAAACAAACTTAACCAGGAAAACTTAAGATTGACCAATGAACCATGAAAATTAGTTCATGGTCAGATGATAATTGCCAGACAGACGAACACACCTTACAATCATTCCATACACCAAATATAATTGACATATTGCATATAGTATTAGAAAAACAGACCAAAAAACAAAACCTTAACATTGAGCAATGAACCGTAAAAATGAGGTCAAGGTCAAATAAAACATGCCGGACTGACATGTTTTCATACACCAAATATAGTTGACCTATTCTGAAATATTAAGCTTTAAAAAGTTTGTTATCGCCGCCGCCGCCGCCGCCGCCGGATCACTATCCCTATGTCGAGCTTTCTGTGACAGAAGTCGCAGGCTCGACAATAAAAACCTTCATTGTTAACAATCAGTTGTTTGCGACATTGAATAACACATTATCAATTTACAATTGGAAAAAAACCTTAATGTCCTTGCAATTGACTTTGGTATCTTTTATATCGGTAGAATAACCAGCTGGAAATTCTAAAAGTAGCTGTGATAATGAATAATTTCTTTAATGAAGTGTAGGATTATACAATCTTCATACAGTTTAGACTGATATGTTTTTTTTTAAAGAATACATATCCTTTAACTCTTAGTCATAACGTTTCAGGTTGATGCGGGTAAAAATTGTCACAAGTATATCATATTTTGTGTCATACAAGGGCCTTGTTGTCTTTTATATAACAAATGGAACGACATTCTCGAAACAAGGCAAAGAGGTAGTGCACCACATGGAACGATAGAATGGTTACAACTGTAAAAGATTTAGCCCTTCCAGTATTCAAGAGAACCAGTACTAATTCTTTGTATTGCAATGTGCATATGCAACTTGTATTGCGCAGTTTTTTCGTTTTCGACATTTGATTTCATTTGTGCTACTTAAAGTTTCTATCTATCTATTACAGTTTTCAAGATAATAGGCAAAAATGGGAAAATCGTCATTACAGGGCAATAACTTCAATAAGGATTCAACTAACAATTTAGGTCATGTTGACCTATTTGTTGATCTTGTCTTGCTGATCATTTTGCTACGAAAGTTCCTATCTATCTAATATAGTTTTTAAGATATTAGGCAAACACGCAAAAGAGATGTAAAATTCGTCATTATAAAAAGTTAAATCACAAAAATACTGAACTCCGAGGAAAATTCAAAACGGAAAGTCCCTAATCAAATGGCAAAATAAAAAGCACAAACACATCAAACGAATGGACAACAACTGTCATATTCCTGACTTGGTACAGGCATTTTCTTATGTAGAAAATGGTGGATTGAACCTGGTTTTTAGCGCTAAACCTCTCACTTGTGACAGTCGCCTCAAATTCCATTATATTGACAACGATGCGTGAATAAAACAAACAGGCATAATAGGTAAAAATGTCAAAATAGGGGTACAGCAGTCAACACCGTGTCACAATCTTAATCACAACAAAAACAAACAAAAATTTAACAAAGAAGCACAAAAAAGCATATATCACATTTAACAACCTCGTTCATTGCTTACTTATTTTTGTATTTTATTCCATGTATGCCAAATCAACCCATAAAGGATGGAGGATTTTTAAGCAATGTGACCGAATCGTAATTTTATCATTAACTCTGGCGTAGCTAATAAGGAGTCGACTGAAGATTTCGACCATGTTGACTTATTTGTAGGCTCTTGTCTTGCTGATCATTTTTGAATTTCAAAATTTCTATCTATCTTTTATAATTTTTGAGGTAATAGGCATAAATTTAAAAAAATGGTAAAATTCATTATCTAAGGGTAATAACTCCTACAAGAAGTCGTCTGACAGTTTTGACGTAAATGAATGAGGTAGTGAGAGCTTAAAATTCTGAACATTTTGCCCTTGTCAGATTTTCTCTTTTCAGAGCGGTTTTCAAAAAATACGCAAAACTTCCATTTCACCCTATGTTCTATTTTTAAGCCAAGTCGGCCATCTTGGTTGGCAGGCGGGGTCATTGAACACATTTTAAAACTAGATACCCCAATGATGATTGTGGCTAAGCATGGTTAAATTTTGCACTGTAGTTTCAGAGAAGATTTTTGTAAAAGTTAACGACGACGACGACGGACATAAGTGATGAGAAAAGTTCACTTGGCCTTTCGGCCAGGTGTGCTAAAAGGAAATATTACCCACATGCTTTTAAATAAAAGTTCTGTCTATAATTTCACAGAAGAGTGCACACGCTGAAATGTCTCGCCCTCTTTACTAACCATTGATATTATGTTGCTAGTCCTAAATATAAAGCTTTACTAACTATCACAGGAAACTTAACATGATCCAAGAAAATGAGGTCAAGGTCAGATAAACCAAACTGGAAATACATGTACACCTTACAATCATTCCATACACCAAATATGCTTTAAATATAGTTGACTGATTGTACATCTAGGAAACAGTTAAATCACAAAATACTGAACTCCGAGGAAAATTCAAAACGGAAAGTCCTAATCAAATGGCAAAATCAAAAGCACAAACACATCAAACGAATGGACAACAACTGTCATATGCCTGACTTGATACAGGCATTTTCTTATGTGAAAATGGTGGAAACAAACTTAACCAGGAAAACTTAACATTGATCAATGAACCATGAAAATGAGGCCAAGGTCAGATGAACCCTGCCAGACACACATGTACACCTTACAACCATTACATGCTTTTAATATAGTTGACCTATTGCATACAGTATCTAAGAAACAAACTTAACCAGGAAAACTTAAGATTGACCAATGAACCATGAAAACTAGGTCATGGTCAGATGATAATTGCCAGACAGATATATACACCTTACAATCATTCCATACACCAAATATAATTGACATATTGCTTAAAGTATTAGAAAACAGACCAAAAACAAAACCTTAACATTGAGCAATGACCCGTAAAAATGAGGTCAAGGTCAAATAAAACATGCCGGATTGACATGTTTTCATACACCAAATATAGTTGACCTATTCTGAAATATTAAGCTTTAAGAAGTTTGTTATCGCCGCCGGATCACTATCCTTATGTCGAGCTTTCTGCGACAGAAGTCGCAGGCTCGACTATAAAAACGTCATTGTTAACAATCAGTTGTTAGCGACATTGAATAACACATTATCAATTTACAATTGGAAAAAGACCTAAATGTCCTTGCAATTGACTTTGGTATCATTTATATCAGTAGAATAACCAGCTTGAAATTCTAAAAGTAGCTGTGATAATGAATAATTTCTTTAATGAAGTGTAGGGTTATACAATCTTCATACAGTTTAGACTGATATGTTTTCTAAATAATACATATCCTTTAACTCTTAGTCATAACGTTTCAGGTTGATGCGGGTAAAAATTGTCACAAGTATATCATATTTATCTTTTTATAATATGCTGGATTGAACTAACAACCAAATAATGTATTGATGAATTTAAAAATCTCAAGCATAATAACTGGAACTTTATGCACTATATGTTTATTGCTAATTATTTTTTCTTTGGCAGTCATGATTGACTTTGAAAACTGACTGTCATACAGGTAGGATGTTTTGCACTACTTGTGCAACGTACTTAGTACATTTATTAAGACAGCAATAGAATGATTTTTCGTCAATCGTTCCACTAATGAGACTACTGTTTTCAAAACATTAAGTAACTTTTGTAATCCATAATCATCCTCGGTTGCATACACTGAGCTTTACCAGTCTTCTTTCAACATAATTTTCGTGGCATATGTAAACCAATAACAACTAAATGATAGACCCAAAAATTCAAAAGCGGATTAAGAAAGCACTTGGGAGATTTTTGGGGGTCCATAGTGGGTAGGTAAATAGCATTAACTAGTACATATTTATTTTCAAGTTCATTCTAAATCATCAAAGGTTTAAATGAAATCTACACAGGCGATTACTTTTTAGGTTAACGATAAAACCCAAATAGACAAAAGTTTGAAAAGACAACGACAGCAAAAGAATGGAATTTCTAACTTTGGCAGGCGTATTAATATGCGTCGGGGTCAAACCTGTCATCTGGTTTAGTAGTGAAACCCTGAACTATTTTCCTGATCAGTAAAACAAAACGACATAAGATGAAAAAAAGACTAAACAAGAATAAAACCAGAAAAAAACATTTCGTTAAATTATGCCAGTAAAATAGAAGGTAAAAACACAAGTCCTAGTTAATAGAATATGATAATAGAATATGAAAGAAATCTCAAAGTGCTATATTCGTTAACAAATCATATGTGACCCGTCATGACATTTCCAGCCTTATATACCTCCATAAGACTGAAAATCTCATGGCTGGTCACATATTATATCGTGCACTGTTACACTGTAATGTAGGCAACTCTACTTCTGAATAGATTTCGCAACCAATGTCATTAACAGATGTGATGAACAGTTCATAAAATCACGATGTTGATAAATGACAATAACAAAATTCGAAGAAATGATTCAAATATAACTACTGTATACTTATGTTGAATGATAGCGTTTGGTTTTGTCATTTTATATGGACTATCCCTTTCTGAAGTTGCCTTGGAGTTCGGTATTTTTGTTAAACTTTGTTGTCTTTTCAATCAGTCTGATAGGCTGAACAATAAGACTCTGGTTCTTGTTGGGATTCTTGTTTCTCGGTCTTTAGTTTTCTGTGTAGTATTTTGTACACTTTCGTTTGTCATTTCGTTGTTTGTCTTTTTGGCCATGTTTTGTCTTCGGTTTATGGTTTTTTATAGTCCCTTCTGATTTTCTGAAACACGTTGTAGTTGAAATCAAGTCAACATTTGTGCAGCTTTCTAAGGGTCGACTAGGGTATAGAAATATGGTCATCTAGTCTTCTTCTATTAGACAGTATAAAATCTAAATAGGGATTTCCGTTTGGCTGTACGGGATATATAACTACGCAACCACATCCAGTTAAATCGTAACTTTTAGTCCGATACTTCTTGTACGTAGAGTGCCACTCTCTTTGCACGCCAAAGAAAACACTTGCAACGACTCTTTCAGTGGTCCGTTTCTGGCACTATGAAGTCAAGATTTCCAACACTTAATCCCGAACGTCCAACTTTGCAGATATTACCGTTTGGATTTATTGTTAATTTATTGTCGCTCTGAATATGCTTTCGTTAAGCAAACAAAGGTCAATCAATATCAACAAGAATGTGTGTCCATTAGACACTATGCCATGCTCCTCTATTCTGTCTTCTTATTCGATGAACCGTATAAATGGGAAATAACAGTAACTTGGCATATAATAAAAAGTTAACAACAGAATGCACATGTTTTTTTTAATTTCAAGTTGTTGTAACTTCAAAGTGAACTACCTTAAGCAAATAAGCATAAAATTTAACCTGAAGCGTGACAAACGAATACACACACAGTCCATAAAACATAATACCCCATACTACCATAGGTCAGGGGTTTAAATATCATAAAAAAAAATCATTGAAATGGGGCAAGAAGAAAACATTTTTTTTTTAATTCTTTATCTAATGAATTTGGTTTAAATGGGATTTCTTTAGTCACTTGTGTTGTATGCTTGTCAGTTAGTCTGTGCGCTTATTGTAATCTCTGAACATTAGTATGTTTCATAAACTTATTTTGATGTACAGCTCTTTATAAAACGTACTTTATAAAATATACGATTTCGTAAAAGATATTTTTGGCAATCACCACATCTTATTTTATTACAACGCATACATGAATTTAACAAAGTCATTATGAAAAACTAGATATTGGAATGATTATAGCCAAACATTGGAGAGTGTCGAAGCACCTTCTCCTGATTGTGGTTCTTGAAGAGGTTTGGTCAAGAAAAGCATTTCGAACACAACTAATAAACGTATGGCTGCATGTATAGCTGCAGCTATATTTAAGGAAAGCAAACGCGTAGTTTTATCTTTTTGCATTGAACACACCTGTACTTTTTAAATGTAAGATATCACATGACTCGACAATCAAGTTAAATCTTGTTAAAAGTACTAATTCTTTGTATTGTCAATGTTCATATTAAGCATTTTGTATTGCACCGTCTGTAATTCTTCAGCTTCCAGTAAAGCGATAGAAATAACCAAACATTTCCACATGTAACAAATGGTTTGAACAGTGTTATTGTTTCATCATATCACTTTCCCTGTATTGTAATGGCATATAGCCATTCACTCATTAAATATCAAATACAGGTTCCAGACAGACTTATCAAGTACAATTGAACTGATGTTTGATATGGTAGCTGAGACAGTCCAATCAATTAACTAGGATAACATTTTAAAAGAAAATATTACCCAAAGTTTTATATATAATTTCAGTCTACATGTAGTTTCATAAAAACCGGCATTGTTAACAATCAGTTGTAAGCGACCTTGAATAACAGATTGTCAATTTATAATTTGAAAAAAAAAAAATACAATGTCCTTGCATCTTCTATTTCGGTAGAATAACCAGCTTGAAATTCTATTCGAAGCTGTGGTAATATAATTTCTTAAATGAAGTATAGGGTTATGCAATTTTCAATATCTTTAGACTGATAATCTTGTCTAACAAATACTAATTACTATTTACTCTTCGTCTTAATGTTAAAGGTCGATGTGTGTAAAAATAGTCATCAGTGTTTCATATTTATATTTTCACAATGTACTGGATTGAACTAACAACCAAATAATGTTTTGATGAATTTTAGTATCGCAAGTATTAAAATGTGAGCTTTACGCACAATTTGTTTATTGAATGTACTTAGTACGTTGAAAAAGTTGTGCAAACATCATAGTTGTATGATAGTGAATTCTCACCGTCAAGCGTGAATGTCAGAACAAAATAAGTAATAAACAAATTGTGAATAAAGGTTACGTTTTAATGATTGGGTTTCTAGTAACGACCGTTTTCCAATATTGAGTATTTTGAAAATCCATAATCATTCGTGTTTATTTACACTGATCTTTACCAGTCTTCTGTCAACAGCATTCTATGACTTTTGCAACCATAACAACCAGATGATGAGGCCCAAGGTAACAGGAGCAAATTTCCAAAAGCACTTTAGAATTTTCTTAGGTCCATAAGGGGTAAATAGCATCAACTTGTACATAGTTATTAGTTCATTTCTATATTAAAATCATAAATCATCAAAGATTTAAATGAATTAACAAATGAAATTATTAAATTAACGACAAACCACTCTCTCTCACGCTAAAGATCACTTGCAACGACTCTTCAGGGGTCCAGACTGTTGCAAAATGCATTTGGTGTTATGTGTACATAAGACGTAATGACATGCTCACACTATCATATTCTAATATTTAGTGAACCCTTTTACTAGGGTCACAGCCTTACCTTAACATATTATTTTTAAAAGTTAAGTATGTACTTAGGTGAAATTAAAAAATCTAGACTATAAAATTGATACTATATGTCAGAAGAGCATTAGTTAAGGAACAAAATAAGCAAAAATATTGATAGGTTATGGAGCTCCTTTTCGAGATATCTAATTTTTTAAATGGCGGGAAAAGACTGACTCGGACTTTTACCTTATTGGTATAATTTGGGTCTCAAGTCGAAAGAAAAGAAATCTAGAATCTGCTTAAATTTTGGTAAATGACCTTTTATGAGCTAATGAAGTCTTATATGATAAAAAAAATTGGTGTTATGGGGCAAAATATTTTACCCTGTATCGTAGGAAAAAAACCAAGGTACATCCTTAAGGAGTCGAACATCTGACAAAATTCCTAAACCTGACCTAAGTACATCCTTAATTTCAAGTTGCTGTGACTACAATTTGGGCTACACATGATTCAATTTCATCACAGCATGTTCAGTTATTGACAAAGAAAAGCTGGAATTACAACACTGGAAAGTAAATAGTACTAAGGAGCCACGGCGGAGGATTTTTTGACTGATTCTACACACAAAATTTCATGTTCACAATGTATATAGGAAAAAACAATTATTTGCATATTATTTTAAACAATGACATGAAATCAAACAGACCTGGAAAAATCGCTGTTATACAATTGTACGTGCCTTTCTGTGTATTAATGTTTATGTTTATGTTTACATCAGGTCGTACGACAATTGGCATTCTTTTGGTCATCTCGATGGTTAATAAGATGTCGTCTAGTCTGAAATACACAACAAATACTGGTCCGTTATAAAGAGTCCATGTATTGTAAATTGTTTCTTTAGGAATTTTTGTAATTTAGATATATATGTTTTATATAGTATATTATAAACCAAATATGACAATTTGAGTCAAATTGGTGAATATGAATTTGACAGCTAATACCCTTTAACCAACATATATTGCCTGATATTGGACAGACTGACGGATGCATGCACACAAAACATAATGTCCTCTACTATCGTAGGCCGGCATAAAAATATGAACAAAATCATTGAAACGGAGCAAGACAAGTTTTTTTTAATTCTTTTCTAACGAATTTGGTTTAACTGGCATTTCTTTGTTCTTGTAACCTCTGTTGAATGCTTGTCAGTTAGTGTGTGCGCTTTATTGTAGCCGCTGAACATTTGTATGTTTCTATAAACTTGTGTTGGTGGACTGCTATATATACGACTTACTTTATAGAACATATACGATTTCGTCAATGGAATGTTTCAGAACAGTTTTAGTTGTCATTTCATCTCTTTTATATCTCTGACATATTTTTGAAATGCATGCATGACATACTATATATTGGACTGATTATAGCCTAGGAGTAGACAGTGTGGAAGCCTGAACTGATTATATTCTTGTGGTTTGGTCGAGAAAATAATTTCGAACATAACCAATTCGGTATATTAACTTTGATGAACAATCCCAGCAAAGAATTTTTGCTTGGATAATCGAAACTTCCGACAAACATATAAAAGAAGATGTGGTATGATTGCCAATGAGACAACTGTCTGACATAGAGACCAAATGACACAGAAATTAACAACTATAGGTCACCGTACGGCCTTCAACAATGAGCAAAGCCCATACCGCATAGTCAGCTATAAAAGGCCCCGAAATGACAATGTAAAACAATTCAAACGAGAAAACTAACGGCCTTATTTATGTACAAAAATGAACGAAAACAAATATGTAACACATAAACAAACGACAACCACTGAACTACAGGCTCCTGACTTGGGACAGGCACATACATACATAATGTGGCGGGGTTAAACATGTTGGCAGGATCCCAACCCTCCCCTAACCTGGGACAGTGTAATGGCATATAGTCATTCACTCATTAAATATCAAAGACAGACTTATCAAGTTCAAATGTACTGATGTTTGATATGGTAGATGAGACAGTCCAATCAATTAACTAGGATAACATTTTAAAAGAAAATATTACCCAAAGTTTTATATATAATTTCAGTCTACATGTAGTTTCATAAAAACCGGCATTGTTAACAATCAGTTGTAAGCGACCTTGAATAACAGATTGTCAATTTATAATTTGAAAAAAAAAATACATAAATGTCCTTGCATCTTCTATTTCGGTAGAATAACCAGCTTGAAATTCTATTCGAAGCTGTGGTAATACTTAATTTCTTAAATGAAGTATAGGGTTATGCAATTTTCAATATCTTTAGACTGATAATCTTGTCTAACAAATACTAATTACTATTTACTCTTCGTCTTAATGTTAAAGGTCGATGTGTGTAAAAATAGTCATCAGTGTTTCATATTTATATTTTCACAATGTACTGGATTGAACTAACAACCAAATAATGTTTTGATGAATTTTAGTATCGCAAGTATTAAAATGTGAGCTTTACGCACAATTTGTTTATTGAATGTACTTAGTACGTTGAAAAAGTTGTGCAAACATCATAGTTGTATGATAGTGAATTCTCACCGTCAAGCGTGAATGTCAGAACAAAATAAGTAATAAACAAATTGTGAATAAAGGTTACGTTTTAATGATTGGGTTTCTAGTAACGACCGTTTTCCAATATTGAGTATTTTGAAAATCCATAATCATTCGTGTTTATTTACACTGATCTTTACCAGTCTTCTGTCAACAGCATTCTATGACTTTTGCAACCCTTAACAACCAGATGATGGGCCCAAGGTAACAGGAGCAAATTTCCAAAAGCACTTTAGAGATTTTCTTAGGTCCATAAGGGGTAAATAGCATCAACTTGTACATAGTTATTTTCAAGTTCATTTTCTATATTAAAATCATAAATCATCAAAGATTTAAATGAATTAACAAATGAAATTATTAAATTAACGACAAACCACTCTCTCTGCACGCTAAAGATCACTTGCAACGACTCTTTCAGGGGTCCAGACTGTTGCAAAATGCATTTGGTGTTATGTGTCCATAAGACGTAATGACATGCTCACACTATCATATTCTAATATTTAGTGAACCCTTTTACTAGGGTCACAGCCTTACCTTGGCATATTATTTTTTAAAAAGTTAAGTATGTACTTAGGTGAAATTAAAAAAAATCTAGACTATAAAATTGATACTATATGTCAGAAGAGCATTAGTTAAGGAACAAAATAAGCAAAAAATATTGATAGGTTATGGAGCTCCTTTTCGAGATATCTAATTTTTTTAAAATGGCGGGAAAAGACTGACTCGGACTTTTACCTTATTGGTATAATTTGGGTCTCAAGTCGAAAGAAAAGAAATCTAGAATCTGCTTAAATTTTGGTAAATGACCTTTTATGAGCTAATGAAGTCTTATATGATAAAAAAAAAATTGGTGTTATGGGGCAAAATATTTTACCCTGTATCGTAGGAAAAAAACCAAGGAGTCCGAACATCTGACAAAAATTCCTAAACCTGACCTAAGTACATCCTTAATTTCAAGTTGCTGTGACTACAATTTCATGGTGAACTACCTTAAAGGAGGATTACATGTCTACAAAAAAAATAAAAGCATGTTCAGTTATTAAAAAGAAAATAATTACAACACTGGAAAGTAAATAGTACTAGGGAGCCACGGCGGAAGATTTTTTTGACTGATTCTACACACAAAAATTTCATGTTCACAATGTATATAGGAAAAAACAATTATTTGCATATTATTTTAAACAATGACATGAAATCAAACAGACCTGGAAAAATCGCTGTTATACAATTGTACGTGCCTTTCTGTGTATTAATGTTTATGTTTATGTTTACATCAGGTCGTACGACAATTGGCATTCTTTGGTGGTCATCTCGATGGTTAATAAGATGTCGTCTAGTCTGAAATACACAACAAATACTGGTCCGTTATAAAGAGTCCATGTATTGTAAATTGTTTCTTTAGGAATTTTTGTAATTTAGATATATATGTTTTATATAGTATATTATAAACCAAATATGACAATTTGAGTCAAATTGGTGAATATGAATTTGACAGCTAATACCCTTTAACCAACATATATTGCCTGATATTGGACAGACTGACGGATGCATGCACACAAAAACATAATGTCCTCTACTATCGTAGGCCGGCATAAAAAATATGAACAAAATCATTGAAACGGAGCAAGACAAGTTTTTTTTTTAATTCTTTTTCTAACGAATTTGGTTTAACTGGCATTTCTTTGTTCTTGTAACCTCTGTTGAATGCTTGTCAGTTAGTGTGTGCGCTTATTGTAGCCGCTGAACATTTGTATGTTTCATAAACTTGTGTTGGTGGACTGCTATATATACGACTTACTTTATAGAACATATACGATTTCGTCAATGGAATGTTTCAGAACAGTTTTAGTTGTCATTTCATCTCTTTTATATCTCTGACATATTTTTGAAATGCATGCATGACATACTATATATTGGACTGATTATAGCCTAGGGGTAGACAGTGTGGAAGCCTGAACTGATTATATTCTTGTGGTTTGGTCGAGAAAATCATTTCGAACATAACCAATTCGGTATATTAACTTTGATGAACAATCCCAGCAAAGAATTTTTGCTTGGATAATCGAAACTTCCGACAAACATATAAAAAGAAGATGTGGTATGATTGCCAATGAGACAACTGTCCACAAGAGACCAAAATGACACAGAAATTAACAACTATAGGTCACCGTACGGCCTTCAACAATGAGCAAAGCCCATACCGCATAGTCAGCTATAAAAGGCCCCGAAATGACAATGTAAAACAATTCAAACGAGAAAACTAACGGCCTTATTTATGTACAAAAAATGAACGAAAAACAAATATGTAACACATAAACAAACGACAACCACTGAACTACAGGCTCCTGACTTGGGACAGGCACATACATACATAATGTGGCGGGGTTAAACATGTTAGCGGGATCCCAACCCTCCCCCTAACCTGGGACAGTGATATAACAGTTTATTTCTCTGCTGACGAAGTGTGACTTCTGATTATATAAAATGTTCTTCCAAAAAGTGAACTTAGAAATTATTATTCGAACCTTCGTCTTTTAATAAGACTGCAATTTAAATTCTAGTCACTAAAGAAACTATGTGCATACAATTGTCTTTATATTTAAAAAATTGGTGCTAAAAATGAAAATAATACAACATTATTTCATAAAAAATATTCTAAATTTCAAAATCAATTGAAGGAAGGGAATTTCCTGACATATACTGAACAACAATCACTCTGTATGTAAAATATTTGACACCAATATAGCCAATTGTGCATCTGATTATTAGATTCAGATTCTGGAAATTGAGACACTATTGAATTGGATTCACACGACGACATATTGATCTTTATCGTTGTCTCTGTGTCTGATTCTTACCCTTTCATACATTATACACAGACACGTGTTACTGAACTTGAGAGGCAAATCAATGACAGGTAATGCAAATTTAACAGGAGATGAGTTTCCCTACGTTTATTGTAAATGTGATTTAGGTTTTTATTAATCCGTGGTTTTTATTTTGTATCTGGTCTTAATTGTGATCATCATATATTATACATGTATTCCTGAAAGCATTTTTGTATTAAGTTTCTTTAGTGGGAGTGGGAAAGAACATCGAAATATGATATGATGGCGAGACAAAAAGAACCATGTATGAAAACAAAAGATACCAAGGGACACTCGAAAGCTAAACATTTTTTTACAGTCAACCCAATTGCAAAAATGAGCAGACAAACAACAGTCCAAAAAATACTACACAAAAACCTGAATACTGCATTAACACGTAAATCATCAAAAACAGAGGAAAGTTAAACTTACGTGTCGCAGATCTTGCTCCACTTTAGCACTATAGCGACACACGTAGTTTTGCTATCATATCAAAATGAGAAAAGTCGAGCTGGAAATAAGAATTATTAACTCTGAAGTAAGCAATAATAATTTTAAACCAAAAATGTGTATTACTTGGTAGTGATAAATGTTAATTTTTACATGAGAAACGTTAACAAATTTTGTCACTGTCAGTATTTCTTACGGTTAGATCGCTTGTATGACATTTATGCTGGTTTACGCTTGGCCTCTATATTTCTTTTACAGAAATATGTCACAAAGCTAAATTAATGTAGGGTGATAGTTAATTTGGATTATATTTTGATAAAATAAATACCTCCCTTATCATACAAAACATACGAGGTTATTGTTTTTATTTTTTATATATTGGTTTGAAGTTCTAGAGTGTTTTAGGAATATATTAAGGCCTTCACAACACACACTTCTGTGTATCTTTATGTGATTCAAGATGGCCTTTCATGATTTTGTTCTGTCATTTCCAATTTCTTATTCAGCAGCACAGAGTACTTATCGCCTTCCAGTATTGATCTATTCGTGTTATTCCTTAGTGAAAAACATTATTCATCCTTATATAATTTGTGCATAAGTTTAAGCTATCGTTGTACCTTGGGACAATTTATATAAAATAAATACTATGCATTAATTTTATTAGAATTTGTAAAGGGAGAAAATGAACTCACAGTGATACTATCAATCATATACAGTGCTTTCTTGTGGTAGCCTTTTTAAACCGACACATGACATATGAAAGATAATAAAGTTTAATTATCTTCAAATAGAAATAAGTTGGGTAAAAAGTTAAGTAGGTGGCGTTCGTGTCTTTTCAAAGTTTTTCGATTTTTTGCCATTGATTTGTCAGTTTGTCTTCGACTTATGAGTTTGAATATCCCTTCGGTATATTCCGCCTCTCTTTTCTAAACTATGTGTTTTTTTCAAATTTAATAGCACTAAATAGTAGTTACCTTCCTTTAATAAAAATAAATCATTTGTCGTTCTACAGTCAAGCACGGACTAGAAACAGTAATCGATATCAATCCTCAAGGTTACAACTATTACAATGCAAAATGTAGATAATTGTCCCGCTTTGCCTTAATTAAGACAGCTTAATTTGAAATGAGATTACGTCGCAGCTTCTTATTACAGCAAAAATCGACTCTTACATATTATGCAATCATTTCAAACGACAATACTTATTAATGCTGCTGTAACTATATACCATCTGTAGAACGTAAGAAATTGATTGAAACATTACAAATTAGAGCTGAGACCTTAATTAAGGATGCTGGTAAAATACAGAGACATATAATTGTAGATATTACATGTGACTTATGATAGATCCTATTTATCTTCGGAGATTTGAAATATACTAACTGTCTGAGACACCGTTTTGGCTGTTCGTTTGAATGCCTTGTAATGGAGACGCAAACTCTGATAGCACATTTTGAAATAGATGCAAGTTTTCACATCTTATAAAAAACATACAGCGTGTGGATGCACTAGAAGATAACCACTTTATTCTGAGGCTCCAAAGAGTTTTTAATTTGTTACGTTTCTCCACAGTCGTCGAATTTAAAAGAAGAAAAACATATAAGTGATATCGTTAATAAGCTCAGAGAGTTTTATTTCTAATTCATCACTCTTTTGACTATATGAATCGGGATATGTTCCTTAATCTTTATACGTCAGTTTTAGTCTATTGTCAGAATATGATTCATATTTTTGGTCGCTATACCTTAAAAAAGATGTACGCAAAATCCTTCATCCTGATGTTATAATTCATTTTTTGTTAGATTTATTCTCGTGTTGAACACGCTAAGAAAATAAATCAATCTTTCTAACAACTATTTTGAAAAACTTTCAAATAATGGTTTGTCTTCAAACGTTTGAGATAAATGGTTAAGACATCAATCAGCCTTACTGAAAATTAGCATTTAAAACATAATAATACTTACATTGTATGAAAATAAATGGTTTCATGTTTTTTTTTTTCGTATCTAGAGATATAAGATACCTTTGAACTACAAAATGACATTTAATATACATGTACTTTAAACAAGAAAAAAACAGAACAAATTAGTCTGTAGATTTTTCTTCATATTTGTTTCTTTTGACTTATCCCGGCATACTTTTTGGGGAAAAACTCAATTTCCATTTAAGAGTGAGCAAGTCAAGCATTTCAGTCATCTCTTATAACCGAGTATCTCTAATGTATCATAAATTGGTGAAGTTGCATAATTGTATTCTAAACAGTTTTTTACTTTACTACTAGAAATTCAGAACCTCCTAGATGGCCCAGTGATTTCGTGCTGAATTCAAGTGCAGATCATTTATTCGACCTCCGATGAAATTAAATGAAAGATTTTGAAACTACTTTTCCGGAAATTTCGCGAAATTTAAAAGTAGGAAAATTACTTTTCTACTCGGAATCATTATTAAGTTTCCAGATAAAAATACTAAGCTTCCTGCTGACTGTCAGCTTGTGAGCAAAGTTTTTAAAAATCTGACTCAACTTATCGTTGTAGTCATTCAGGATATGTTATTGTGCCATTATTGACATATAATCTGGCTAAATATGCAAATAGTAGTAATTTAGGACTTTAAACAGCCAACAATCAAATTACTATGTTAATATCTTGATTTACATCTAGAAATTGACAATGAGGGTCGGTTGAATACAAAACTTTTACGACAAAAGAGATGATTTGAGCTTCCCAATTGTGAACTTTCCATTTCTATGTAGCAACATTCCAGCAGCACCTGCATACGGAGTATATATCTCCCAGTTGGTACGATATTCCAGGGCTTGTATTTTCTATCATGATTTTCTTGATAGAGGGTTGCTGCTCACTATGAAGCTGTTAAACCAAGAGTTCCAAGTGGTGAAGTTGAAATCATCCCTTCGTAAATTTTACGGACGCCATCACGAGTTGGTTGACCGTTATGGAATATCTGTTTCACAGATGATAGCGGATATGTTCCAAATGTCGTACCTACAATCCCGTCCCCCTTTCCCCTGAATGCGACCTACCGAATAAGACTTATTACCGGGTTTGTACTAACATGAGCAACACGACGGGTGCCACATGTGGAGCAGGATCTGCTTACCCTTTCGGAGTACCTGAGATCACCCCCATTTTTTGGTGGGGTTCGTGTTGCTCAGTCTTAGTTTTCTATGTTGTGTTTTGTTTACTATTGTTTGTCTTTTTCTTTTTTAGCCCTGGCGTTGTTAGTTTATTTTCATCTTATGAGTTTGAATGTCCCTTTGGTATCTTTCGCCTCTCTTTTAATGATTAATCCACGTCCTTTATAACTGACATAATTCGATGAATATGCTTAGCTGGCGAAACGTGAGACAATCAATCAATCAATTGAATATGCTTATTTTCCATTAATCATCGGTCAATAAACAAGATAAAGACAATCGTCAATACAGATTTAGGATAAAAAAAACCAATAGAGTGTGATATAATGGAGGCCAGAGACATGTGCCCCTCTAGCTGGTTTACGTGTCTATTTATCATTTCCATTTAAACTATATTTGACACCATTTCTTTTCTTTTAATGGTCTTCACAGAAACCAAAAATGTGACGGCAATGATTAAGTTACAGTTCCTATTTAAATGTTGTAAATTTAATCTGTATGCCAAATCAAGATAAAATGTTGGCTATAAAACATCTAATACGCTTCCTTCCTAATGAAGCAAAATCTCATCTTTCGCGAATAAAGGTTCTTGTTGTATTAATTTTGTAGTGTTCTTGATTAGTTGTAAGATACTTAAAAAAAAAAACAAATCACAAAACATAATTGAAAAAAAAGAAACCAAACAAGAGAAAAAAATATGCCAGGACAAAAACAAGTCGGGTAGTAGAAATTTTCAATTAGTACACATTTGAATACAGATTGTTTATTGAAATATAATTTACAAAACTCAACAATATATTGTCAAACAAAATGTCCAGCATTTGGAACATAACGACATAGAGATATTACTTATATCGTACTCCTGAAAAACAGAAAAAATAAACAGGGACATTCAAAACTCATAAGTCTAAAGAAACTCACAACGACATGGCAAAAAAAAGCAAAGATTCGAAAAGACGAAAAACGTTCATAAACTCTTGATAGAAAAATAAAGCCTGACAAGGGCAACACAAACCCAATCAAAACTTGGTGTACTCCGGAAGGGAAGGCAGATCTTACTTCAACAATTACACCGTCGCATTACTTATAGTGGTTACGGCAATTGAAACATATCCATTGTCATATGTGAAGCAAAATTTTCACCATGTCTCTGGTGCTTTTAGTATTGGATCAAGATACCAATATGATAATAAATTATATTTTTGTGTTTAATTATTATAATTGAGAACAGACAAGAAAAGACAATTTCATTCTTTAAACACACTGTATACACATTGGGAAGGGGAGATGAGGGAAATATTTGTAAATGAGAAAACAATCCGAAAATGTGAATTTATGTAACAAACACCATCAACTTTAACTCTATTTTTTTATCAGACATATGCTTTGGTGGAAAGTTATCTCATTGGCAATCATACCACATCTCCTTATTTTTATATAACATTAAGTTATAAATAAAAATAACCATTGACATTTTTGTGAACGGTGGATAGTGTGCTTATTTTGATATGCTCCGTTCAAGACTATGTGCTTATATCTTTTTCATATCTAGCTGCAGTGCTTGGTTTCAAGCATAAATAGATCACAGTGGCAAGGTCGAGAATACATAGTTTAAAATCAAACTTTAGTTTCTAACCTACATTTGAAATTAAAAAAAAAAGGTTCAACATAATTATGTATGCATATAATTGAATGTTCGTCGTTTTTAGTTATTAACGTATTAGATTCTTCTGATAAATAAAATCACAAAAAATACCATTGTTTTGGATTGATTTACAGAAATATTATACATATATTGTAATCTGTTTGGTTTTTATAGCATCTGCAATAATGGAATATTTTCATTAATAATTCATTATCTCTTCAAGTGGAATTAATCTGCATATCAACTTGAGATGTAAAACGAACAACATGTAAATTAATGGCTGATGCTGGCAAATTAAATGCACTGTTATATCCGATTCTATGTCTCACTAAGCAGTTTTAGGACTTTAACAAATTAAATGTTTTATTTATTTATGTCTGCCATGCGAATACGTTTTGAAACGTTACTCATACCAGTGTTCGAGACATTCCTCAAATCTTTATAAAAACAAATTGACATGTTTCATTATATCGTCATGAATAGACGTCTCTTTTTCGTATAAAATTCAAAAATACGAAAAAAAGTTCATTTGGATATATGAGATGCAAGCCCTCACTGAAATGTTGGTAACGGAGTGACAGAACATCATAAGTGTATCTAAAAATAATTAAAGGACTGAGCCAGAAGATTTTTCTTTGAACCTTAGGGATGATTTCATCTAAATTCTGCATTATACGAGGACAGAAAATTCTGCATTATGTACGGACAGAAAAAAGTCGGCCAACAGAGATGTACAGTTAGTATTAAATATTAGTTTTCTCATGATATTGTCGATCAAAATGTCCACCATTTGGAACATAATGACATAGAGATATTACTTATATCATCCTCTTAATCATACCAATTAAAAATGAGGCGGAGGATACCAAGGAGGACATTCAAAACTCATGTGTCGAGAGAAATTAACAACGCCGTGACAAAAAAAAAAGCGAAAGACGACGAAAAGACAAACAAGTTAACAATCTACTACATATCAAACAGAAACACCAACCCCATCATAAACTTGGGGTGATCTCGGGTGTTCCGGAAGGGTAAGCAGATCCTGGTGAACTAGTAACATCGTCGTTTTACTCATGGCAAGTACGAATTTGAAGATGTCACAATAGAGGACAAGAGGGAGGGATTTTGATTACGACAATTGGAACATATCCGTGGTTATTTGTGAAACAAAATTTCCTCATTTTGCTGATGCTTTTACTATGAGATCAAGAAGCCAATTCAATAATAAATGATATTTTTGAGATTATTTATTATTGATTATGGGGAGCTGTAGGATATATGTTGATGAGAAAACAAACCGAAAATGATGTGAATAAATTAAGCAAAAACTGAAGATCTGCCATCAACCTCAACTCCATTTTGTTATAAGACACAATAGTGAGTTATAAATAAAGATAAACATTGATACTGTGGACATCGGTGAATAGTGTCCTTAATTTGTTACGCTGTATCCACAACTATGTGCTTGTATATTTGTCATATCTATAGAGCGCTGCAAGCATAAATATAACACAGTCACAAAGTCACGGATATTTTGTTTCAAAATTAAATTGAATGTTTCTTTTCTGTCTTTGAAGTGAAAAAAAGTTCAACATATGTATGCTTGTCGTATTCAATAATAAAGTTTTTTTTTTACATTTACTCTAATCATCGGATGTGATTATCTGATACATAAAGTTACCACAAAGACCATTGCTTTGGATTGATGAACATGTAATGGCTCTTAGTTAAAATCTTAATCTCGGAATTTTAAAGTCATGTATTGTAATTTGTTTGGTTTTCATAGCATATGCAATAATGGGATATTTGCATCCATAATTCATTTTCTCTTCAAGAAGAATTAATCTGCATATCAACTAGATATGAAACTTAAAGAAAAAGTAAATTACTAGCCGATGCGCGCAAATTAAATGAACGGCTTTATCCGATGTTCTGTCTCAAAAAGCAGTCTTAGGCTTAACAAATTAAATGTATTTGTTTATTTATGTCTGCCTTGATAAAATCTAAGTTATGAAACGCAACTCATACAAGGGTTCGAGACATTCTTTAAATATGTTTAAAAGCAAATTGACATGTATCTTCGTATCGTCATTAACAGACGTCTCATTTTCTTATAAAATGCAAAAATATGAAATATAGGCTGTGCATTTGGAATCGTTCCACGTAGGATCCTAGTTTAAAGTACATTGGTCAAAAAGAATACCAAGAAGGAACGATTGAAAATCAAAACAAATGTAATTTTCAGTCTCAGCTTATTGGATTTTTGTTTGTGACGGAAATCTCATATGTGAGAGTGTAATTTGAAGAAAAATATAACGTATGGCCATTTTCGCAGATGATGTAGATCATATACTGTGTTATTCTCCCAGTTGTCCGAGGATTCAGATAGGGTTATATGAATACCGGAGTATGTCTTAAATAAAATTTAATAGAGAATAAAAAATTACTCGAAAAAGATAAGTTAAAAACCAAAGAACTGAAAATAATGACCTATAAGATTATCAGATACATGCCAAATCGATAAAAAAAATTAAGATAAGGAATCGAGGAATTGGAGGCCCTCTATAAACATCATCACGTCTCTTGCATTCTTTAACAGAAGAAATATGCAAATACATTTTATGAACTATTAAGTAGTACTACTTGTCAGTGTCGATTAGTATAGCCAGGGTAACAGACAATATTATGGTAATAAAGGTGACACGTAGTTAGAAATGTCAATATTCAAGTCTCCAGCTTTTTATAAATACCCTCTTATATTAATTCCGGTTAATGATGTCATGCACTATAGTACTCCGTTCTCGTAAAAGAGGCGTATATATATCTATTTGGTGCGACTCTTCAAAATTCAAGAGTCTATCCTAAATTAAGGTAAATTATATGGCCTTCCAAATACCGTTTCGATTCCACATCACTGAAGAGACATTAATTATCGAAATCCGGATATGGTGTACTAATTTTTGCACCTTTTGTTTGCAGTATACCATCTTTTCCGCAAGTTTATTGTTTTCTGTTTGGTATTAAATTAATAGTGAAGATCCATTTTGTTACATCTGGTGATCCGTTTATTTGGCAATCGCCAATGGCAGTCAGCAGGTTTTAAGAACATCCGTTGTTCGACCTGCTAGTCAAATGGTTTTATAATATAGAAATATAAAAGGAGGTGTGTTATGATTGTCAACGAGACAACTATCCAATATAGTCAAAATGACGGAATTTCAGCAATTATATGTCACCGTACAGCCTTCAACAATGCGCAAATCCTATGGTGTATAGTCAGCTATAAAAAAAACCTGGCGTTGCAATAAGTGAAACGAAAAAAAGCAATTGCTTGATCTATGACAAAACAGAAAAAAAAAACCGGATAAAACAGACAACAAAACCAACGACAACCATTGAAATACAGACTTCTGGCTTAAGACAGGCACATACAGAATGTGCCGGGATTCAACATGTTTGTAAGTGCTTAACCCGAACCTAACCTGAGACATAAAATTCATTTTCTCCCGTTATGTCGATTTCTCAGCTAATAAATTTAAAGTCCCGAGGGATCCATCTACCCAGTAGCAAGTGCTCTTGTACTGACTTGGTTTATAATGAATATTGTAATTAAAGAGGTAGGTAAATTTTCACTTGCATTTATTTCACACCAGGGCAATTTTCAAAAAAAGGCTTCCACTCTTTAACTTACAGTATAACAACTTAATCGGTGCATTTTGCGTTTCTTACAATACTATAAGGTATTTCTGAACATATATCCACACGCCTATATGTGGCTCAACACTTCTTTTTTATACATTCCGGCAAATATTAAGTTATTATCGCAAAAAAAGATTTAACCAAAACCAAAATTCTTTTGAAAGTAGAACCATTTTTTTTTCTCTCAGATAAAAATAAATTTATGTTACTAAAGAATCACCTACGATGAAAACAAACCTTTTTTTCGAATCCATAAATTATGAAAATGCCCTTAAACTTAGGTCAAAGTTTTACAGTTATACTTGGAACAAACTGTGCATTTATTAAAATATATATATTCAATAAAAATCGAGTTACTTTTTAAAAATCTGATTCATATATATTTTAGTCTCTACATATATTTTTCTTAAACGTATATAACTGTGAGCTTTATTAATCCAGAAGACTTCTATGTTTGCTTACATCCACGTCATATGGTCTCTGATGAATAGTTGTTTCTTTGTCAATCCTACATTGCACCACCTCTCCTTAGTTATATAAGCTGCGTATTTTTAACTATATGCATCTTAAAATAGTTGCACCTCTTGAATCTGGAATTGCTTTTTATTCGAATATACAGCGTGCAATAGAGCATAACGACACATACTTTATATCTATAATTGGCAGAACTAACTTAATGGTGTTATTTCTGATAATCAATGTTGTCATTATAGAAGTGGTATACATCAAGTGATAAGTACATGCTGTGTCTCGCCATTTAGTCTTTTTCTTGCTCTGGTGGTTCAATCAACGTTAAAAGCAGTAAATTTTATAAGTTAACGAGAAATTGATTATGTATAAAGTTGTATTAGTACGAGGTAGAACAGCGATTAATAATATTATCATTCAAAAGACTTCAAACAGGATGCTTATATAATTTATTGTCCATCCGGATTACACCTAGTGTTTAAAATAGTTAGTTCAATGCAAAAAAAAAATAAGACTTTTGAAAATGTTTTTTATATAATTGTTTCTTTGATGGTATTCCTTTTATAATTTTAATTATAAATACAAATGAAATTCCATTAGTGTATGGATTAAATATATGGTTTAAACTATTTATGGTGCATTGATTATTATTTTCAAAAATCAACTGCATATGCATACATCATGTATAATCTAAACGAATTAAAATCCATATACTATTAATTTTACTACTGAAGCGCCATACTTATGACAAGTTTAAACACTTACTTATACATAACCACTTGCTTAAACTGACATGTGATGGAATTTGTTTAAAATGAAATCATCATTTGTTCTACATCCAAGGCCCACAAAGTAAACTCTTTGAATGTTAATGATAACTTATGTGTTTTTGATTGTCTTTCCAATTATGTTGATAGTTATGACTTTTCGACACTCTACACTACACTTCCATACAATCTTATAAAACAGAAGTTTTCCGACATGATTGAATGGTCCTTTGGAAAATCTGACTGCTGTTTTATTAGCTGCAACTCGCTTAAATACATCTGTAATGAAATAGATAAACATATTACATATACTTTCTTGAACTGTGACGAGATGAGTAACGCTGTATTTTTCTCCTTGTCATTATTTATATACGTTTCGGCAATAAAGTTTATCGACAGGTTGCAGTTATATCGACGAGTAGCAATTGCCCCCTTTAACAGCCGACTTTTTCATGTACTGTTATGGATCACAGATTATGGCCAAACTCAGTAAAGATCGATTTCAACTCCATTTAATTAATAAATTGATAACATGTATCGTTACCTTGATGATATTTTTTAATAACAAAAATTTCTAAATATACTGCAAAAGTTACCCAAAGGAAACTTCCTTTAAATAAATCTAATACCAGCAATAGTTGTGTATGAAGCCCGTAAGTTTAGATACGACCCACGTAAACTCATTGATCATTTGAATAAACTTATTCTTAACGGATATCAATTAAACACCATAGTAAGATCTTTGAATATTGTTTTTTAACAGTACTAACAGTGATTTGTTTTTGATGAATTAAAACATAACGTTTTATGAAAAGTTATGATCCTACATCCTGTCGATATTATGTACTTATATTTTGATAGTTCACAAAATTGTGACTGTTAATGACTTCTTTACACTAAATCCGTCAGATTTGTTCTTATTGATACTAAAGTCTGGGAGAACATGATTTATTTATGTATTAGTTGTTATTGACTTTGACCTAGCTTTCAGCTACTGCGAATATTCTTAGATCAGAAATTTGTGCATGTTACATTTTACATTCTAATTATGTTAATTTTATTTTTAGCTGATGATCCAAGCCATTTACAACTGATTTTTACAGTTTGTTTTTGTTGTGCTGTTACACCACTGTCCAAGGTTAGGACAAGGGTTGAGCGCTCGTAACATCTATACGTACCTTTCACAAGTCAGGAGCCTGTAATTCAATGGTTGTCTTTGGTTGCTGTCTGTTTTATCTATTTTCGTTTAATGCTTTGTCATAAATCAGGCCGTTGGTTTTTCGTTTGATATGTTTCACCTTTAGTCATGTCGGCGCCTTTTATAACTGACTGTACGGTATGGGTTTTGCTCATTGTCGATGTACGAACGGTGACCTATAGTTGCTAAATCCTCTTCCTTTAGATTCTGTTTGATAGTTGTCTCATTGGCAATCACATCCCACTTCCTTGGACACGAAAGATGATGGTGGTCATTTGTAATGAAATTTTAATAACAGATGCTCAATTCACTAGCAATTTAACTAAAAAGTCTATTTTACTAGAAGTTACGATGATCTGAATTGTAAATCTATAAATGTCGTCAACGGATTAGAGTGTAACCTTTACTTATTGGTTTACGTCGGTGAAACGAAAAGAAGGTTAAACAAACGTATTTGCGGCCATAGATCTGATATCAACCGCAATGCAAACGACATTCTGTACCAGCATTTTAATCAACCTGATCATTCCATCGTTTCTATGACAGTTCGTATTATCGAAAAAATATACCACAAGACTAGCAATCCTCAACTTGCAACGCCTCTCCGTAGACAAAAAGAGGACTACTGGATTCGACAATTGGGAACTGCGACACCATATGGTTGCAATGACAAAATTGATGGTATAGGTATTCTATCTAGTCCTTCCTGTAGCTCGGTGAATGTGATGAATATTTTCAACTCTACTCCTCGACGTAGACGCAGTCATGGTCATCGTCATCATACATCACCTAATTTACATGATGTCTCTATTAATGACTTGCTGCCATTTATACAAAAGCCGTTAGGTATTCATCACATTCGCCCGAAACTTTATTCATTACCCTTTAAAACTTCATTCTCTGTTCAATTTATGTTTGGAAACCACTGTTTCAAACCCTCATTCAAACCAATACAAACTTACAGCTATCATTTCGGATATTGCAAGTCACAGACTTTTCAAACCAGTTCGCATTGGAAAAGATGAAAAGAAAAGATCTTTTCTTAAATTTTCCTTTGCCAACAAAGGTCTCAATGGCGTCAACTTAGGTAATATCCTTCATCATAAATTAGTTCAGTCGAAAATACCTCCTTATTTTAAAGATCAGTCTGTACCAATAATTTCTTATACCTATACCAAACCAATTGCAACTAAAATTTTCAATTACAAACACGTTTTGCAGGATCTCAACATTGACGACTTCAAGTCTAAACCTCCTGATTGCACCTGTGCTAGTTCCCAATTCACATATAATCCGGCTGGCCACGTTATTACCGGAGACCTCAACATTGTCAATAACACTTCCCTGCGAAATTTGTTATCCAAAGATCCGAAATATCGCGAGCCTAAATTCATCAATTGGAAATACAACTTCAAAATACTCATGGATTCAGTCGAGGATTATGCCAGGCAATGGGCTAAACGCGAGAAAGAAGACGTATATACTCTTTCCGAATGGATTAAGGCTGTGAGGTCGTTGATACAAATCCGAATTGAGAAACTAAATGGGTCTATCAATACCCACGCTACGTCAATTTTAAAGACCCAAATGTTGAAATCAACTGCATATGCATACATCATGTATAATCTAAACGAATTAAAATCCATATACTATTAATTTTACTACTGAAGCGCCATACTTATGACAAGTTTAAACACTTACTTATACATAACCACTTGCTTAAACTGACATGTGATGGAATTTGTTTAAAATGAAATCATCATTTGTTCTACATCCAAGGCCCACAAAGTAAACTCTTTGAATGTTAATGATAACTTATGTGTTTTTGATTGTCTTTCCAATTATGTTGATAGTTATGACTTTTCGACACTCTACACTACACTTCCATACAATCTTATAAAACAGAAGTTTTCCGACATGATTGAATGGTCCTTTGGAAAATCTGACTGCTGTTTTATTAGCTGCAACTCGCTTAAATACATCTGTAATGAAATAGATAAACATATTACATATACTTTCTTGAACTGTGACGAGATGAGTAACGCTGTATTTTTTCTCCTTGTCATTATTTATATACGTTTCGGCAATAAAGTTTATCGACAGGTTGCAGTTATATCGACGAGTAGCAATTGCCCCCTTTAACAGCCGACTTTTTCATGTACTGTTATGGATCACAGATTATGGCCAAACTCAGTAAAGATCGATTTCAACTCCATTTAATTAATAAATTGATAACATGTATCGTTACCTTGATGATATTTTTTTTAATAACAAAAAATTCTCTAAATATACTGCAAAAAGTTACCCAAAGGAAACTTCCTTTAAATAAATCTAATACCAGCAATAGTTGTGTATGAAGCCCGTAAGTTTAGATACGACCCACGTAAACTCATTGATCATTTGAATAAACTTATTCTTAACGGATATCAATTAAACACCATAGTAAGATCTTTGAATATTGTTTTTTAACAGTACTAACAGTGATTTGTTTTTGATGAATTAAAACATAACGTTTTATGAAAAGTTATGATCCTACATCCTGTCGATATTATGTACTTATATTTTGATAGTTCACAAAATTGTGACTGTTAATGACTTCTTTACACTAAATCCGTCAGATTTGTTCTTATTGATACTAAAGTCTGGGAGAACATGATTTATTTATGTATTAGTTGTTATTGACTTTGACCTAGCTTTCAGCTACTGCGAATATTCTTAGATCAGAAATTTGTGCATGTTACATTTTACATTCTAATTATGTTAATTTTATTTTTAGCTGATGATCCAAGCCATTTACAACTGATTTTTACAGTTTGTTTTTGTTGTGCTGTTACACCACTGCCCAAGGTTAGGACAAGGGTTGAGCGCTCGTAACATCTATACGTACCTTTCACAAGTCAGGAGCCTGTAATTCAATGGTTGTCTTTGGTTGCTGTCTGTTTTATCTATTTTCGTTTAATGCTTTGTCATAAATCAGGCCGTTGGTTTTTCGTTTGATATGTTTCACCTTTAGTCATGTCGGCGCCTTTTATAACTGACTGTACGGTATGGGTTTTGCTCATTGTCGATGTACGAACGGTGACCTATAGTTGCTAAATCCTCTTCCTTTAGATTCTGTTTGATAGTTGTCTCATTGGCAATCACATCCCACTTCCTTGGACACGAAAGATGATGGTGGTCATTTGTAATGAAATTTTAATAACAGATGCTCAATTCACTAGCAATTTAACTAAAAAGTCTATTTTACTAGAAGTTACGATGATCTGAATTGTAAATCTATAAATGTCGTCAACGGATTAGAGTGTAACCTTTACTTATTGGTTTACGTCGGTGAAACGAAAAGAAGGTTAAACAAACGTATTTGCGGCCATAGATCTGATATCAACCGCAATGCAAACGACATTCTGTACCAGCATTTTAATCAACCTGATCATTCCATCGTTTCTATGACAGTTCGTATTATCGAAAAAATATACCACAAGACTAGCAATCCTCAACTTGCAACGCCTCTCCGTAGACAAAAAGAGGACTACTGGATTCGACAATTGGGAACTGCGACACCATATGGTTGCAATGACAAAATTGATGGTATAGGTATTCTATCTAGTCCTTCCTGTAGCTCGGTGAATGTGATGAATATTTTCAACTCTACTCCTCGACGTAGACGCAGTCATGGTCATCGTCATCATACATCACCTAATTTACATGATGTCTCTATTAATGACTTGCTGCCATTTATACAAAAGCCGTTAGGTATTCATCACATTCGCCCGAAACTTTATTCATTACCCCTTTAAAAACTTCATTCTCTGTTCAATTTATGTTTGGAAACCACTGTTTCAAACCCTCATTCAAACCAATACAAACTTACAGCTATCATTTCGGATATTGCAAGTCACAGACTTTTCAAACCAGTTCGCATTGGAAAAGATGAAAAAGAGAAAAGATCTTTTCTTAAATTTTCCTTTGCCAACAAAGGTCTCAATGGCGTCAACTTAGGTAATATCCTTCATCATAAATTAGTTCAGTCGAAAATACCTCCTTATTTTAAAGATCAGTCTGTACCAATAATTTCTTATACCTATACCAAACCAATTGCAACTAAAATTTTCAATTACAAACACGTTTTGCAGGATCTCAACATTGACGACTTCAAGTCTAAACCTCCTGATTGCACCTGTGCTAGTTCCCAATTCACATATAATCCGGCTGGCCACGTTATTACCGGAGACCTCAACATTGTCAATAACACTTCCCTGCGAAATTTGTTATCCAAAGATCCGAAATATCGCGAGCCTAAATTCATCAATTGGAAATACAACTTCAAAATACTCATGGATTCAGTCGAGGATTATGCCAGGCAATGGGCTAAACGCGAGAAAGAAGACGTATATACTCTTTCCGAATGGATTAAGGCTGTGAGGTCGTTGATACAAATCCGAATTGAGAATCTAAATGGGTCTATCAATACCCACGCTACGTCAATTTTTAAAGACCCAAATGTTGCAAAACACTTGTCCTACCTCCATGACAAATATGTTGTTGTCCCCGCAGATAAAGCCCCAAACAACATCGTTTTCGTGTGTAAATATCATTACATAAACTGCTTGATAAATGAATTAGGTATTGACAATTCACTTGGAAACTCAACATATACCCTCACGACACTTACCAAAGAGGAAATCCTGGATAACCATAGGTCTGTTCTATGTTCCTTTGGAATTTCAACCAAAGATGAAGAACTGGATCTTCCATCACTGTATTGGATACCTAAACTACATAAGTGTCCTTACAAACAATGGTATATTGCTGGGTCTTCCGAGTGCTCCACGAAACCTCTTTCTAAATTATTAACATCTATTTTATCAGCAATCAAAGCCGGGCTCCAAAGTTATTGTGATACTGCCTATTCTAGAGGTGGCGTGAATCAGATGTGGATACTAAAAAATTCCAAAGATCTTTTAGAGTACATACAATCTAAGACTCTCTCATCTTGCAATAGTATTAAAACATTTGACTTTTCTTCACTTTACACAAGTATTCCCCATTCCAAACTAAAAGACAAATTGAAAGAGTTGGTATTACTTTGTTTCATTAAAAGGAATGGCGAACGTAGATACAAGTATCTTGTCCTGGGGAGGGATAAATCCTACTTTGGAAAGAAGCACTCTGATTCAAACAAAAAATTCTCTGAAACTGACATGATCAAGATGCTTGATTTCTTGATTGACAACATATTTGTTACGTTTGGAGGACGTGTTTTTCAACAGACTGTCGGAATTCCAATGGGAACCAATTGTGCCCCTCTTCTTGTCGACTTGTTTCTTTATTATTATGAGGCTGACTTCATACAGGAACTTCTTAGGAAGAAAGATAAGAAGTTAGCAATATCCTTTAACTTTACGTTCCGCTATATAGATGATGTTCTCTCACTAAATAATACAAAATTTGGTGACTATGTTGAACGAATCTATCCCATCGAACTAGAGATAAAGGATACTACAGATACAGTTAAGTCTGCCTCATATTTTGACTTACATCTAGAAATTGACAATGAGGGTCGGTTGAAAACAAAACTTTACGACAAAAGAGATGATTTCAGCTTCCCAATTGTGAACTTTCCATTTCTATGTAGCAACATTCCAGCAGTGCCTGCATACGGAGTATATATCTCCCAACTGATACGGTATTCCCGGGCTTGTATTTCCTATCATGATTTCCTTGATAGAGGATTGCTGCTCACAAGGAAGCTATTAAACCAAGAGTTCCAAATGGTGAAGTTGAAATCATCCCTTCGTAAATTTTACGGACGCCATCACGAGTTGGTTGACCGTTACGGAAAAACCGTTTCACAGATGATATCGGATATGTTCCTTATGTTGTAACTACAATACCCTTCCCTTTTCGTGAATGTGACCTACCGAATTAGACTATTTACTTGATTTGTAATAATATAAGCAACACGACGGGTGTCACATGTGGAGCAGGATCTGCTTACCCTTCCGGAGCACCTGAGATCACCCCCAGTTTTTGGTGGGGTTCGTGTTGCTTAGTCTTTAGTCTTCTATGTTGTGTCATCTGTACTATTATTTGTCTGTTTGTCTTTTTATTTTTGGCCATGACGTTGTCAGTTTGTTTTCGATCTATGAGTTTGACTGTCCCTCTGGTATCTTTCGTCCCTCTTTTGTATTGTTTTAATCTGTGAACATAATGATTATTAGAGGCTGTATCATAGTATCGTGCAAGATGTTCAGATCACCTACAACCTTCTGACAATCAAAAAATTAAAACATCCCGTCCTTATCGAACCTTGCATAAGAATGTTATTGGAAAGTATCGATCTATTCTGACAAATTTTTTGGTTTTAAAGACTCGCAATATTCCAATTTTCTGGAGCATTCTTTTAGCTCATGTGGTGCGGTACTCAGCTTAATATGTATAAACACTTTATACGACTAAACAGAACCTTTTTTCTGATGAATTGTTAGTCTTGAAGAGTAATTAGCTCTGTGCTTCTAATTAAATATTATTACATATAATTTTATATGGAATACAGGTTAAACAGGTATATATACAGATATGTTTTATTTGTAGTCGCCTTTCCAGCTTTGTGATGTATCTTCGAAGATATATAATCCACGGAAATCAACTAGATGTCACTAATTGAAAAGTTACTACATGTCCTTTTCAAACACACAAATACTGATCGTTTGCTATGTGATTCGTACAGCTCAGTCTAAAGTTTTCTGTGCATTATTGTGGCGACGTTTTGTTACTTTCTCCTCCTACCATGGATTTTTGATCTGTTATTTTATGAGAATTTGTATAGCTCATGAATATTAATATATTAATTTAAAGTGAGAGTGTAACTGCTGCAGTAAAAGTTGATCCAAGGCTGACTTGAAATTGACTCTTTTGTACTAGTCTTAACTTTTTATGTTTGAATAATATATAACATAAGTCGAGAATGATTAAAAGATAGCTTACGTAAGTTTGAGAGTAAAAATGTTTTGTTTCGAAAAACCCTGAGACATATTTTTTATACTGAGCTATATAAACTTTTGGATCATTTCAAACATTTAATTTGTGGAAAAGTACTTTCAAATAAATTGAAATTTTAGGTATAGTTGTGTTTTAAAAATTTCTTATGCACACCACCTTATGAACACCACGAGTTTCTACTGACACTTCAAACTTGTTTAACTTAATTCCTAAATAAGTCTTGATGATGTCATGAGATTATCTGAATGTTTGAAGATGTTTTAATTATACAGTTTTTGTTGGGCAAAGAATGAAAGATTTTGTAGGAAGATTTCCTACCAATCTTATTTGCAATTTATTAATTACTTCCGCAGATGTTCCTTCAGAGATATTTCATTGAGATTATCGATGAATATTTTAGAATAGACCTTACGTTATAAAAATAAGCAGTTGTGGTATGATTGCCAATGAGATAAAATACACAAAGTACTATTTAAGAGTACTCACAGTAAGTAACTATAGCTTCCCGCCTACACTAATGTCTTTAACTCCCAAGGCTTACTGCAGAATAGAAATATGGTCATTACAGGTCTTCTTCCGAGTAAAACCCATGCCAAAGTGGGGCGTCCGTTTGGCTGTACTGGATGTACAAGTACGCAGCCACGTCCGGTCAGAATGGGGACGTTAAATCAGATGCCTCGTGTAGAGAGTGCCACGCTCTCTGCCCGTTAAGAACCCTTGTAACAACTCTTTGAGTAGTCCGTATGTGGCCTGTTGCAAGGCAAAAATTCTGTCCCTATCCAATATACCCTCATTTTCCAGTGGCAGTCTCAATTTCCCCGACCATCATCCTTGACGGCAATTACAGGACCTACCAATTGTATTTATTATTAATTTGTTCTCGTCCTCAACATGCATGAAATATTTGCCACTGGATGTTAAGCAACCAACAATTAATCAATCTAATGTTTGTAAGCCAGGGCCGTCTTTAATTCCCATCCAAAACTAGCAACTACCAAGATGAAAAATATAAGCGATAAAGTAGCCGTTTCTTTAATACATTGGTCATTTCTAGGTATTTTGTGGAAAAGTATTTTAAAGTACATCGAGTCAACATCTTTTCCCAATTGAGTAAATTACAAGCAATTGGTTCATGTCAGCTTAAACCCTTGTTTAATATTTTCAAAACTTCATGCATTTCGCGTACAAAACAATGATAAAGTACCTCGAGTCAACAGGATTTTTATTCGAGCGTCACTGACGAGTCTTTTGTAGACGAAACGCGCGTCTGACGGACAAAATATCTATGATAAATTAATTTACAAACAATTGGTTCATGTTAGCTTAAACCTCGTGTTTAAATCTTTACCTGTTTGAAAGGGCACAAGAACCTTTCATATACATATAAAAAGATGATTAACATATTTTTAAAACCTAAAACATGAAGTCAAACAGACCTAGAAAAAACCGATTGCGTGTTCGTGTCTGTCCATTTATATTTATGTTTATATCGGGGTTTATATGACCATCGGCAGTCTTCAGAGGTCATCGCGTTAGATAATTGATGGCGTCTAGTCTAAGATACTTAGGAAATTCTGATACATCATAAAGCGAGCCCATGCTTTTTGAATTGTTTCTTTTGGACTTTTTGTAATTTGGATATACGTTTAAGTACGTTATAAATAAAATATGAGAATTTGGGTCAAATCGATGACAGCTGATGCCCCTTAGACACCTAGAGCATTTCGCGTACAAAACAATAATATTTTTAAGAATGTCGTGTCAAAAGATGGCCTTAATGTAACGATTATCACTGAAATTGTGTAAAGTTATACGCGTTCATATGATTTTAACGACGAATTTTCATGTATAATCTCAAAAATTAAGAAAATTGAAATATTTTTGTGTCTATCTTCGGTTTGCTCTCAAGCAATTACGTAGCTGTATCATTTTGTCTTTTAATTGGTTTTTGTTGTATTGACTTGTAATCTAATTCTCGTCAATTAATGTAAATTATGCACGAGAAGGCATGTTTAAGAAAAAAAGTCTAAAAAATGTTACAAATATATTCCTACATCATCAATCTACTTTTACGCTAAGCCTGGTTTGATTGATGCCTTGTCGTATATATTGTTTAGTTGGTCATTCGCCTCAAGAGTTCCAAATGGTAAAGTTGAAATCATTCCTTCGACCATTTTACGGACGTATTTATTTTGTAAAAATATTTCCTTTCTCTATTGTAACTGTACACGTATACCTAATAACAAAATTATTTTTATTTACCTGTGTTTAAAGTTATTGCAAATGGCTGATATTTTTGTTCGAGCATATTGTTTTTCTTAAATTGTTTAACATTTCATACCGATATAACATGTTACTTTTATTATTCTTCCCTTAGTTTATTTATTTTGTATTTGCATTGTGTCATAGGTCAAATTTATTTGTTCAGTGTATGTTCAATGGTGTTAATATGTCCTTTGATTGAGTTAAGCTATTTCAGTTGATATTTTATAGTGTGTCTTTCTATGTTGTGATGTTACACTATTGTTTCAGAAAAAGGGTGAAGGTTTGGTACCATTAAAACGTTTAAACCCGCTGCATTTGTTTGCACCTGTCCTAAGTCAGGAATCTGATGTTCAGTAGTTGTCGTTTGTTGATGTGGTTCATAAGTGTTTCTCGTTTCTCGTTTTTACATAGATTAGACCGTTGGTTTCCCGTTTGAATGGTTTTACACTAGTAATTTTTTGGGCCCTTTATAGCTTACTGTTCGGTGTGAGCCAAGGCTCCGTGTTGAAGACCGTACTTTGACCTATAATGGTTAACTTTTATAAATTTTGACTTGGATGGAGAGTTGTCTCATTGGCACTCATACCACATCTTCTTATATCTAGTAATTACGAGTTGGTTGACCGTTATGGAATATCTGCATAACAGATGACGACGGATATGTTCCAACTGTCGTAACCACAATCCCGTCCTCTTTTCCTCGAATGTTACCTACCGACTTAGGCGTATCACCGGGTTTGTACTAACATGAGCAACTCGATGAGTGGCATATGACGAGCAGACTCTGCTTACCATTCCGAAGCACACAAGATCACCCAAGGTTTTTGATGGGGTTCGTGTTGCTCAGTCTTTAGTTTTCTATGTTGTGTGTTGTGTACTGTTGTTTGTCTTTTCGTTTTTTGCAATGGCATGGTCAGTTTGTTTTCGATTGATGATCTCTTTGGTATCTTTGGCTCCTCTTTTTTAATCGCAGGGTTTCTATGTTGGCAATTTTCGAAACAGATGGCTAAGTTTTTCTTTTTTCTGTCTGTGCTATATATATGACTTTCATGAATCATTGCTTTTCACAAGACTGATCTCTGCATGATAATTCATGTTTGCAGTTAAATAAAAATACGATAGCCACTTTTACTAAAAATTAAAAAAAAAATCGCCTCATCAAAAAATTATAACGATGTTATGGGTTTTATGTAAAATAATGGAAAAAGGATTGATTGAATGATTGTTGGTTGCTTAACGTCCAATGGCAAATATTTTACACATGTTCAGGTCGATCTGGAAAAAAGAATAGGAATTACACAATTTGACAAACTGTTTTTATTAAATTATGAATAGCTACAGTTTATCACAGTCAAAAATACAAACGTATAACAAAATAATTGATTACGTATACACACACCTGTACGAAATACGCATATTGTACACACCTGTATACACAATAGCACCCTCAATGTTCGATGGCTTTTTGTACTTTACCTTAAAATCAATTTCGTTTAGATCTATATGAAAACTAAATTCAAAAGCGAAAACTATTATTTTTTATAATAAATATTTTCTTGACTTAAAAAAATAAATGTCTTGTTCGAAATATATTTAACAAGATTTTGTAGTTTTCCTCAACTGACCTAGCGTTGTTGACTTGATTGTTTCCTAACATCATCTTTAATATATGCATGAATATTGATTTGAACTCGACAAAAAGTTAAATTCAACTGAAAAAATGTGTAATATTCAACAAAGGGTCCTATCTTAAACAAAAAGTTTTATTTAGTTTAAAAAGACGTGTTACGCAATGACTGTCACATCAACATTACATACATGCACTGAACACTATATATAATCCATACCGATAATTAATTCATAGTTTTTCATAATAAAAAAGGACATGACTAGATACCCCACATCAATACTATATAAATTATATAATATTAAACACTGAGCAAGCCTATATGATTGATAACCATTTCAAGGACAAGTACCGTTTATTCGATTTTATTCTGTTGTTATACAAAATTATCACATTGCATAATATAGTCCCTTTAAAAGTTGTAAGCACATTTGGTAGCCAATATCTGTATTTAAAGTTGATATATATATTTTTTTTTTAAAAACAGACGTACAAAAGCTAAGAAATAACACAATCATCGTTTTGTTTCGTCGAACGTTTCATTTTAGGTTTACTTGATCTTCTAATTAAACTTCGACTACATCGTGAAAACTTCGATTTTTCCGCTGCACTGAACTCTTCTGGGTTGGTTGTACCCGCCTCTGGACATTCCAGGGACTGCACACTGATTCTTCGGAGCAAAAAGCGATCCGGGTGTTTGACACGTGGCTTTTTAACTTGTTGTAATAACAGACGGAAAACATCAGATATTCCTACGTCATTTTTGGCAGACACTTCAATAAATCCTCCACCTAAGTCCTCGTTGTATGCCCAGTTAAGAGCATCAAATCTTTCAATTTGTCTATTATTTTCCTCATCTAAATGATTTCCAACAATTACACACGGAATTTCCTGATAATTTTCTCGCACTTCCTTAATTTGCTCCCATAATTGTTTGACTTCTTCAAATGTTTGTTCATTTGTGATAGAATAAACTAACACAAAGCCGTGAGCGTTTACAATTGAGAGGCGCCGCATTGCTGGGAAAGCAATATTGCCGGCAGTATCTAGAAAATCAACTTTGAAATTAATACTATTAATATCATATTCGTTAGGAAACAAATCTTCAACTGTTTCTTTGTACTTTTCGCTGAAAGTTCCAAACAAAAATCTCTGTAACACTGAACTTTTACCCACTCCACCAGCGCCGAGAAATACGACTCTGTTCCGTTGATCCACTTCAACCATTATTATAATATGGTTTATGTATAAAATTTTATTACAGCAGACATATCAAAAGCAGGTTACAATACGCCATAAACAGAACTATTGAAACTGGAAGAAATCAATTTCGTTGTTTGTTTCAAATTACCAGATGACACCAACAGTAGACAAATAAATGTTTATTAAACACCTATTGGTAATTAATTTATCGAATTTTGCTCATTTCTATTTACAAGCACCTGTCTTTATATCACCTGCAAGAAAATTGATACAAAGTTATTTTCAAACACCATGAATACGTATTAAAGACACAACAAAAGCTAGAAAATACAGACAGTCACAGTTTGTTAATTGTTTGTAACATAGATAAATTCTTAGTTGATAAATTCTAGAATATACACAAAAACTAACGTTCAAAGTGCCTCCTGGTTTTTGATCGGTTTGAGTTTTTGCTCCATCTTTGACTCTGAGAGTACGTATTGAAATTAAAAAGTAATTAAGATTTAACAGAATTTAGTCGGCCTAAATGATAAGTGACCAAACTCAGCTGATTTATACAAAAATTGGTCGGAGCGCATACCGCAAACATTACATGAAATTGTAATTCGGTTTCGTTTTCGTTTTCCATAAAACAATCGAAAATGTGGCTTTTCTTTTAGGTCTTTTTGGTCATATAGCTCCTAGCGTGGCTACGTATTTTTACCATCACTGGCTTTAAACGTTTAGGTTTAAGCCAAGGTTTGAGCGTTATTGATGTAGGTAAATTCGGAAAAGAGCTTCGGACGCACAAACATAAAAAAATGCTAATTTCATTAATCAATTATGCCATAAAAAGCATATGTTTTTTTTTAATTTCTGAAAAAAATAACTTCATATAAAGATGAATGATGTTAAGATTTGAATACTTCTTTTTATAATTTTAATGGGTGTAAAAGCGTTAACCGAATCACACTTTGTATGAAGCGCGGAAGCGCACGATAAACGCTTTTACAACCCTATAAAATTATGAAAAGAAGCATTCAATTCTTAAAATTACATTTTAATGCTACAACAATGAAATTAAGAATTGTATCAAGATTTTCGTTTGTTTTTCTATGCATTCTTTTAACATTGTCACAGATAGCACGTGAAGTCATAGCTGTTGTATTTTATACGGAAATAAAATATATTGGAATGTCTGTCGATTGTTGTCAAATTTACAGATTCTACTGAAACATACATGTAATGTAATTATATAATAATACTCGTTGCTATTAGCAAGTGCGTTTGTTTTTATCTTTTAAATCTGTCTGATGTACATGATTGTGCCAAACATTAACTGCAACGGCTGAAATGTACAACACGCTTCAATCTGTGTTCTAAACTTTATTTTAACATGTATTTTACAGATTGAAGTCTAGTCAGCATTATATGTATAGCTTTAATGATCCATGTTCTATAACTTTATTTGGCCTTTTAAAACTTTTTTTTATTCGAGCGTTACTGATGAGTCTTTTGTAGACGAAACGCGTGTCTGGAGTACAAATTTTCAATCTTGGTATCTATGATTAGTTTATTTATTCTGGTAAACCGAAGCTCAATGGTATAGAGACATACATGTATTAGAAGTTTAAAAAAAGTATACTTTATTACACCATACTCTTTCTTTTTTTCCATCATGAAATCGTTAGAAAGGGCTTCATTAAACCAACAATATTTCCTATAACGTACAGTGTCGAGTAAGGAAATTTAAAACAATAAGAAGCCAGAAATTAAAGAGAATGTCATGAAAAATGTCAATTTACTTTTTTGTAAGAAGAAAAAAAAAACGTGAATGTAATTGATGCAGTACCATGTTCACTACAAAGGTCAAACAAATACCAATCGGTTGGTTTATAGTTTTCGACCACCGTTCTCCGAGAAAAGATAAACTCGTCAATAGAGTGCCTCATATTGTAAAGAAACTAAAAGCAATTACTTTCTTACGAAAGCAGTAAACTATAACAAATTTCACGGAAAGAAGTTCTATAACAGACATTATTTAAAATGGACACCAGAGTTTATTTTAAATACAACATACAAAATACAACTAGATTTATTTCTAATTCACATCCCTGCGATTCTCATTTGAATAAATATTGCCATGGAAATAAAACTCTGCCAAAAACACCAAAAGTGAATCAAAATCGTAAAATGGTATTTTACATTGTCTTTACGCTGTCATTGGGCAACAATACCTTGTTCAAATGTCATATGAAGTTGTATTTCTCTAATTTTGTCCTTTAACAAATTAAAGATCTAAAAACAAATTTGAATAAGACAAGTAGCAGTGCGAAAAATAACTACAATGCATACAACTATGCATACAGAAAATTAGTAAAATTTTACACAAAGGAAATAATGAAAAAATTATTATCACCTTAAAGAAATCACAAAATATTCGTTTTCTTACACTTTTATGCCCATTGTAATTAGGAACAACTCAAAATTGTTTTGGACCAATTAAACTCACGATATTCAACAAAAGTCCTGATTTTGGTATAGAATATGGCCTCTACATTTCTATTCTTCTTTCTATAAATGTTTAAACAAAACCTAATAAAGTGATAATCATCTTCTCACATATCCAAGTATTTACATGTATACACCCTTGGTTTTTAGCGAGTTCCTGGTGAAGATAAAATCCAGAAAGCGCTTCGGACGCACCAAATATATAAAGTCTTATTTTCATTTAGAATCATGTAAGGAAAGTGACTGTTATAATATAAAATAACAGCTTGTGTCACATATTTGATAAATAGATAAAAACAATTAACACTCAAACAAAGGCAAAATTAAAAACAAAGGAAAAATTAAAAACTTGAGAAAAATTATCTACACGTTTAAACAAAATAAAGTTACTGAAGTAACCTCATTTCGGACCGTAAATAAGGACTTACCATCTGCATACTATTCAAAATTTCCATCCTACTGTTAGAAAAATCACTATTAATTACAGCTGTGTTTACTTGATCATGTTCATTTCATAACTGACATGAACGTTGTTTACAGTTAAGTAATACTCCGAAACCGATAATCAATAAGATAATGTAATGTAATCTTTTCAAGTGAAGCTGTCAACAGCCATACCAGCTGTGAGAAATTTTTAAATTAATATTTATTGCCCATATAATATTTATATTGAAAAATTGAAGTACTGCATCAATGCAATTGTTTACCGCATATCAATTATTATATGATGGTATTATTGTTAACATTCTTATATGAAATATACAATATGTTTATGGAGCTCGTACCATTTAAGTAAATTAAAATTTGTTATCGAAAGTTTGTATTGCTATTATAAACCATGATGTTGTAAACCCAAAAATGACACATATGGTAGAATTTTAAAAAAATAATCGTCTACTTTGTTGAGCGCTGTTGCAAATATTGTATTGCGCGGAAGAAGACATTTTACTACGTTGAAACAGACATTTTACTACACTAAAGTAGACATTTTACTGCGCTGAAGCAAATATTTTACTGCGGAGAATCAGACATTTATTGGACTGAAGCAGACATTTTACTGCACAGAAGCAAACATTTACTGCACTGAAGCAAGCATTTACTTTGCAGAATCAGACAATTACTGCGCTGAAGCAGACATTTTACTGCACAGAAGCAAACATTTACTGCACTGAAGCAAGCATTTACTTTGCAGAATCAGACAATTACTGCACAGAAGCAAACATTTTACTGGGCAGAAGCAAACAGTTACTGCACTGAATCAAACCTTTTCCTAACGGTAAAAAGACAATATCTATTTTATTTTCAACAAAATATATTAGTTCCTGAACCGTACTTCTCGATAAATTAAAGTGCAATTTTAAACATTTGATTGATACTTAATCGCACGAACATCTATATAATGAATTATTCATTTGTAACTAATACATCATTTGTTTAATACTTCAAACAATAAGCTGCAAATTGTGAACCCTATGTATATTATTCATAATGACGCACGATTGTTGCAACATATTTTTCATCCTTTTGCTTTTTTTGTGAAACAGCTCATCATTTTAATTCCATATTATGCTCGCAAATTTAAATAACTTAAATGGAAATCAGCCGTCTGCTGAGCGAAAAGATTGGACCCCGACTAGTTATTATGTTATATAACGTATATTCAGATTGACGAACATTGAAAATTTCCAAACATGCTGCCCACAAGATATTTTGTACTCTCTTGGCTTGTTTGCTGTGAAGGAGTTTTGTTCATTTTTCTGGAGTGGAGAAAACAATTAATATTGAACATTGTTTTATGAAATATTTGATAATAGTAATATATAACTTGATGGTTTATTTAATTGTTTACTGACTTTCCAACACCTAAGAATATAAGGCATTTACTCTCGGCCTCATTTAGTTGAAAATAAACTTTTACATAATATTATGATTAGATCGAGTTCACTTCATTATTTTGAAGACCAAACCGGGATTTGAACCACCATCAAAATTAACTCAATAGCCTAGGCCCTTTCGTCGACTCCCAACCCGGCAGAATATTCTAATGTAATAGATTATTTAAACTTAAACAAGTTAACATTTTAAACCCAAGGATTGCAGCCAAAGGATTAATTTTCACCATCAAAGTTTTATACCTTTAAGTCCTTTTTACCTTTAGTTATTACACAATTTTCTAATAAATAAGATAATAAATTTTCAAATTTTTATTTCTGTGTCTCGCTAAGTATTTTCCCAGTCTAGTTATAATAAACAAAAGAATAACTAATTCATACTTTATAAAGCATTGCGACATACACAAATTATGTATTTTTCATCAACCACTTGCTCCGATTTCCCACACATGTTAAAATAACGATACCTCTGATTTTCTGTGAAGCTTACAAGAAAACTTAAAGACGAAGGAGTCAACAAAAAGAAATCCTAAATTTCAAACGACTTAGCGATGTGATGAAACTTTATATATTGATCTTACCTCCTAATTCGGAAGTAATTCCCAACCGTCTCTTAAAGCAGAATAGACTGTTTAACAGTAATACAGTACCAATTTGCGTATGTCTGTGTTGGTTAACATTCGACTAGAAGCTAAAGGAAATTTTGCTAATGAATATATATAGAAAAGATATTGGGTTGGAATAAAATAAACAAACTATGTCAGACAACATATCTTTTCAGTTATCTAAAATCATGGCGGAAAAAGTTGACATACTTTCCTTTAATAAAACAATATTATGCAATTGTTGCATGTTACCGCTGCTGGTGGACTGCTAGTCCTCAAGGGTACCACCATGATTTATTATATACCTTTACATACTTTCTTAGATTCACCGATGGTAAAAGAGATTATTAAAAAAACAAAACGTAGGTTCCAACTCTTTCAAGCAAAGTTGACCGTAAATGAGTTTGGCGATTCTTTTAGTTTTGGTCATACACATTGCAGCTCCTCAAATATTGAAGTATTTATAAATCCCTGGCATTCACATTTTTGGGTTATAGCTTTCTTGATGAAGGTAAATCTAAAAAAAGACCTCTTAACGGACCAAATTCATAAAGCGCATGTTTTTCATTTATAGATACTTATTTCATTGATGAGCGTATGTGAAAACGTAAATTCATGTAAAATCTCTTCCATGACGTCACGGGTGAAATATACATACGAAATAGTTCTGTAAATGTTAATGAATTTTTTCTTCTGTTTATAATTTCGTTATTCTTCAATATAAAGTGATTTTTTCTGATCTCGTGTTAAAGAATATGTTTATGTTGTGATGTAACACTATTGTTTAAGGTTAGAGTGAAGGTTGGCGCCTATTAAAACGTTTAAACCCGCTGCATTTGTTTGCACCTGTCCTAAGTCAGAAACCTTGTCGTTTGTTGATGTGATACATAAGTGTTTCTCGTTTCTCGTTTTTTATAAAGATTAGACCGTTGGTTTTTCTGTTTGTATGGTTTAACACTAGTCATTTTTTGGGCCCTTTATAGCTTGCTGTTCGATGTGAGCCAAGGCTCCGTGTTGAAGGCCGTACTTTGACCTATAATGGTTTACTTTTACAAATTGTGACTTGGATGGAGAGTTGTCTCATTGGCACTCTTACCACATCTTCTTATATATATTAACATAAGAAAAGTCTCATATACATTGCAAGTTTTAGTCACGACATACTTTTAAACGTTTAGAAAACGGTTAACTTTAACAAAATCATTGATACTGAATAGAAATGTCTTTTTGTCTGTATCAAAGGTCTTAAGAAAGAACGTTTGAGACAAAGATTTTGGAAACCTAATTATACATGATATTGAAATCACAAAAACCATTAAAATGTACCAAAATCATATCCAAGTAATATTGATACCTAATGTTAACTACATTAAGTCCAATTTAGTTTCTGGATTCGACTAGAAAACAAAATTTTATTTTGCGGAAAGAAAATATCTAAATACCAACCAGTCTGACATTTTTGCGTATATTTAGACCGTTATGTGATACTATTCCATTAGAAGTTCAAAAACATCGATTAAGTTTCTCGATTATGCTTAAAAACAGCACAATTGGTAATGTAAACAGAATCGGATTACAGATAATAGATAAGCAATAGAGTACACCTACAATAACATTTCATTCCAACATTCCATTTGCCATCTGTCGATATCAAGTATCTATAGCTATATGGAATTATGATTTTAAATATGCATAGATTTTATACAAATATTTATTGAAATCGATAATTGTAAAGCCTTCCCTATTAAATAGTGTGACCTGTTTTTGACTTATCCCTTTACAAGAAACTACATTACATAAATGTTTCATAAGATTCCATTATTTTGATTGGCAGACAACAAACGCGAGGCATCCTAAAATTATATTTAATTTCCCAATAAAAATGCAACATTTAGGTAACGTTGTCATGGAGAGCACGTGCATTCATAAATGAATTATACCAAACCAATGGTTCTTAATGATGAAAATTCAGTCATATTTTGGAATTTTTTTACTTTGTCGATCTCTTTTCGACTTATGAGTTTTGAATCTCCCTTTGGTATACTCCGCTTTTTTTATGGGTGTCATGATTTGGTTGACTGTAAACGGCATATAATGTACAATAATGACAATGGATATGATAATTTGTCGTACCAACGACCCTGTCCTCCTTTCTATGTTTATGACTTATCACCGGATATTTACTTTTCATGTGCAACACGATCAGAGCCCTTAGTGGAGCTGTAACCGCTTACCTCCCCGGAAGTAAGCGTTTGTTTTGAATAATATTTTTTAGTTTTCTGTATAAAGGTGACTGGGGAATAGAAAATGGTCATTTTTTATCTTCTTCCGTTCCGGCAGTTAAACTCTTGTCAAAGTGGGGCGTCAGTTTGGTTACCTGGGATGAATAAATACGCAACCTCGTCCTATTCAATATACCATTATTTTCCAGTGGCAGTCCAAATTTCCCGCCCTTTATCCCTGTCGACTCCAATTACATGACATACCTATTGTATTTATTGTCAATTTGTTCTCGTCCTGAATGAAATATCTGTCACTGGACTTTAAGCTATCAACAATCAAATATGTATAGAATTTTTTTTCTCTGTCTCTATTCGTTACACACTAATAGTGTGTGTATTTCTTCGAGTTACTATTTGTGATTGCCTCCTGATATCTTTCCCCCCTTTTAGTCACTATTAAAATGAACTCTTTCTAAAATCTGAAGAAGCAAATTGCTTACTGACATACAAACGTGAGTACATGTATTATAACAGATTGCTTTGCTATCGTAATTCATGGCGTTGTCAGTTTATTTTCAATCTATGAGTTTGACTGTCCCTCTGGTATCTTTCGTCCCTCTCTTTTAATTGGTAAACATGTTCTTTTTTTTCTGATTGTTTTTCTGTTGCTCGGTCAATAGTTTTCTGTGTATTGTTTTGTGAACTGATTTGTCTTTTCGTCTCTTTTTAATCAATGGTGTAGTTTGTCATTCTTCGACTTGTGGTTTTTGAATGTCCGTGGTATCTGCTTCCTCTTTTTTAATCATTGAAATAAACATTTTTCCAAAATCTGTATCTAGAGTGACAGTTCTACTTGACCGCAACACGTGAGCACGTGTAAAGATTTACTATTTCTGTGCTGTCTTCATTAGAATAAACATATTTTATGGTAATTTCACAAATAATATTATATTCTTCTTAGAAATGTACATATAAATGTTATAACGAACACGTGTATTTGTTTTGGGGCAACTGTTTTAACATTGATCGTGTGACTAACGTCTAACGGTAAATCAAGTTTTTTTTTTTTTTTGTGTCATTCGACGCTTGCCTTCCGGATAGTCTAGTCTGGTTCATTTAGTTTAAACAATATTTCATTTTTCAAAAATGCACAAAACACAAACGATAAATATACAACAGAAATATAGGAATTCAGAAACAATAGAATCATTCTTCTATTTTTCCGCCTGGTCATTTCGACCCTCACATCTACTATCTAATTTATAGTTGATCAATTATCAGAACATATACCGGTATATTCATACTGTTAATACTGATAAAAGTGAACGTAATTGAGAATATAATATTTTACATAATTGGAAGAATTCCAGGTTCTCCTGATAGAGGAAGGATTTACAGAAGGTAACAGGTAACTACAACCTGAAACTAAATGTGACATATACTACATTGTATTGGTATCGGTATCGGTATCGGTATCGGATTCGACCCGGAACTTGCTGATTATTGGTAATATTAATTATGTGGAAAACAAAAGGGCATGGACAGGTGTATTTTTTAAACAACAGCATTGCCCTATATTAGTTATATGTAAAGTTGAATTCTTTGATTCTTCGTTTTTACGTTATGCCAGCTAACAAATTTGTTGACCTCGTTATTTTTGTAGTATAGATAACGTCGTGACAACATAAAAGCCATAACGTTGTGCACTGACGAGTATGTAACGTTGTGGGATAACGTTGGAACAACGTTGGTTGGAGGTAATAGTTATAGGTTTCATAACGAATGAGAATTCGATATCGTTTGATAGTTATTTAATTTCAACATAATAATAAACGAGCGTTTGGCGAGTTTATTATTACTAATTAAATTAGATAACGAGAGTAGATATCAAGCGATATCCAATTCTCACGAGTTGTTGAACCTATTTATCTTAAAAATTTCGCGAATCGTTGATTTAGTCTTTTGCACATACCAGCATGACGTCATATGCCCTGTTCTGGCGTCAAACTTTTACATCAGACATTTTAAACTTTTGTATGCTTCAGAATGTAATAAAAAATGTCAAAAAGAAGATTTCCAGGTGAAAGTTGTGAGGGTTTGGTATCACCAGCCCAGTAGTCAGCACTTCAGTGTTGACATCAATATCAATTATATGGTCATTTTTATAAATTTACTGTTTGCAAAAGTATGAATTATTTGAAATAATAAGGATTTTCTTATCCCAGGCATAGATTACCTTAGCCGTATTTGGTACAACTTTTTGGAATTTTGGGTCCTCAATGCTCTTCAACTTTGTACATGTACTTGTTTTGGCTTTCTAACTATTTTGATCTGAGCGTCACTGATGAATCTTATATAGAGTGGGGCGCTCATATTCGCCGGGGACACAATTTCGCCGTTTTATGATTTTGAGGTGTAAAAACTTCAAAGGATGGGTGAAATGGAAGAAATATGCCGGTAAATTATATTATTATAACAAATATGATTATTTTTTAAACTTAGACAAAATTTCGGCATTTACCGCAAAGGACCGAAAAACAGACAACGATTTTCGGCCAATTTCCTAAATGAAAAAATGATTTCGAAGAAGTATTTCTTAGTAATTCTTTGACTGATTGCCCTAAATTTCAGTTCTTTACACATTTGAAATGTCTGCTATTCATCTATAATGAAATTGATTTGATAAATATTGTTTTTAGCTGCAGTTATTTGGTTTCAAATAGATGTGTAAAAACGGCGAATATGTGTCCCCCAATGACAAAACATCAGGAAATTTCAAATAGCCTTTAATCTAACTTTTCAGATGATTTTTTTTTCAAAGAAACACATTTTCAAGCTGTGAATATTTTGTTTTTGATGTTATCTTCATATAGAAATATCATTATACTTCAAAAACATAAAGACCTGAACATAAACTGCAGAAAACATGGAAAGTTATGGCGAAAATGAGCACCCTCTCTCTCTCTCTATATATATATATATATGTAGACGAAACGCGCGTCTGGCGTATCAAGTTATAAGCCTGGTACCTTTATAACTATTTACACCACTGGGTCGATGCCACTTCTGGTGGACGATTCGTCCTCGATGGTATCACCAGCCCAGTAGTCAGCACTTCGATGTTGACATGAATATCAATCATATGGTCATTTTTATAAATTTACTGTTTGCAAAAGTATGAATTATTTGAAATACTAAGGATTTTCTTATCCCAGGCATAGATTACCTTAGCCGTATTTGGCACAACTTTTTGGAATTTTGGGTCCTCAATGCTCTTCAACTTTGTACTTGTTTTTGGCTTTCTAACTATTTTGATCTGAGCGTCACTGGTGAGTCTTATGTAGACGAAACGCGCGTCTGGCGTATCAAATTATAAGCCTGGTACCTTTATAACTATTGTATATCATTGAAGAAATGACATATCCCTATTGCCATGAACGAAATGGACATTGTCTTAACCTCTCAAAGTTATCAATGACCTAACGAATAGCCAATGGAAATGTCGAAATATCGTCTCATGATGCTGGATATGCCAATCAAATTAACGCAGTTTTTCGTATCACACTCTGTGCAGTGTGATACGAAAAAATATCTCTTCATGGAAGAAATAGATAACAGGTTACAACCATAACTAAGAGAGTTATTGCGATAATTGACAACGTGTCCCTAAGACGTTCTGTACATATTACATTCTGACGACGTTGTCACAACGTTGTAGAAATTTTGTTTTATGATTTTATTTATCTTGGTTAATATATGCATTATAAGTTGAGTTAAAAGTAAAAAAAAATACCCTAATAATACTATTGGGGACTGAACAGATTTTTTCCCGCTTCACAGTTGCGAAGAACGAAGTTGGAACTTATGAACAAAAATCAGTGAAATATAGTTTTAAATAGAGTTCTTATCTCCCCTTCTTATACCACAGTTTGAAAAAGTTCGGTTTTGGTGATCATTTTAAAATACATACCATATTTAATCCTTTTTTTTTGTGTATCTTATGTATTTTATTCTCATTAGTAATTTTTTTTATTATTTCTTGAAAATAGAAAAAAAAAGATTAATGCAAAAATAAAAAACATGTAAAACCATTTTGAAAAATAAAAGGAAATTTTATATAATATCCAGTCACGAGTAATTCTTCACATCTAAACAGTCGTGCTTGGTCAGCCATACCCTAAAGATAAAAAAACAAACTCCACTATACCGTACCATAAGGATAGAAAAAAAAGCTCCACTATACCAACTACGATGTTGGACTGCTGATAGATGGCTCAAAGACACTTCTTATGATGACAGAAACCAATTCAACGCAGTACAGTCTGCATATATGCCTGCGTCAGCATACACTTCAAAACTTATTGTTGATAGGGGAGTGCTATGTCGTCTGACGTCCGAGCGCCCTGTATCCATGGTGTTGATAACGCTTGCTGTCATCGTCAATACTACGTTCTAGACTCATCGATCAGTACTTCATCATCGTGGTTGGCTGGCTGCACAGCTAACCTAACTGACCCTCAAAAGAGCCGTTGTGATGAAGACTACTTCAAACCAAAATAGTAAAAAAACAGAAACAACATACGTAAAACCTAAATGGCCGCCTTCTTTGCGACCAATTTGACGACAAGAAAATATTCCAATGTCGTTAAACACCCCCTAGTAGTCTTAAAATATTTCGTGGAAGTTATTAATCATGCAATGAGCAACTAATCATTGACACGAGTGAGGTACTTCAATCTCTGATAAATAACTGATATACTCTGTCTTAATGAGAGAATTGACTTCCGCACAACTTTGATAGTCAATACATAGAACGCTTGCTAGGACTGTAATAAAACTTAAGAAATGGAAATGTACAAATTTCTTAGAATCAATAAAAAGTAGGCATATAGGTATACAAATAACCAAAGAGGAAGTATTTTGTTCCTTAGTTCTGTACTATCATCTGCTGCCTAGAAAACACCTAAAATACAGTCTGAATTATTTTTGTGTAACAACGTTGTGTAGATGTTCGTCAGGATGTGTCACAACGTTGTAGTAACGTTGAAGTGTTTACTTTGTTAGTAGCAGACACGATTTCTTTTGTAGATTGTGTATTATGTTAATAAATATGACTATGCAGCGTATATATATAGTAGTCTCAGATAAGTTTAAAAACATGAACATTAACATTGATGAAATCAATTTAAATAAATGTTTTATTGTATTGTCAAGGCGATCTGATATTTCAAATAATGTTTGTTTTTATTTTATAAATATTGTATACTCGTTTGAGTAGGCAAACACGAACATAAAAAATACTTCAATGCCTCGAAAATACTTTGATAATGCCTCAAGCATCACCGAAGAGACATTTATTGTCAAAATACGCATCTAGTGCAGTAAAATTGGTACTGTTAATATTATTCAAATGAGCTATGATAAAGAACGAGTGAAAAACAAAACATTACAAGTTCAACTTTTGTTGTGATGAACTTGTTGGTCGTTACGGTGTTACAACTAACCTGAGCTATACTGACCTTGTCCTAGCTTCATCGTGCCCATTCACGTCTCGATCTAAGATAATGGAAAACGGAACTAAATTAATCTTATCATGTAAATTTATCCATCCATTATCCATTATCAAATCTATTTCATTTCGATTTTTTTAGAATATTCATCATCTACATCGTCATCTAAACAGGCGAGTGATTTTCAGATTTATTATAAGAAAAAGCTTATTACGGATACGTCTTATTGCTTTTACTATGGACTCAATATAAGATTTTAGCCAGTTTTCTCAATTGAATACTACGTATAATATTCTGACTAAATAAACAGAGGAAAGGGTAGTAAAACAGAAGAAAAGTGAAGTACATTTAATACATTACACATTGACTCATTTGATATTTCCATACAATCTTTTTATTCTTCTGCAAATAAATCATCTCTCAATCCGTACAAATTCCAATTATAATCAACGTTTATTTCCTTTTCTCATGGCACGATTGATACTAATGCATTTAGGTTAACCGATTAGCTGATGTCAAAGAAGGAATTCAGTGTTCCATAAGCCTTGTAAAAGATGTATCTTTGCTAATTATTGCATTGGTAAAAGGGTTAAAATGAAAATACGTGCTTCTATCGTTTTACATTCCTTATAAATGCATTTAAGTGTTTTTCTGTGTCCTAGTTTTTTCTTCTGTTTCTTACGTATTCCTTATACTAAGTAATTAAAAACTTTAATCGTTTTCCCCTCAATTTCGGAACTACATTTCTACCACTGTCCAAGATTACGGCATTAATTCAATGATGTTAGTGTATGGCCTTTTTTCGTGCTAGATTAGCTGTTTTTAAGGGCAAACAAAATGAAAACAATCGCTTACAGTCAACAAACGAGAACTTACCTTCGTTGGAGGTGTAACACCAACAAAACATAGTACGTCACATCCGGTACCTTTGGAAAACAGGATAAACAAAACGAATCTCTCTTAATTGTACAGTTGTTGGAACTTAACCATGCATTTCATTGCAGAGGTTTTTTCTGAGTCATAAACCTTTATTTTGGGTGTTTTACATATAAGACCATTCTTTTTTGCTTTGGTGTTCCTATAAAACATTTTGGAATCTTTCGTTGCTCCTGGATTGATTGACATATTATGGTTTCAGTTTTGTGTATAGTTAACAGTTTTAGGAATTAAAAAGTGTTTTACCGGAATAGATATATGTATTCCTCTATCTAAATAACGTTTATTGCGTAAACATCAACTGAAATAAAAGTTATATCTTATAGAAAATACCAAAAGCATTTTGTTTCCTTTTTTAAGTGACTTAAATACTTATTATTCCCATGACTATTTCATTTTCACCCTTTTCGTTTAAAAGTTACAAACTGCATGATTGTATTCATATCCAAGAAATTGACTAAAACTCAAATGTGATTTATAACATACTTGAACCTATATAAAAATTGCAAATATTAAATAGCAACAATAACCAATGCACAGATCGTAAAAAAGGATCAGCATTTTTGGACTGGACGCAATATAATTAACCATTGACATGTACTCGAAGATTGCCGATGGACAAGACTTTTTATGACTCTGATAAATGGATAAATATCATTACAGATAACATTTAAAAACTGAACATGCTGAAGACATGCGCAATCATTTTCAACAGAGATGACACCATAAGTCGAAAGCAGATTGATCCAATGAGGTCTTGTTAGAAAATAATGTATCAGCGAAGTTTTTAGTGTTATTTTGATAAAACTGATGTAAACATGTTTGCCGGAACATGAAATATTGCTTAATATTCTGTTCTAAGAAATATTGTCAACTGATATACTGTGGAAATCGTAGCTTCTGTCGTTTTGATAACACTTTAATTTAATTGGCATCGTTAAAGAAGAGAGGCGAAAGATACCAAAGGGACATTGAACATTATCTGACAACGCCATGGCAAAAAGAAAATACCAAAACACTAACAACAGTATACAAAACTCAACATAGAAAAGTAAAGACTGAGCAACATGAACCCCACCAAACACCGAGAGTGATCTCAGGTGCTCCGGAATGAAACGCAGATCCTGCTCCAGATGTGGCACCCGTCGTGTTGCTCATGTAAGTAAGTATAAACCTTACTTTCTTATTTGGTATCCTTATTTCTAATCTTTATATCTTAAAATTTAATGAAATAGAAAAGGAGGCGAAAATATGTAATATGATAAGTTTTTATAAATGATTCAGTTTTTGTGTAAACATATTTTAGATCTACACATATATTCAAATATGCATGATTTCCTTCTATATTATTATTTGAAAAAAAAACTAATCAAAAATAAAGAGATGAGACAACTATATTACACAATCCAATTGAATTCGATTTAAGTAATAGTACGGCCTTCAACAATGAACAAAAATCATACCGTATAGTCGACTATAAAAAACAATTCAAACGAATTAAATTACGGCCTGATTTTGGTTTTAGACTTTTCACACTCCCCGGAGCATATGGTCCTTGCTCAGGCATGTTATTGGATGATAACTAGGGTATCCTATTATGATCTTAGGCGAGGCAAATATCACACAGGCACTTGTCTCTGAAAAAAAAATATAACATTAAAGTATATAGGTATTTTTTCAGAGACGACTTGAAGTACCTGTGAAATATAACGTATATTGGCGGACTTAGCAATGTTCAGTGAAAGTGATGTAAATTAAAGGTTATAGTCGTCTCATCTGTTTTCATATCCAATAACGTGACATTTTTTCTTAGTTTGGATTCGCATTGCTGATGTTGAATGATTAACAAGAGACGCTTGTCCTGTAGACACAACCGATTCCGTTCCGTTTAATATTCATGCTATTCCATCTGTTTAATGCTCCCAGAACACATTTTGTGAGCATACAACCATCGTTTCGTCCGTCAGTCTGTGTGTTCCAAACACAGGATTTCTGAAAGGTAACTTGAGTTTCCGTTGCTTGATTTGAATGAAACTTATAACGATGGAAGATATAGGGAAGGATGAAAAGCCTATTGATGTTTGGGTTAATATGTCAATGTTCAAAGTCACTGTTAATAAAATTTGAATTATTATGGGAAAATGGTTTCCGGATGGTAAACAAGGTCAGTGGGTAAAAGTTTAAGGTCACTATAACTTTTAAAATATCATTATTGAAAAATGGAATCCGGATGGTATCCTGAAACTTAAATACTAGATGGAATATATGCAATGCTTAATAACTTATAGCAAATCCGCTTCTAGACACAATGTTAGAAAATAAGGATGTTTATATGAGCTTCTTGTATAAACAAACTTACAACAAATCCAAAAGGAAGCTTCTGCAAATACGATTGATCGATTTTATTTTATCATGGATAGAGGGGAAAGGGGGAGGGAGTCTTTAGCCTGCAGAGAACATAGCACTCTGCCTACATGATAGCATCGGATGTAGCGCCTACATTTCAACCAGACGTGGCTGTGTATATATACATCCCATACAGATTAACGAACGCCACTGCATGAATTTAATTGCAGAATGGGAGCAGCTCATGTTACCGTATTTCCATTATCACAAATTCAATCCTTAGGGCGATCCCCAAATGATGGCTTAAATAATAAGATATAAGTATTAAATCAACCATCTGCAAGTTCTTGGCTTGGGGCAACCAATTTAACAAATGATATTCACCATTTCACTTTTAATATTTTGCTCTCTTTTGAATTCAAAGTTGACATCATTTAATACAAAAAGTGAACATAAGTTGGAATCACTTGTCTGATCTTATCATCATTACGGATGAAAGAAGAAGAAAGACTACATAAAATAATCATTCTGATAGAACTGGAAAAGATGACTGCATAGAAAAAAAAACTTGATTCTGAATATTTATTTTCGGTAAATAATGTGATGATGCTGATTGTACGTATGAGTTATTCTTTGTAGACTTTATTTTTCCAAATAATATCTATATTTCAATTTTCTGTCATATATATTGGTATGTCAAGTTTTGGTATATTTAAAAAGTTATATTTTAACAATCTAATATTGAAACACGAAGTAGAAATTTCATGTGAAAGTGCTTTTCTGCTTAAGATGATCTACAAGAACTTAACAGCAATAGTATTCAATAGGTAGTTTGACTGTTCGTAATATGCATAATATATTTGCTACTGGGCGTAAAGTAAAAATAGTATAAATAAAATTTCAAAACGGACGGATTAACCCAACTTATAGTTTTCGTTACCATAGCAATACGTAATATATTACTCATTAGTATTCATTATAGCGACATATTTCAGGAATTAAGATTATAAAGTGTATTTAACGTAGCTTAAAAATACATATCTAAGTTAACTACTTGTGTAAGATTGAAAGATCTCAACTCGAACATTTTATTTAAAAAAGAAATCTTAACCCTGGAAGAGTTCATTTTAAATGACATGCACTTCTATGAATATTATTTAATCCATGTATGTGGCCCAACATATAAATTATAGATATAATCAGATTACCTTTTACAAATGTCATGCACATTATTACTTATATTCCAAAATATTATTTTCCCCTGGTTCTGATTGAATTTATTTCGAATATTTTTCAGTTTCTAAAATTTAATGACTTATTTACTTAAGACAATGCACATTGAACAAAAAGCAACATCAGTATCAACAAAGTCAACAATAAACAACAATAAACGCAATTCATTATGTTATTATAGACCCTTTTCCTCTTGAAGTTGAGGGATACTTGTTATATTTTGATAATGTGAGTGGTAAATTGCTTTTGATTTCATATGCATTTGGATCTCATATGTATATTCTTATTTGAAATTCAGACAATCCATATATTTATTATTTCACGACTTGCTAATTGACATATCCAATCGGAACAACTTACAAATGCAACGTTTGGGACTTCTAGACCATATTTAAAGAGTTGACCTCGTGGTGTTTTTTAACCACATGAGTGACACCAAAATAAAGACCAACCACATCGACGCAAGTCGAGAAGAAATCGGTTGAATGCTCGATCTCTCATATTTGTCATGTTTTAATCGCAACTAAAACTTAGACGAATGATGTTTACGCATTCGTGTCATCTAAGGAATTCAATAGTGTTTGACAACGCCAAGACCATGAAGAAAACGAGTCTTAATACCGTGTAGTGTCCTTGCTAGGGTGTTACATTTTGTAAATTCTAGGTCTTATTCTTCGTACATTAAATTCCAAGTTAAAGTTGGGCACACACCCGTCATTATCAATTGCCTGTAGTGCAATAAAGAGTAGAAAACAAGCAGTTGTACGGTTTTGTTGTAACATCATTTACAATAGTAGTATACCGTCTAAAAATGCATAGTACATGAACTACTATAGACCATGGTTTTATAACGTATATCTATAATAGTAACAGTCGTTGTTATTTTGTTTTGTTTTTCTGTTTTTTAATATTTATCAAAGTAATTACATGTATATGAGTATATCTATAATTAAGTAACATCATTCAAGATAATCTTTTATATAAGTATTGTAAGTCACGCACAAGATTAGATCTTATCTTTCATCATGTCCTTGTTGCCGATGCAAGCACGCACACTAATTTAACATCTTTCATATTACAGAAAAACTCATGCACAATATATTTGTTCTTTCCTTTTAAATTCACTAATGAACTCTATGCACTGTTATTCCAGAATTATAGAAGTAAACAACAACCTATTTTCTGTAACCGCTTAAATGCTGAAATCTATATAAATAAGCCAACCAATCTTGTTTGTGTCAACGCATATTAGTTTTTCACAAGACAGCAAGGACATAAATCTTAAAATATTTGTGTCTTGAGTTTCCCAGTTTTACCGGAAAGATCTGTTCAAACTTCTGAAATACAATGTTAACTTTAGATCTGTTCAATTGATTATTAGAAGCCTCATGCATTTATTGTCGTAGATTTTAAGGTTTGAATTAAACTATTTCAAGTACACCAAGATGTCATTAATTGTCATTGGATATCCTGTATTTGTCAGTTTTTTTCCTCAACATAAGGTCAAATTGCCTCACTCCTAAAATATTGAAATCTACTATTTTGTATTAACCATTGGTAAATTTGATACACTCAATCGGGATAACGACCTTACGGGTGTATCTAAAACAAATAGCCGAAGCTGCATTTTAGTGGATAGCTGCAGGAACAAATATGAATAAACGAAGGTTTGAAGATGTTGAGAATACTTAAATAGGACAGCAAACCAACAATAACAATTATTTAAAGACATTCAGGTCTCAACATTAGGTATTAAACATATTAAAGACACATATCTTCACCAAATGCCAAGCTCTTATTCGACTGCGTCTAGAAGGTTGCAAGTTAGAAGGTATAACAACAAACCTTTCAATTCCTTTAATAGAATACATTGCTGAAAAAAAGGCACACCCATTTTATTTCTTAATATAGTCTGAACGTGAATGTATTTACAGTTTAACGTTATTTTTTAGATGCAGTAAAAATGGTTGTGAATTTTGATGAAGTATGCTTATTTTGTTTAGAAAAGCATTTTTTGTTTTTTAAAACAATTTTAATTTATCCAGAGACATACTTCAAATTAAGAAAATATCCCATCACGTGTAACTATAACAATACTGTATGAAGATTCAAAGCAAACAGTCATTGTCTTATCTTCTCTGAAGCAGATAATACTATATAAATAATGGCCAGACCACAATCACCCAAAGGAAACTATTCTCCATATAAAACAGATATAAATGATCAATCACTGCCAGGTTCTATTTATACGGTATAATAAATAAAAATTACTTCTTCGTTTAACCCTTCAAGGAGAGAGCTTTAATCAGGAGAAATGTGACTCTAAGATACAATTATTTTGACAGGCCTCAAATAGCGGAACCAAGACGAGGACTTGGAAAGGACTTTTGTGCCAAACAAAATGATTTAGATGTTAAAATGTGACATTCGAGTTGGTTAAATGTGAAATAATGACATACTTACAAAACCTCCACGGTCAAAAATTAATCTGAAACAAATAGAAAGGTGCATCATGGGAATTTATGTTACCTAACTTTAGTTAGTTGTTGTTTTTCTTCCATTTGTTTTACTTATGGTAGCAGCAGTACTATTTTCTCTCTCTATTTTGTTACGATTTTCATTGATTCACTTATGATAATTTCAGAATTTTCTGCATTTTATATCTTTTATTTTTGCGCTCATTTGGTCATATCTTGCCTATATCTAGATTCGAATAGTAACAATCAGATTGTCCAGATAGTAAGCTACGAAATATAGAACATTACCCTTTCTAACTGTCATTCAGACTTCTTAATAAAAGAAGAACAAAGCAAGAAGAAACCAAAGGGTATTCGAAAATCTTATGTCGAAGAAGGAAGATAACACAATGACAAATAATAAAACAACAGAAAATGACGGAACAACAATTAGCATACTTAGAAAAACCTTTACACAAATGTTGACTGTCTTATGTAGATGTAGCATTTGACTTTGGAATTTCCAAAATGGCCACCGTAACCATGGAAACACGAATGCTTAAATTTGAAAATTGGTCCAATTTTTATGAAACTTGTAAGTAATGTGACCTGTCACGTGTAGATGTGATATCCGACTTTGAAATTTCAAAATGGCTGCCGTTACCATGGAAACAGCAGAACAATGGTTGGGGGCCGTTTTGGCGACTTTTGTGTTAGCATCCTAACACAGGATTACTTGTTATTTAAATTTTTTTTGGGGGTGGGGGTATTTTGGTGGCCCGAAAGATAAGAAGTTCGATGTGTACATTTAAAACCTCATTTTCCTTATAAGCAAAATGTTTTTATAAATTTTCAATCTATATCAGTAAATTGTTTTGTTAAATTTTCAATGACCATTGTTTTATATTTGTTTCTGCAGTTACATATGGTTTATGCTGCTGTTGTGACTTTCCCTTAAGTCGTATGCTTTGTATGTAATCCAGAAATGTCAAAGTTCATTATTGCAGACATTTGTAAAACGACAAGGCGCATGTCGCCACTCTAAAATGCTAACTTATTCGTCCCTTTCAATTTTTCCATTTTTGTTTTGTGGCAGTCAAAATCGTTATCATCTGTGTTCTATACATCCCTTTTGATTTCAAGTCATTTTTATTATACTTTTAATTATATGTTCAGTGCCTCGATATAGCATTTTTATGTTGCTCCCAAAATGAAAAACACTTCGAGATCATAAACGTCTTTAAAGTGTAATTATAAACAGGCAAAGTATGATCACCAATGTGGCATTTATCCAACAAAAGACAAAGGAATATCAACAGATTTCTTTTAATTTCTCCATATATTATAAATTAGATCGAGTTTTTATTATCATGTTTCCATGGTATTGACTATATAATAACTTTTTCAATATAAAAAGATTCTATATACTCGATATGTTCATTTATTTCCCATAAAGTCTTTTTTATAGAGCTTGCATAGAAAAAAATATAGGAAGAAAGTATCTTGTTTTGAATGACCTTTCCAAGATTTGTTCAATATTTTTTTTTTCTGAGATGAGGAAAATGAATATCAGTATTGTCTCAATTTTGTCACTAAAACGAGAATGGCTATGATCCATAGTCTTAGTTTATGTTTTTTTTTTTTATTGTTTTGTTTGTTGTATTTGTTGTTGCTTTCTTTTGAGCAAGTTAGATTCTTGTACTTTGTGCAGATTGTAGTGTTACAGTTGCTCAATACTTGTACTGATTTTTTGAAATATATATAAAAATAAATAATGAACTTACCCCGTTTCGAGGGAGGTCCAAACAGAGGTCCTCTCTGTTTGATATTGCCTCCAAAAATATGTTTATATTCTAACGCTTCACTGATTAAACGTGATCGGTTTTAAACTATATTAACTATAGCTGGAAGCCATATATTATGATGTTGATTTACAATGAAATATAAAGGAAAGCAGTAAGCACCCTTTATTTCAACCGCGATTTGATTTTTGATTTTTGGTGTTTTAACGCCACTTTTGAGCACCGCTTTTGGACTATTTCGTGGAGGCCAGTTTTTTATTGGTGGAGGAAGCCGGAGTGCCCGGAGAAGACCACCGACCTTTTTCAACCGCGATAAATATTTTCTAAAGATATACCGGTAAGATAAAAAAATATAATGCTTACTGAACTAGAAAAGAAAAAAGGATATTCAACAAGCAATATACCAACTGAATCAAAATAAAATGAATTCTATACTCAAATAGAATTACCAAATATAAAATGTTACAATACTACAAAATATCTACTTTATATTGTAATAAAATGTCTACTTTTAAAATATTACACACTTTGTACGCATAACTAATGAATGGAACTGAAGACATGTGAACATTCTTTCCCAGACAATGGTAGACACAGGTGTCCTCCGCGATGGACTGTGGCATCCACAGCCCTAAAGGAGTAGAACAAGAGAGAAAGATAATTAGTGAGTGAATGAGAGAAACTATTATTGAGTGAGTAAATAAGAATGACTAGTCTTTGAGTGAATAACTGTGGGTGAACGTGAATGAATGAAAGTATGCGAGTGAGTGATTGGTAGTGTGTGAACGAACAACAGGGTGTAACCGTGCGACCGTATAACAATATGCGGAGATCAACAGTTTGCGAACAAAATATAAAAAAGAAGATGTGGTACGATTGCCAATGAGACAACTCTCCACAAGAGACAGTTTTTTAGTAAATAAGAGATCGAGAGTGTGAACAAAAGTAATTTACTAAAGGCGAAAGAGAAAAAGTGTATCAGCGAAACAGTGAGCGAATGAGAGAGACAGAGTGAGAATGAATGAATGGAGAATGGAGAAAATGATTAAAGCGACAGCGAGAGAGTGAGTGAAAGAAATAGCGAGTGAGTGATGAAAGAGACAGGGGAGACTGAGTGAGTGATCGAGAACAAGAACAAGCAATTAGAGACCGACTGAGTGACGAACAGCGAATGAATCAACTAGAGAGAGTGATGAAAGAGACTGAATGAGTGAACGACCACTAGAAAGAGCGAATAGTAAAGAGTAAACGAGAAAACGAGAGTAAGAGAGCAAATGAAGAGACAGCGAGTGTGCCAACTAGAGAGAAGGGTGAAAGAGACTGGGAGAGAATGAGTGAGTGAACGAGAACAAGAGAGAGCGAGTAGTGTGAATGAACTAGAGAGCAAATAGTAGTTAGAGAGCCAGTGAGTGAACGAGAAAAAGAGAGTGAGCGAACTAGAGAGATGGATGAAAGAAACTGGAAGAAAGTGAGCGAGTGAACGTTAACAAAAGAGAGTGAATGAAAAAGACAGCGAGTGAGCGAACTAGAAACAGTAAATGATAGAATGAGTGAACGAAGGAGAAGAGGGTGAGTGATCAAGAAAGATATTTAAGATGCATATGTACAGTTTATATGTATCCCAGCGGGTGTACATTTCATATACAGTTTTACAGATGTACAGTTTGCACCTTAACCGGTATACAGTTTATATAAATCTTACTTAATGTACATCAAGATTGCTTGTACGAAAGTAGCTGTGTGAGAGTATGCAATAATGATATTTTTGATAAGTGAACCTTCGAGAGGTACCGGAAAAATGAAACTGAATACTTGACTTGAAATTCTATATTCCCGAAAACAAACGATACTTACTTTGGCAAAAGTTTAGTTGGAATTTGACGTAGTCATCTTTAGTTGTAGGATTCAGTTGAGATGCTCGTCTTCAAAGTTGAAAGGATTGTGCATACAGACAAGATGACAAATACGCCTTTCAATATATAGTGCTAAATCAAAGTTCTGAGAGGGAAATAAATATTGCACGAAAAGGCACCTGATCCCTACAACTAAAGATGACTAATTCCATCTGAAATTCGACTTTTACCAAGGTAAATCTCGTTTAGTTGTGGATTTAACTACGTCATCACGTTTCCAGGATCAGATGAGATTTCAAAGAGCACAAGCCCTGAGATAATTGTCAAAAATGTTTATATAAAAACCTCAAACAACAGTAATATCTCTCCTATTTACAAATGATGATACACAACTAAAGGTTCAATCGGCTCCTTGTAAAACTTTGCAAAAGTGTTTGCACTGGTCGAACCAGCTCTACGCAAAAATGATTCCACCGGAATCATTATGAAAACATTTTGAAACAACACCTTACCTTGTGCTATGGGAAGATTAATATATTTTCATGTCTATTCCTCATTTATACATAACAGTTTTGATCCATCAGCTAAAAGTCTCTCTTGAAACTGCTTTAAAAGATTTCACATAACTAAGGAATAGCTTTAGAGTATTATCACGAACTTTCGCTGTTCCCGTCAAATATTCTTCTAAAATAGTAACGAGACTTGTTCTATCAGAACAAACATTAATGGCAGGTCTATTCTGTTTAAATAAACAAGCTAAACCTATCCTTACATGTAAACTAAATTCATATTCCTAACAAATACAACGACTCTGTCCTACAAGCCGTTGATAAAACAATCAACATAACTAACTTCGATGTTAAATCTTTTAATAAAATATATATTTGACAGGAGTGCTTCCGTAAAAAAATCAAGTTTCATAATTTCTCAGTTCAGAAGGGCGTAAATTAAAAACACTTTTAAAAAATCCAACTGTAGCATTAAAGCCAACTGTCACTCCATTAAACTTTATTCCTGAGGCTGAAAGCGCAAATATTGTGCAATTTATCGAACTGTAACTTAAACCTTTATAAAAAAGCACTGTTAAAATTCTAAAACTTCATTCGTATCTGGCTGAAGTAGATTAATTCTACTTTCGCTACAGAAACGGACATTTGCCTAGTCCAAAGCCCATGATGTGAAAGGAGGAGGGTAAATTGTATGTGAGGCTAGCAATCCCACTATGTAAAAAAAAACCGCTATGGAAACCACATAAAAAAAACTTCATATTGCGTCAGATGTCGTACAGATGTCCCTATGAAAGCTAGTGTTTAGTGAAACAGCTAGGACCATGAAGTGTGAACTCTTGACGCAAAACAAATTCCCAGAATAGGGTCATAGAATATTCAGAACATTTATAAAACGGCTCAAACAGCACACGTAGTCAATGAGATGAGAAGATATTACATTCGCATACTAGGTAGCAGCAAATGGAAATGAACAAACACCGGATCAGTTACTACTAACATGGTTGGGACAATATTGTACACAGGACGAACAGACAAAAAGCAAAATGAGAGAGTTGCATTAGTCTTAAACAAAAAGGGCTCTTCTAGAATTGCAACCGATTGATGAGAGACTTATAATGGCATGATTCTACTCGAAATATTCCAAATTGTCAGTGATAAAATGTAAAGCACCTACCAGTGAAGCTAGTACTGAGGACAAGACTAAATTCTAAAACAAACTGCAATCGCTAGTGATTTAAGTACCAGCAAATGATATACTAGTATGTCTTATAATTAGTGATCTTTTTGCAAAGATTGGCGCAGATAATGGTGCAGACAGAATTATGGACAAGCATGTAAAGAATATAATGAGAATGGTGAACGTTTTTACATCTATCCAGAGTAAATGACTTTTTGATCGGAGGATCCTTATTTCCACACAAGGACATTCACAAGCTAACGTGAAAGTCATCAAACAGCAAAGATCGAAAAAATGGGATCAGGTTGTGAACATAACCATCATCTTCTACTTGGAAAAAATAAACTTAAATTTAGAATGGTAATCAAACGACAACATAACAGGCACGAATATAATATCCACCGTCTTAAAGATATGATAAAAAATTAACATCTGCATGCGAAATAAATACAAAACAGTACCAAATATAAATGAAAACAACGACAACATCGGTCAAGATATCAATGAGCATTGGATCTTATTTTAATCACCCCCTCCCAATGTTTGGTTCGTATTGCTCAGTTACTTTTCTATGTTGTGTTTTGTGTACTATGGTCTTTTCGTCATATTTCAGTTTTTTCCATGTTATTGTCAGTTTCTTTTCGACTTATGATTTTGAATGTCTCTTGATATCTTTCGCCTCTCTTGGAATGGAAGTGAAAACAACATATAGCGAAACAGCAGTTGACGTACTAGAAATTAGAGACATTATAAGAAAGAAATGAATATCCGATACAAACTGGAATGTTATTGAAAAGAGGGGATCCACAAAAAGTAAAGGCAACCAGACAAAATAAGATAGATTGAAAGAAAAGTTAAAAAAGAAGTACATAGAGTTAAAAGAAGAAGTAGAGAAAAGGCATTAGAGGACAAAATGCAGTATATTGAAGGACTGGCAAAGGTATTAGAAGAGACATACAAGCTAGGAGACATACAAGCTAGAAGAGTTTGGTACTGTTCATAAGATCACTAAACAGCTATGTAGGAAAAGTACCAACAATTTTCAGAAACAATGGAGAAGTATTAATATCTGATAGACGGATACTTATAAGATGGGTAGAGCAATTTCGCGAAATAATAAACAGGGGACCATCAAACAAATCATCTCAGTTGGACAACATCGAAAAGATAATGGAAATAGACATACCAGAAGACAAGATCAAAAGATAACATAACGAAAGCATTAAGTAAGCTAAAAAAAAAGGGAAATCAGCCGGAGTAGACAATAAAAAAAAAAAAAAATGAAAACACGTTATAAATTTCATGCGTCCGAAGCGCTTTTCTGGATTTACCTTCATCAGGAACGCTCAAAGCCGAATATTTGAAAGCCAAGGATGTATAAGGACCGAAAATGTTGAAGAGCTATAAACCAAAAAGGATCTAAAAACAATAGCCAAATCCATCCAAGGCCAACTTTGCCTGAGGGAGTTGAAACCTTAGTTTCTGTATAATTTCCAAATTTATATACGGGCAATTTTAGATTGTTTGTTATAAATCATGTTAGTACCGAAGTACTGACTACTGAGCTGATGATACCCTCGAGGACTGAAAGTCCACCAGCAGAGGTATCGACTCAGGTGCTGTAAAAAATGAAAACACGTTATAAATTTCATGCGTCAGTGCAGAACTCTTAAAGTCAGATGTAGAAACAACATCATGATTAGTTCTCTCGTGAAGAAGTTATTCCACAAGACTTGGAAGAAGGACTATTGTCTAGTGAAGCGTGCAAATAGCGGATCTGAACATTTATTGGAAAATTTTGCTCAATACCATCCCGATTTCCTTGTTATTTCTGGTCTTTAAATAAACCATCCCAAACCTCTTAATACTCCATCACTTTGGTCAAATTGCCAAATGACAATTTTAAGGCTTGAATTTTCTCTGTCGATAAATTTCTGAAAAATTAATGACCAAATCCCAGAGCTGAAAAAATAGATACTAACATAGCCAACTAAACTTATACTAACTGTACTTTTCTTTTCAGATTTTCAATGTCAATAATATGTATGATTTATTTGATAGTGTTCCAATTACAAATATTGTTTCATTTTTAAAAGAAGTTGGAATATATCATAAAATATAAAAATGCTGTATGAATTGAAAATGATTTTAATTTTTATCACCTTATCTTAGTGTTGTTTTTTTATTTGTAAATAAACAATTTTGCTTTAGACTTGAGTTTTAGTATATTGAAGGACCTTTTGTCCGATTTTAAAGACATACTTAAAATTGTTAAATGTTCGAATTAGCTCTCGCCGCGATATAGCCTTTTTGCGCTAAGGCGGCGTAAAGCAAACACCAATCAATCAATCAATCTTTTCAGATTTTAGAATTTTAATATAATTTTCTTTACTTTTTCTTCTGGTTACACAATCGTCATAGATACAGAACCAATTAAAACTGAAAAGACATTTTTTTAACAGGCTTGAAAACAAACTCTCTTCCATGAATTGTAAAACTAAGCCACTCCATTAAACCATTACGATTTTGTACATGCTCTAAGCACTCATCTTAGATGTCTCAGAGCAAAAAAGAAAGTCATCAATATATGCTACATTGAAGTAACCATATTGCCTTAAAGTTGCAAAAAAAGGCTTCACCAACTAAGTAAACATAATTAGTTACTGATACTAAACTATATGGTTGGCAGGTATAATAATAGAGTTTTCCATACAAAACGTAAAAGTTGTTTGTGTGCTTCTGCTATACTTTGGTTCACCATTTTCAATACCATTTCAAATGAGTCCATTTTAAAATGATGGGAAATAATAAATTTATGCAGCTTATTCTAATCAAGAATCATTATATGCTCATTTGTATTTTCCTTTGAACTTTCAAAATTGAATAAATATGTTGATTTACATCACCATTAACTTCCACTTTTTGTATCTCCTTATTTCCTGACTTTGATCTTTGATAAGGAAAGTGGCTTTGAATGGGTTTTAAATTATCACTAAAATAAATGTCAAAGTGACAGTGTAAACGAAGATACTCGGGACTCAAATCGTTTCTCTGATACTGATTTCTTTTTACATTTGTATTTTTTTTGTTTGTATGAAAATCATCACCCAAATCAGGTTTCATCTTGCACAAAATATTCAAAAGTTTAGTAATATGGTAAGCTGCCTTCACAACAGTTTCTTCATGTTGTTAAATAACCTAAACGACCTGAGGAGAATGTAAATCTTTAAAAACAGCTGATTTACTCTAGTACGAGTGAGAGAAATACAATTAGTACGAGTGAGAGAAATACAATTAGTACGAGTGAGAGAAATACAATTTTCTGGTCTATCTAGTACGAGTGAGAGAAATACAATTTTCTGGTCTATCAACTAATTTCATCAGCTTGTTTTAAATATCTGAAATACCTTCTGGAAAGAACTCATTGACAGTGTCATCGACGATATTTTCATCATAACCTTGCGCAGCAGCTTTTAAACATTCTCACCATTTTTGTAAGTAGTATTCTTTGCTGGAGGTTCCACAACCTCAGCATCTTCATTATTTTCACCAGTTTGGTAATTTTTCTCATGATTGCTGTTCACATCACGAGCGTCATTATGGTCTGCGAAAAGGTTTATTAACTAGAAAAAAAACTAAAAATAACTACCTCGTAGTTATGTTAAGTTTATTCCACATCTGAAGCTGTGCGGGCTGTACAAGTTCGCAGCCACGTTCGGTTAGAATGAGGACGTTGAGGGCATACGATACAGTTTTGATCCCACGGTGAATTTTTGACGAAAGTTTGCATACAAGCTATTTTTCACTCAGTCAATTCAAATATGTAATAAAAAATATACCTTCATGTGCTACTTTTAGAGATAAATGGGGTCGAAGTTTCAGACATTTACTGGAAATTTCGGTTCTTGGACATTTCTATCCTTTGGAAAGACATACTTTTTTGTTTCAAAAGATATAAACGCAAGCAGATTTTTGTAAAAGCATATGGAATATCTTGTCTATAAAATAGATATAAGAAGATGTGGTATGAGTGGCAATGAGACAACTCTCCATCCAAGTCAAAATTTATAAAAGTAAACCATTATAGGTCAAAGTACGGTCTTCAACACGGAGCCTTGGCTCACACCGAACAGTAAGATATAAAGGGCCCCAAAAATTACTAGTGTAAAACCATTCAAACGGGAAAACCAACGGTCTAATCTATATAAAAAACGAGAAACGAGAAACACTTATGAACCACATCAACAAACGACAACTACTGAACATCAGATTTCTGACTTAGGACAGGTGAAAACAAATGCAGCGGATTTAAACGTTTTAATGGTACCAAACCTTCACCCTTTTACTGAAACAATAGTGTAACATCACAACATAGAAAGACACACTATAAAATATCAACTGAAATAGCTTAACTCAATCAAAGGACATATTAACACCATTGAACATACGCTGAACAAATAAATTTGACCTATGACACAATGCAAATACAAAATAAATAAACTAAGGAAGAATAATAAAAGTAACATGTTATATCGGTATGAAATGTTAAACAATTTAAGAAAAACAATATGCTCGAACAAAATATCAGTCATTTGCAATAACTTTAAACACAGGTAAATAAAAATAATTTTGTTGTTAGGTATACGTGTACAGTTACAATAGAGAAAGGAAATATTTTACAAAATAAATAATTTTGATGTTCATAGTACAAAGTGGAAATTTATATTAGTACCAAACACTTATCAAAGCTGGTATATAGACCAGATATAACCCTGAATAACATAAAATAACAAAAAACATTACAATTAGTATCAACAGGTCAAATAAACAAGAAAGTACGATTTGAGAGTACTCGCAGTTACTGACAGCTAGTTAAAAGCCAAAACAATTAATAATAAAAATCATGCATCAGAGACTAAAATCAACTAAAACACATCCCAGGGATTTAGTATTTTAACGTCATGGACAGTCAAAGAAGACATGACTTGTGCAATGCCAAAATAAAAGTATCGACAGACAGTAGGATAGTTAGGAGTTTAACCTCTTTATAGATCAAAATGAACGTGGATGTTTTAAACATCCCGTTTGAAAAGAATACAAATTTAGTTATGTTTTAATTTGCTGATGACAAAATCGATATTAGTGCCAATGTAAACTATATTCAAGTCTGCTTTTAATTTGTGTAACAATTCTTCGGAAATTGTTCATTTTGATCACATTTTCATGATTTTAGTCAAAGGACGGCATTTTGTGCTGTATATTTATCGAGTTTGAAAAAATTTAATCGGTGATTTGTTCATAAAAATTGGCACAAAGAATCTTCATACATAATCAAGCCAAATGTCATTTTTAAAAAGAGGGGTCCATGAACTCGTTTTCAAGTTAAATCAGTCTGATTGATAAAATCAGTCGAAAATGCGTCTTTTCCCGAAATGGCACAGTTTGACGTCGTGAAAAATAACATTTTACGTTAGCAACGTCATTACCTCCCCTGTAACTGTATCGTTTGCTCTTCAATCCAAGAGTGCCGCACTCTTTGCACGTAAAGAATCCTTGCAACAACTCTTTGAGGGGTCAGACGGTGGCCTTTTGCACGGCAATATTTCTTTTCATTTCCAGAAAATCCTCATTTTCCAGTGGCAGTTTAAATTTCCCGACCTTCATCCCGGACAGGATCACTTTGTTACTTTCTTCTCGTCCTGAACATGCATGAAATATTTTCCATTGGACTTTAAGCAACCAACAATCAATCAAATCTGAAGATTAAACAGAGACCGCGTCCGCCATATGTGAAATAGAGCTTCGAACTGAAGCTACACATGCAAACGGACATCGCATCCAATCCCGGAAACGGGATGATTGAGTTGAATAAGGTCATATTGTTAATCATGTAAATGAAGTTGGCATTTTAGAAAACTGTAGAATAATACAGCCTTCAAAGTGGATTTATATGAATATCAAGATTAATTTCTGTATAATTTATCATACTAGGTTATTTTCGGTTTTATAGTCCGTATTTTCATATCCGATCGTCCATAGGTCCGGAATCTATTGTAATGATTACAAACACGCTAGATCATTTTTCAAACGTACTTTTAGGTGTAAATTTTAGAGAAAAAAATGAAACATCTGATATCAACTTCATTAAATGTACTTGAAAGATATATGTAATTTTTTTTTCAGAAAAAGGGATTGAAATTCTACTTTTCGCCTTCTGTGGAAATATGTGACATCGTCACACCTCTTTTAACAATATTTTGTAGAAAATAAAGGCAAATAATATTACTGCCATGAATACACCAAAAATTGTTTAATATTTCACAATTTTAACTATTGGAAAATACTGATTGCATTCATATGCACATTTTTGACACAAACAGTAAACTGAATTTGTAAGAAAGCAAGGTAAGGAAGGTCAATATATTTTTTTTCCTAACTGTATATTGCTACCTTATGGTATACTTAAAAAGCAATGATTTGCATGATTTAAGACAATTCATACCCTAAATCTGTTGATATTTCTAAATGAATTTCCTAGGAGGTAAAATGATTTAGAATGACAATACATGTTCAATGTATTTGTTCATTGTTCTTAGTAACTAAAAATAGACATTTTGACAAAAAGACTTGATAAGGATGGTAACATTCATTAGGGTCAATTTTGATTTCTTTCCCTACCTTAAACTTTATACAAATGGTTAACGCCACCACCGCCGCAATTCATTGATATAAAAACCACGCGCTCTTATACTTCATAGAAAATTATAATACAACGAAGTTTATGTTTACACGTGTATATGTTAATATTGCAGGTCAGTGTATGTGCATGCATACGAACATGGTGTATGACGGTCGTTATAAATATAAAATGACATTTGAGGAATGATGGGCTGGGGAGACGAACTATTATAAATTCCCATTCAAAATATGAATACAACTAACAGAATGCAAACTATTCAGCTTGCTATATCTTAACACATTTTACCAAATATGTTCCTTTAATCAGACATCTTTGTCTCAAGACAAACCCCACATAATTATACTAAGTGACGTGTGAATTCCTCTCATTCATTAAAAAAAGTTTATCGTAAAGCAGATGTATATTCAGGCATAACCCCCGAATAATGCCGCTAATTTGGCAAAATTGAGAGCTCCAATAACCCATTGTCGAAGCTAATACAGTGACCTATAATCATAAAAATAAGAAGATGTGGTATGATTGACCATGAGAAAACTCTCTACCAGAGACCAAATGACATAGAAGTTAACAACTATTGGTCACTGCACTACCTACAATCGCTTACATTAAGGTCATTTGGCCTCTGATGCATATTGATACTAGAAGAAATGTCCCATTTGTATTCGTACCTTATTTTTGATACAGGTGATTATGCATGCATTCATTTGTTTTCTAAGATACCTGATAATTGCCACCATTTATCCAAATAAAGGGCATAGCATAAAGGCATACAGACTTTTAAAATAACACTAAATACATATATCTAGAATGAAAGTTAAGCATACGCCAGGTTTGTGTGCAGGTATACAGTTGTTATGATATTGTAACTATCATATCTATTTAGTTGGCCTAATTTGTTTTGTGTGGCCTATTATACATGTTTACATTGTGTACAAAATAAAATACATTGTGTTACAACTATGCAGTTTAGAAATCACTGGAACAATCATTGATACTAATGGAATGATTAGAACTTTCTATTTCACTTACATAACGTTTCCAGAATGATCATAACAAAAGATGCGTAATTTATATTTCTAGCGTTGTCTAGAAATTTCCGTTTGAGTATTTAAATGCAGACCCAAAAGTTAGTTGAAGATAGAGATTCTGACATAGACATAGATAGACTTGGACATTGATAGACATCACCATTCTCAGCAGTTGGATTGACATTTTTATTATTTACAAACTACATCATACTAGATTGTGACCAATTGGATATAATATTCTGTGGATTCCGAGAAGATTTCCGGATAGAGAAGATAAAAGATTGGACATATATTTTGACAGTTAAGTTGACATTTCTTTTTATGTAATACTTCTTGTAAACTTGTGTATAATAAATCTTGTTAAATTTTATTATTGATTTGTGTCTTTTGTTGGCTACAAAAAAGTCGATTTTTCTGACATAACAGAAATTGGGGGCTCAAGTCCGGGATAACGTTAATATCTTATTAAAAATTTTGTCAGTATTTTTATTAGAACTAGCCAACAAAATTCTACAAAATGGCATTTGATGCCGGTAAATTTTTGAAAACGCCAGACCTGGAGGGTTTGATAATTTAAAGAGGAATTAGTGTTGCTTGCTAGACATCTGAAATTAGACTTTAGAGTATCTATGAGAAAACAAATTATAAAAATTTGGTAATAGACAAACTAGTTGATGCAAAAATTTTAGGTGAAGAGGCTCTTGAACTCAAGGTCGAAAATGTTGATGCTTTCAAATTAAAACAGTTTGAATTAGAACATGAACTTAAATTAAAACAAATGGAAAAGAAAAGCAGAACTTGAAATGAAGGAAAGGTTAGAGATGGAGAAGATGAAAGAAAAGAAAAGAAGATGATTTTAAATTAAAACAGGCAGAACTTGAAATGAGGGAAAGGTTAGAGATTGAGAAAATGAAAATTGAAATGGCAGCAACACTACATTCCAATCAAAATCAGAACATTTTAATTTTGATGCAGCAAAAAATATACGTTTGGTTCCCAAATTTTGTGAAAAAACAGTTGACAAATTTTTTCCACAGTTTGAGAAAATTGCTCAAAATTTGAAATGTCCAAAGCCTTTTTGAACTACAATGCTGCAAAGTGTTTTTGAGAGAAAGGCCGCTGAAATTTACTCAGCACTTTCATCAGAAAATAGTTCTGATTATGACAAGGTTAAAAAAAAGGTTTTGAAAGCTTATGAGCTAGTGCCAGAAGCATATAGACAGAAATTTAGGTCTTATAAAAAGTTTGATTCACAAACCTATGTTGAATTTGCTAGGCAAAAAGAAGACCTATTTGATAAATGGCTTACATCAAAGAAAATAGATAAAAATTTTGATAATTTAAGACAATTGATGTTATTAGAAGAGTTCAAGCAGTGTGTTCATTTAGACTTAAAAACACATTTAGATGACAAAACTGTTGAGACTTTACAAGATGCAGCTGTTATATCGGATAATTATACTCTTTCACATAAAAGAAGTTTCAAAGGTCAAAATTTTAATACTTCGAGTGGAAATTACAAGAATCAAAGCACTGAGCGTACTGATAGTAAGCCTGTTGCACAGAATAAGAGTCAGTCTAGTTATAATATGTCTAGTCCAAAATTTAATACTTTTTTGAAGAAGTCATTGACTTGTGCTTATTGTAAGAAGAATGGTCACCTGATGGCTGATTGTTTTAGACTCCAGAAGAAAAATGAAAGAGATAATAAGCCCAAGACCAGTGCTTGTACGACACCCCGTGTTGCCAATACGTTGGAATGTCCTGCGAGTCAGGCTTTTAAGTCCAGTTTTTGTGATTACATGGAGGATTATAAACCTTTTATGTCTGATGGGTTTGTTTCTATTGTTGATAATACTACTCCTCAGCCTATTAAGATTTTACGGGACACTGGAGCTTCTCAGTCTTTATTGTTAGAAGGTGTGTTGCCTTTGTCCGAGGATTCTTCTGTTGGTGCCTCCGTTTTGTTACAAGGTGTGGAGTTAGGTTGTATAGATGTTCCCCTCCATCGTATTTATCTGAAGTCAGATTTGATTACTGGACCAGTTGTTGTGGGTGTTCGTCCTAATCTCCCTGTTGAGGGTGTTTCATTATTGCTAGGAAATGATCTAGCTAGGAACAAAGTGGTTGCTGAACCAATTGTTACCAGTGAACCGGTGGTGGATGTTAAATCACCTGAAGATGATGCTGAACTGTATCCAGCTTGTGTTGTTACTAGGGCGATGGCTAGAAAACAGCAAAATGAGGATTTGCAAGAAGACCAGTTTGATTACATGGACCTTTCTGACACCTTTATAGCCGACATTGAAGATCCCGGTAGCTCAGAGAAGGCCGTTATAAGACCACCTAGTATTAGCAAGAATGTAATTATGCCATGGCCAGACGTAAACAGCCATTCATTAGACCGAAGGAAATTTGTTGAAGAACAAAATAAAGACCCTGAGGTTCTTCAGCTCTGCAAGAGGGCTCAACCACAAGAGGAAGCAGACAAAGTGGCCGAATGCTATTACCATCAAGACGGTATTTTAATGAGAAAGTGGAGGCCCCCTGATGCTACCCCAGAGGAGGAATGGAGAGTGGTATACCAAGTGGTGGTGCCTAAAATCTATAGGCAAGACATTATTGGTCTTGCCCATGACACCCCCTTGGCTGGACACTTAGGCATTAGGAAGACTTGCCTTAAGATCTTACAGCATTTCTTCTGGCCAAGACTAAGAAGTGATGTCGCAGAATATATGCCAGGTTGTTGGAAAGCCTAACCAGAAAATACCACCAGCACCACTTCTGCCTATTCCAGCCTTTGAAGAACCTTTCAGCCGAGTACTCATTGATTGCGTTGGACCTTTACCGAAGACCAAGACCGGAAATGCGTATTTATTGACAATCATGTGTACCTCCACTCGCTTTCCTGAGGCTATTCCGTTAAGGAATATCAAGACACCTACTATTGTCAAAGCTCTGATCAAATTTTTCACGCCAGTAGGACTTCCGAAGTCTATACAGTCCGACCAGGGTTCAAATTTCATGTCAGGTTTATTTCAGCAAGTCGTGTACCAGTTAGGGATTGCTCAGTATAGGTCAAGTGCTTATCATCCAGAATCTCAAGGAGCCTTAGAACGTTTTCATCAAACATTGAAGAACATGATTAGAACTTTTTGTCTTCAATTTGACAGGGATTGGGATGATGGTGTTCATTTTTTACTTTTTGCGGTCCGAGAAGCTGTTCAAGAATCCCTTGGTTTTAGTCCCTTTGGGTTGGTATTTGGTCATACTGTAAGGGACCTTTAAAATTGATTAAGGAAAATGGCTTACTGAACACACTGACTTGAATCTTCTAGACTATGTATCTAGATTTAAAGAAAAATTGTATACTGCTTGTCAAATTGCTCAGAACAATTTAAAACTGTTCAGAATAAGATGAAAATATGGTATGATAAAGATGCCAGGGACAGAGTTTTTGAGCCAGGTGATAAGGTACTTGTATTTTTGCCAGTCCCTGGACATCCATTACAAGCTAAATATTGTGGTCCTTATACCATAGAGAGTAAAATCAATGATTTGAATTATATTGTAAAAACACCAGGTCGGCGTAAACAAAATAGAGTGTGTCACATTGATATGTTAAAACCATATTTTGAGCGTACTAATGAAGGTGAGAGTAAACCAGTTGCCACTTTAGCCATGGTTAAATTGGAGAACAATCATGACAAACCAGATATAATCGAACCACGTTTTAGTTCTAAAACTATGGAAGAGACAGTTAGATTGAAAAATTCAGAAATTTTGTCAAATTTAGATTCAAAACTTGCACATCTGTCTTTTGATCGTAGAGAAAATTAAAAGCTTTGGTATTTTCTTTAAAAATCTTTTTCCAGATGTGCCAAACAAAACCACTGCTGTTTGTCATGATGTCGATGTAGGTGATGCTTCTCCAATTAAGCAACATCCTTACCGGCTCAATCCACTCAAACTTGAATTTAGGAGACAAGAAATTAAATATACGCTTGACAATGATATCATTGAGCCGAGTAACAGTGAATGGAGCTCTCCTTGTCTGATTGTGCCCAAACCAGATAAAACTTTTCGTTTCGTAACTGATTTCAGAAAAGTAAATTCTGTTTCAAAATCTGATTCCTATCCGATTCCAAGGATAGACGACTGCATTGATAATATTGGACAAGCAAAATTTGTGAGCAAATTTGATTTATTGAAAGTTACTGGCAAGTCCCATTGACACAGAGAGCTCGAGAAATATCAGCTTTTGTCACACCAGACGGCTTATTTCAATATACTGTAATGCCGTTTGGCATGAAAAGTGCTCCAGCTACATTTCAAAGAATGATCAATAATGTTATAAAAGATTTAGACTGTTGTTATGCTTATATTGATGATCTTATTGTATGTAGAGATAGCTGGGAAGAGCATTTAACACATTTATATGATACTTTTGATAGATTGTCACAATCAAATTTGACTGTTAATCTTGGTAAAAGTGAATTTTGCCAGGCCACTGTTGATTATTTAGGGCATACAGTTGGCCAAGGTCAAGTGAAACCTATTACGGCTAAAGTGGACGCAATTACTAAATTTCCTCCTCCTACAAATAAAAAACAACTTATGAGATATTTAGGCATGATTGGATTTTACAGAAAATTTTGTTCAAATTTTGCTACTGTTGTTCAACCATTGACTCATCTTTTACGGAAAGATTCTAAATTCATCTGTAGTGAAAATTGTCAAAACGCTTTTGAAAATAGCAAATCACTTTTAATTAATAGTCCAGTTCTGATCACTCCAGACTTTGAAAAACAATTCAAACTTGCCGTTGATACAAGCGATGTAGGAGTTGGCGCTGTTTTATATCAGGAAACAGATGATAATGTTGAAAAACCTATATCATATTTTTCTAAGAAATTAGATAAACATCAGAAAAATTATTCAACTATTGAAAAAGAGTGTTTTGCACTGTTGTCTGCACTTCAACATTTTAATGTATATCTAAATCCCACTGTGCATCCTATTCTTGTTTATACTGATCATAATCCTCTCACCTTCATACATAAAATGAGAAACAAGAACCAGAGATTGACTAGGTGGAGTTTATTGTTACAGGAATATGATGTTATTTTAAAACATAAGGTAAAGATAATGTAATAGCAGATGCTTTATCTAGAACTTATTAAAACACTGTGTATATACTGTGTATATTTGAAAATACTTACTATATATTACTATGTATTTTGTACATATTATTCATGAAAAGTTTTGTTACACTCAAACTTTTTAAGGGGAGGTGTTATGATATTGTAACTATCATATCTATTTAGTTGGCCTAATTTGTTTTGTGTTGCCTATTATACATGTTTACATTGTGTACAAAATAAAATACATTGTGTTACAACTATGCAGTTTAGAAATCACTGGAACAATCATTGATACTAATGGAATGATTAGAAGTTTCTATTTTACTTACATAACGTTTCCAGAATGATCATAACAAAAGATGCGTAATTTATATTTCTAGCGTTGTCTAGAAATTTCCGTTTGAGTATTTAAATGCAGACCCAAAAGTTAGTTGAAGATAGAGATTCTGACATAGACATAGATAGACTTGGACATTGATAGACATCACCATTCTCAGCAGTTGGATTGACATTTTTATTTACAAACTACATCATACTAGATTGTGACCAATTGGATATAATATTCTGTGGATTCCGAGAAGATTTCCGGATAGAAAAGATAAAAGATTGGACATATATTTTGACAGTTAAGTTGACATTTCTTTTATGTAATACTTCTTGTAAACTTGTGTATAATAAATCTTGTTAAATTTTATTATTGATTTGTGTCTTTTGTTGGCTACAAAAAAGTCGACTTTTCTGACATAACACAGTTCTGAAAAAATATACGCCACTGTGTATTTAAAATGAAAGTTTAGCATAAACAATGGTTGTATGCATGACTATAGGCATGAGCAAGTCCACTCTATATGTGTTTCTAAAATAAGAGTTAAGCATACACCAGGGGTTGAAGTCATAAAACTTTGCTCAGTGCTCGGAGCACAAAAATCATGTTCGAATCATGAAATCTAGCGTTTTGATTGGTTGATTTTGGAGTATGAGTACAAAAAAACAGACTCGAAAGTTTTATGACTTCAAGGCCCAGACCTAGCGGTCATAAAACTTTCGAGCACGATTATTGTACTCAAGACTCAGAAATCAACCAATCAAAATACTGGATTTGGTGTTTCGAGCTCAAATTTTGTACTCCGAGTACTGAGTAAAGTTTTATGACCGAGGACCCAGGGTTAACTTCTATGTCATTTGGTCTGTAAATATAGATTAAACTCGTATTATAGCGAGATATTGATTTTGCGTGGCCACAGTGAGTACGTAATAAAATAATATACCGGTATTTCTTGATTTTTAGGGTCTTTTAAAATCTTTCAAATATGCGTTCCACAATGAGAAAAATCCATACCATATAGTAAGCTACAGTGGAGATCACTTCTAACCTCTCATCAAATCTGTCAGAATCTGTCAGAAGAACTGTTCTAGGACAGTATGTAGAACTAGCATCCTGACACCTTTTAGACAGTTCTAGCTAGATTCTAGCTAGAACAGTTCTAACCTAGAACTGATTTGGTCAGTTTTACCTAGAACTGATTTAGACAGTTCTACCTAGAACTGATCCTGACAGTTCTACCCTAGAACAGTTTTAGACAGTTCTACGACGAGAACAGTTCTACGGCTAGAACAGTTCTACGACTAGAACAGTTCTACGATTAGAACTGATTTGGTCAGTTCTACTGCTAGAATTGATTTAGTCAGTTCTATCCATAAAACAGTTTTAAGAACACTTTGTCTTAAATATAAATAAGTCAAAAGAATATAATATATATTAAAAAATTCTCATCAAAGCACTGTTTTAACATTTCTCGCTACGGAAAATGTCCATAACCGTTTCCTCGGTCGCTTTTATAGCGGAATTTTTGTTACGATAGATGTCGATGGATGAGAGTGGCAAAACAAATAATTTTATGAAATATTTGTACTTACAGGTAAAAAAATACCAAACTTCATTGTTTAGAGTTTATAATTAACTACTGGCGATATTCTGACGGGAAAGGGGTGACACGTTTTTTTGTGGATGGAACATGCTTTTTGACAATAAGCTTGTTACCGTTTTGATCGAGGTCACAGTTTGTTTACATTCTTCATAATTATTTTATTTTTTAACCCTTCCTTGTATAGAGAGTTATTTTATCAGGTCTGAGATTACTATAACAATAATATACTATGTGTTATAGTAATCACAGCCCCATCCCACCCAAACTATCTGTGAGGGGGGTAATGTAGGGAAGAGGGATGTTTCATCAGAGTTTACGAAATGATAAATTAGCTGATCACAGTCTACAGGAAATACAACAAAACTGTTCACGAAAAACAATAGTTTAACACCAAATTCATCACTGTTTACGAAAAACGACGATTTAAAACCTTCATCACGGAAAACGTTGATAAAATTTAAAGACTTGTATCACAAGCACTTGTTTTCTATCCATGGGAATGTAGCTCCTACTATACATTGATACTCAACCTTTCCATGGATAGTAAACAAGTGCCTGTGACTATACCATGTACATGATGTATACTGTTGATAGCATCAGTCATTAGTTTACTGCACGTTACAATTGATCTCACTGGCAATGATTAGTATGATCATTTAAAATTGCATGGTACACTCATACAAAATTTTTAAAATAAATAATAAGACCCGGATGATGACATTCCACTTTCGGAATTAATGGGGATGGTACGACAATGTTCCGGCCAAGATGATATTTCGTTCGATGAAATGCTCGCTATTGAGGCAGCTATGCCAACGGAGGAAACATTTGACGGAGACTGGGAAAAAACTTTGGTAGAACAATTTAAAGAACGCGAGGACTATGACGACGCCAATGAAACAAGTGATAGTGAAAGTGAAGTTGACGAGCCTGAAACGGATGCTACGAGGACGTGTTAAAACATTAAATATATAATTAACTTTTCCAATTTGAAAGTGCCGATTTTCTTATGCCAATACGAGGACGTGTGGTTAAAAGCAACAACATTAAAAAATATATGATTAACTTTATTTACCATTTTACATTTGCGTGTGGCTTTATCAACGATAATAATAACACTGAACGGTGACCAGTGAGATGCCCTAACTGCAGTGACGTCATTTAGAACTGGTCTACAATCCTGACAGGTTTGGTCAGTTCTACGACTAGAACAGTTTTAGACAGTTATGCTGACAGTTCTACGGTTAGAACTGATTTGGTCAGTTCCGCTGACAGTTCTACGACTAGAACTGATTTGGACAGTTCTTTCTACCTAGAACAGTTTTAGACAGTTCTACCCTAGAACTGATCCTGACAGTTCTACCTAGAACTGATTTTGTCAGTTCTACCTAGAACTGATTCTGACAGTTCTACTTAGAACAGTTCTAGGACAGTTTAGAACAGTTCTATGACAGATTATTCTGACAGTTCTAATGACAGGTTAGAAGTGATCTCCACTGTATTATAGGCCCTGGCATGACAAAATGCAAATCAATTAAAATAAGAAAACCATTGGCCTGATTTATGTACAAGACAATAAACAAAACACAAATGAAAAATAGTACACTATGTCATCAAAACACAGTTAACTAATTAAATTCTGAATGCAATAACACCTTCAGTATCTTGTACAAGTAGTTTGTCCTTTAAAAAACCATTTCTCATTAATCTTACCCCACACAAATATTCATAATATTACGTAACATAATGTTATGAAGTATAATTAAACAGTCTGATTACATCAACATTAATTTTAATATTTATGAGTCAACTCCTTCTCCTGAAGATACAATATCTAGCTGTTATAGATAACATAAAAAGGACAAAACTAACAATAACATCTTTGATTGATCCAAACAACATGACTCCGAGGCGATGTTTCCACGAGACCAGCGATAAGATAATTGAAAAGTTAAACAGTGATATGTCTTATCTACTACAATTAAGATTATTTGGGATATCTGCACAACAATAAACGATTTATTTAAACAGTGTAAATAACTGGACAGTATCAAATTAACTAAAACAAAGAAATGTGGTATGGTTTCCAGTGAGATTGATTGATTGATTGATTGGTGTTTAACGCCACTTTCAATATTTTTGTCATATTTCGAGGCGGTCAGTTTTTATTGGTGGAGTAAGCCGGAATGCCCGGAGAGAACCACCAACCTTCGGCAGGAAAACTTACAATCCTAGTCAATTAAGATTGGAGTCGAGTGCACCTGCCACGTACGGGAATCGAACTCACAACCTCAGTGTTTACAGGCTAGTGATAATATAGTAGTTCGACTACTTAGACCACTCGGCCACCGATGCCCCGTTTCCAGTGAGATAACTACATATATCCACCTGTGATCGAAGGACGAGGATATAAACAACTATACATTTTTAGGTCACCGTAGAGCCTTCAACAATGATCAAACCCCATACTCTTAAATTAAGCTATAAAAGGTACCGACATGAAAAAGCTTGTGTGCGATATAATAATAATTTAAAAATTCTTTAATTTTCCAAAATCAGAAGCATTTTGATCAGGAATATCTTAGCACGAAGTTGATCTTAGCAGGTCTTTGCTACTTTTCACTGTTTTTTACATGTATTCTTACATTTTTAAATTCCCGAACATTTATCACTCAGTCTGAAACTTTCCTTTCAGCAAGGAAAGCAAAAAAACAAAACAAAAAAAAAACAAAAAAAAAAAAACAAAAGACTTACAGGTTTACTGTGATATCATAAATAATCGAATCTTTCTTTTCGACTGGAGAAATAGGTAATTTAAAAACCGTTATGAGACACCAGAAATAGGAAATTATTAAACCCTTTCAAAATTGTTTTGATAAACATGGACATTGTACATAAAGAGTTTGAGTAAAATTAAGTTTAAGTAAATTTTTCAAAGTAAAATTGAGAATGGAAATGGGGAATATGTCAAAGAGACAACAATCAGACCAAAGAGCAGATAACAGCCAAAGGCCACCAATGGGTCTTCAACGCAGCGAGAAAATCCCGCACCCGGAGCCTGGCCGCAGCTGGCCCCTAAATAAAAATGTGTACTAGTTCAGTGAAAATAGATGTCATACTAAACTCCAAAACATATAAATGAACTAAAATGAAAGAAAACATACAAGACTAACAAAGGCCTGAGGCTCCTGACTTGGGGCAGGCGCAAAAATGCGGCGGGGTTAAAAATTTACATTCATTTTGGGTAATTTAAAGGCAAAAACTTATGTTCTCAAATAATGAAACGATCTCAGAATGAGGAATTTTCAGCAGTTTTTCATTAAATAAAAGAAGTTTGAAGACCTGAAGACCCTAAAGAGATAAGATAAAATCCAGATGTATTATAACTGAAATCTGACCACCAGAAGAATGTAATTAATGTAAAGAGTATACCATTACCAGTTAGAATTACAAACAAGCCATATTGCATTAACAAAATTATTAACACAATTGGAGAGAGTGTACAGATAAAAAACAATCACGAGTTTGTACAGATAAAAAAAATCACGAGTTTGTACAGATAAAAAACAATCACGAGTTTGTAAAGATCAAAAACAATCAAGAGTTTGTACAGATCAAAAAACCAATCACGAGTATGAATTACTGCGCCCATAGGGTAAGCATTTCATGCTGTTTATCTGTCCTATAATTTTAAAGTCATATCCAATACTTTTCACAACTGCCTCAAGCAAGACAAATGAATTACCATCAGTTTAATATTTCTGCCGTCGGACCGAGTATTTGTATTCGTAGAAATGTGGTTATTAACAAAGTATTTTTCTCAACTATAGAACAATAAACTGATTTATTCCATATTGGTATTATTTTAGAAGGGTTTTCTTTATGAATTGGATTTTGAATAAAACAGCAGTTCAAAATGAAGAAAAGTGATATTCACTGCTAAACGTTACGTGCTTTTACATGTATAGTTCAGTGGAAAATCAAGTGACCGGTATGATGAGAATATGTAGACGGAATCTAAATTTTGATGAAAGAATATACGTGAAGATTGTAGAAAAATCGAATTATTGCTGCAGTCAATATCTTCTGATTTTTCAAACTCAAGATAACACAAAAATGGCGATATCAAATCTCCCCCCTTTGTATGTGCATGATAGGCCATCTTATTTGATTAGGCCTCAAACCCCATTTGATATAGTTATTTCATAATTGATTTCTTCGGTATGTTTGAGTTTCGATTTTGTTTTCAAATGAAACATGCTTTGTTTTCAATGTCTAGACAGTTATTTATTTCATTTTCTAGTATTTTGTTTCGTAAAGAAAAAGGGAAATATAGTTAGAAAATATAGGAAGTATCGTGTCGCGATGTTCAAAAGGTTAATAAATTATGAACTAACTTTCTTTACTATCCATAGACAAAGTCATGCACATAAACCCACAAGTGATCACTGATAAATCAATTAGTCAAAAACTTCCAGAAGTATATGTAAACGTCAGGTTTTCACTTAAGGAAACCGAAAAAAGTAGTGATTCTGCCGATGAGAAAACTATATAATTCATGTTTTAGCCAATTTTGCCCTAAATCGTACCTTATATAGTGCGTCTGAAGTGCTTTTTTGATTTATCTTCATCGGGAACGCTCTAGATTTGTAAACCCATGAATTGAGAGCCGAAGATGCATAAATACTTTAATTCTTCAACTCCAACGTAAACTTAAGGTGTGTAAGGTGTGTCTTCTGTGTTTAATATGCGCAAAACCATGGTAATTTCATGTTCAGTATTATGAAATATGAGACAAATCAGCCATGATATACCGTTATACGTATATCGATTACGAATGTAGTTCAAAGTTATAATTTAAATCTGAATTATATATAGGGGTTTTTAATTATGACCATTAATATTATCACGCAAATTTTGTTTATAAAATGATAATTCATTGCATGTACATGACAATATGGCTTTCCATATAATATTAATCTGTTGTTCTTTCATGTGTATTCAAGCCTCGTTCACAATGAACCCTTACGGGTGCCAAATATTTATAATTTTTTTAATTTGCCAACACTCATTATGCAAATCTGACTTTACAGCAGCATTGATGTGTCGCTCTATAAATCCAAATAGTTTAGTTTGTCTTAATTGGTATTATTGCATAAAATACTTTTCACAAATATCCAATATGATCGATTTCTTTTTATATATAAGGATAAATAACCTTTTATTCTATATTTAATTGGATAATCAGCGTAAAAAAGTAACATAAACGACATCACATTTAATTTTTTAAAAATATTCAGACGGGATAAACAGGGGAAATAATCATGTTCGACGTAGAATAAAGATGCCAACTTTGAATGTGGTAGATTTTTTAGTATAGAGTTTGTGGTTTATGTTAAGAAGAATTGGGTGATGAATTTCATTAAATATATTTAACTGTACTTTTTTCAATGTTGAGAGACAAAAGTTTTTACCTGCAGAGATATTATGTAAAGTTAAAAATGTTGATAGTTTCTATGAAATAATGAATAGTACTTGTTGGCTTGTCTAAATTCTGTAAAATTGTAATGTCAATATTTAAGTGAAAATTTACGTGAAATTTACCTTCCTGGATAATTCTGTAAAAAATTTTGTTCATGCAATATGTTTGTTATATTGTATTGTTTGTACTATAATGATCTATAATGGCTCAAGTGAGGCCTTTAGTGAAATAAAAAGTTTCAAAGTTTCAAAGTTTCTGAATGTGTTATACCACCATTGTTTTTCTCCTATACATTGTAAGTCTTAGTTAAATCGTCAATTTTCAAAAAATGTGCAGAATTTATTTTTGTTCCAAATAAAGAACTACTTGGCATGAGTAAAGATTTATTCTGTCCAGTACTACAGGGAAAACTTCACATAACATTTCATTGCATATAAGATAACAAGTAATAGCTTTTCTAAAAAGCTAGCCGTCTCATAGCTGATGAAAGTGGAAAATGTTTTCTCTTTGTAGTTTAATTCGTTCAGAATTGTATGTAAATTGTAGTGTATTACAAAAATTATAAAGGGCTTATACAATTTTTTAGATTTACCAATTTCTTTTCGGGGAAAGTATTAACACTGGAAATGGAGGGGTAATGTCTTTTTATCGATTATTCTTTTTCAAACAGATATCGGAGTTGTTCGTTGACGTTTTCTTTGGTTGTTTGCTTATTTATCTGTGTTAGAAAAGTATGGCCGCTTCCACATGAAAGTTTTTCGTTCATAATAAGCATCGAAAAGTGTACACAGTGAAACGTAGTAAAATTTAAACATATTAGAACACAATTAATATATTTCCAACGGTATCTCACATCTTTTCAAAAATGATCTTTAAAATGTAAAGCTTCACATATATGTATGGTTATTTTTGTTGTCGATGAAGATTTTGTCTATTCATTGTAGTTGGACTGCAATGTGGAATGCCCCACGCCACTTTTTCTATATTTGAATAATGAGTATCCTTAACAATTAAATGTTTCTTTTTTCAGATTATTTGGTTTTATTGAACTTCTTGATTATATTTCTTGATGAAAAATACTCAGAGTCGTGAGACGGGTAATTTGTTATAAAAGACCATTGTAAGCGCCTGAGATTCAAAACATAGTAGTTTCGCCGCCATTCTTTTTCAAATTATAATGGACGTCGTTGGTTATAAAGAAGGTGATAAGTTCTGCAAAGCTATTTAAGTTCGCTATGAGGCCATCAACATAAGAAAATCAACAAATTTGACCAAAAACTTTATTAAGCATACAGCTTGATACTGTATCTTTTGTTAATGTTTTACTTGTACATATCTTCATATTTATTTACTATACCATTTAATGTTGGATGACGAATAAGGCCCTTATCATACTTACCCTTAAAAGCTTGACATACTGGATTGACATAATCTTTTGTGGGAGACTGTTCGTATGGTGACATATAAATGTCTTTTTGTTTTATGATCATAGTATATGTATGTTTATACTTGTTTTACAATTCTTGTAGAAAACATACAATTAAGAATAATCTTTTAAAATGCCAACAGTATTTTCGTCTTTTAAATTTATAATTTTCTTTTATTTCTCTTTCTCTCATATAGCATGTCTAGTATAAATAGTCAATAAATCTCAAAACAAACATTAGAAGTTTATTCCTGACCCTGCTCATAGTTTCAAGTAATATCTGAATTATTTTTTGCTATTAATATTATTTTTTTGTAACAAAAAAATTGTTCCGGCGTGACATTTGTTCCGCCGAAGCTTATTTCATAGGAAATATGTTCCACCGGAATTTATATCACAGCAAATTTATACCCGGAATTTATATTATAAGGAAATATGTTCCAGCACTGTAAAATTTGTTCCGGAACTAATTTTTTTACTAAATGTTAAATAAGTTCCGGGTGTTATAGATTAACATGATGCATTAACTTTATATCAAGCAAAACATTCTATAGCTGTACCTGACAAATTTAATACTCAACATTGAAGTCTTTAAACAACACAAAAACATTCAAAATAAGGTAAATCTTTTAGAAATTCAAATTAAGTCAGCATATATATTGTACGTAGATAATATGATTTAAAACAAATGCACAACTATGATTAACAACTGTGATAAATATTTAAAACACAATATTTCATTTTCTACAAATTCTGATATAAAGTAACTAACATATGTTGAATTGCAATATTAATAAATAAAATGATCGTTCCAAACGAATTGCATTAGAATAGTTTATTGAATAAGTTTCTTTTTTAATAAAATTAAAAAAAAACCAAAGCGTTCTTAATAGGAATGCTAGTTTTGTATTTTTGCAACTTACAATTAAATACGTGCTTTTAATCTTAAACCAGGTTCTATTGACTGTTTGACATTCTAAGGATTTTCTACCCAGGAATAGATAACCCTAGCTTTATTTTTCAAATTTTGGGTCTTCGATGCTCTTCAACTCTGTACTAAAACTGTCTTTATTTCAACATTTATAACTTTTTTGATTCGATCGTCACTGATGAATCTTCTATAGACGAAACGTGCGTCTGACGTACACAATTATATGCCTGGTATTTTAAGTGAATTGTTTTGTATATAATAATGATATGAAATAGAAAGGCGTGAAAGCAAGATCATTTTTGGATTTTTCCGGTAGCGTTGTAACTAAACTTGTCAAAGGCATATTTTTTGTTCTACATATATTAAGATTTTTATGAACTTATCATATAGTAAAAAAAGGTAAATCAGGGGCAGTTCAGGAAACAAATTGACGGGGGTTAAACCTGATAAAAATTGTGGTCCAACCTAATTTTAACGTGATTCAAAAACTGAAAATTCGTATGAGGTGAATATATCTTCTTTGTACCCACCGATGGAAATCTGGCCAAATAACTATAAGCATTATCATACTAGTATACTGAGATTGGAGACATTCACAAGTAAGACAAACAAGTAACGAAATCGTGCAAAGTATACTAATTTGAAGTATGAAAATATCTGAACTGAAGTAGTAAATGCAATTTTCGAAAATGTTCGATATTTTGTTCACAAATCCTAATCAAAGTAGACCTGCAAAGCATGATGCTGCTAAAATGTAGTTTAATTTAGCCTCTGATTTTGCTTGTTTCTCTTGTAAATCTAATTTCGTCAAATCTCCGCATAAAAAGTTCAATTTTGAGAAAATCACAACCTGTTTATGACGTTACTTTGACATCCTTTATTCAATTATGTTGTCGTATTTTATTGAATATGGAGCTTTTGACATTGCAAGCATTGTTTTTATTACGGTGTTTATTGAAAAGTATTTCGGAGGGAAGGTGAAAGGGCCAGTAGAGTGTAAAATTAAACTGCTTTTAATTATAATCATGTTTTAATTAAAGAACCTTTGTGAGCACGCTCACATACCCCACGCCCCCACATTGTCACTGGACAAACAAAATCTCACCAGATTCCTAAGTTCAAAGACTCATAACTCTACAAAAGTCAACTGATAAAAATTTCTTGTGGATATAGATATAGGAAGATGTGGTGTGAGTGCCAATGAGACAACTCTCCATCCAAATAACAATTTATAAAAGTAAACCATTATAGGTCAATGTACGGCCTTCAACACGGAGCCTTGGCTCACACCGAACAACAAGCTATAAAGGGCCCCAACATTACTATTGTAAAAACATTCAAACGGGAAAACCAACGGTCTAGTCTATATAAAAAATATGCACATTTACATATTATGTCCTCATTAACTACAATCTTTCATGAAATTCTGTTGTGTGGTTTCAGAGAAGTTACGATTACAAACTGTTGCAGTAGTATATTTAGGCCAAAATTCTAAGTTCAAAGGAAAATAACTCCTAGAAAAAAAATTCAATAGTAATTTCCTGTCGATATGCACATCTACATAGTATGTCCTTATTATATACAAAGTTTAATGAAATTCTGTTGTGTGGTTTCAGAGAAGTTGCGATGACAAACTGTTGCAGTAGTATAATTAGGCCACAATTCTAAGTTCAAAGGGGCATAACTCCTAGAAAAAAAATCCATCGTATTTTCCTGTTAATAGGCACATCTACATAGTATGTCCTTATGATCTACAAAGTTTCATGTAATTCTGTTGTGTGGTTTCAGAGCAGTTGCGATGACAAACTGTTGCAGTAGTATATTTTGGCCAAAATTCTAAGTTAAAGGGGCATAACTCCTAGAAAAAAAAATTGAATCGTAATTTCCTGTCTATATGCACATCTACATAGTTTGTCCTTATTATCTACAAAGTTTCATGAATTTCTGTTGTGCGGTTTTAGAGGAGGTGACAAGAACAGGACTGACGGACGGACGGACGGACAGACGGACGGACGGGTGAAAAACATTATACCCTCCGCAACTCCGTTGCGTGGGGTATAATTATGATAAAGAAATACTTATGTGAAACTGATCAATTAATTACCAAATTAATGAAAATTTAGATATATAAACTAAACAACATTTTCGTTTTTCTTTTAATTTTTTAGTATTTGGACATGTTTTTGAGGTCTTAGATCTTTTGATACCAATTTAACTGTCCGATCCTTAACTCTGTGGATTTTTATGGCGGCGGATGCATGCCATAAGTAGGAGCGTTCACCCTGTCGACACATCTGGTCTCGCTTCTTTTGGAGTTCATGCGATTCCTTCAGTTTTTGTTTGTTATATATATTGGGTTGTCTTTTCAATTTTCAAATTGTTTTCTATGTCAAAATGAGCTGATTTTTCAATCTGTTTAACAAGTTCAATTATCGTAAAACAAATATTTAACCTTTCCTGCAGCTAACATTTACAATACGTATTTTTAAATGAAAAATAAAAATAAACATAAATAAATTTAAAAAAAATGAAAACTCTGGCTCTTGTTGTAAATACAACCAAACACCAAGTTTCATTTAAAAAAGAGGCGGAAGATACCAAGGAACCATTTAAAACTCGTATGTTGATCGATTGATTGATTGATTGGTGTTTAGTTTTCAGTATTATAGTTGTGCTATTTGGTGCACGTGGCGGTCAGTTTTTTTTATTGGCGGAGGAAGTCGGAGTGCCGGATAGAACCACCGATCTTCGGTAGGAAAAATGACAATCCTAATCAATTAAGATTGGAGTAGAGCGCACCTGCAACATGCGTGATTCGAACTCACAACCTCTGTGTTGGCATGCTAGTGATTCAGTAGTTTGACTACTTAGACCACTCGGCTACCAAGGCCCCTCTCATGTTGAAGTTAATCTGACAACGCCAATTAGTCGGGTAACCTATACACAGTAAAGTACATAAACTCTCGACCAATTACATAAATTGATGAAGACCTATGTTGCAGGGGAAAAGATATCTGAGGTTGAAATATTGCTATTTCAAAACATGTCAGTTTTTATACTGATAAGAAGGTTAAAATACCTCTAAATGTTTTTTTTCTTGGAAAAAAGGAACATATAAAACACTTGAATATTTCAGATGTGTTTTCTCTCTTTTTGTTCGTTATCTTGATTTGTGTCTTTTGAATAGATTAATGAGATTTGATCATCGATAAACAACTGCTGCCTAAATTTACACTGTATTGATTCACTTGCATAGGAGAAAATCACATGTAGGTGAATTTCGTAAATGTGGATACTTCAAAAACCCCAAAAAGTCATAAGGAAAATTATGCTGTGTTATAAATGATACTAATTATAATGTAAAATAGTCTTCCTTAAATGACACATTTTAAATAACGTTTATGTCTCATTTTTTATTCATTTCTTACTTTCCATGTTTTTCATTTTTAGTATCTTGCACAAATGATATTGATTTTTATGGCTAGATTACGTAATTTTATTTTAAATCATAAACTGGGTGCATGTAAATGAATATCTTATTCGAATGGCGGGTGATACAAACCTAGCCAGTTGGTTTGCGTTCTTTCTGCTTTCTGATTCAGTTCCTCGTATCACCTTTCTAACCATGTTGTTGCGTTAGAATGCATTTAAGTTGATCACATGGTCGAATAATTAACAACGTATGGGGTGCAAAAACTTCATCTCTATATTGTTCAGACCTTAAACGGCTGACTCAGAATGTGCACTATAGTTGTCCACCAATACTAGTACATGTTTGCAGATACTCTTTGAAGAGATCAGCGGTCATCCGTGCTTTGGTGTTCTCTTTATATGTGATTAGAAGAAATTTGACACCACTGAAACAGCGGCGCTGTTAACTTTTGCCGATCACTAGTAATACTTCGTGGTAACTCAAGTATACTGCGAACATGACAGCGACGAGGCCTGTAACTTTCTTAAATGTGTCATTGAGAGTAACAACTGGCATAGCGCGCTAATAGAGGCCAGTTTCAACTGCCCTGTAGATACCACCTGTTTTATAGTTGCGTAAGATATTTCTGGAAGTCCAGTTGAGTGCTGCAGTATCGTCAGCGTCTTTCTTCTCGTGACATTTTTTGTAGACGATATTATTACGCCCTTTCCACTTTTCCAGACAACCAATAGTGGGGACAACTTCTTTTTAACCATCTGTGATGCTAAGCGCGCTAATAGAGGCCAGCTTCAACTGCCCTGTAGATACCACCTGTTTTATAGTTGCGTAAGATATTTCTGGAAGTCCAGTTGAGTGCTGCAGTATCGTCAGCGTCTTTCTTCTCGTGACATTTTTTGTAGACGATATTATTACGCCCTTTCCACTTTTCCAGACAACCAATAGTGGGGACAACTTCTTTTAACCATCTGTGATGCTAAGCCTTTGACTTCCTCCTGAAGTATTGGACCAGATAGTGGATTGTCCTGCTCTTTAACATTCTTAAACAACACAAGACATATCTTTCCAACTAACTACCAATCAAGTTTGATAAAGTTTTAGATACCTGGAATTGGGAAATGATCTATCTGGCACATACCATGAATTCTTGTTTAAAAGGGATTTCTAGGTATATTGTACTAAATTGTTGAGATTGATTTACATTCCTTCTATACATTATTCCAGTTTCATTCATTGCTAACGCACACTGAGACAGTTTGTCAAAAGTAAAATCACAAAAATACTGAACTCCGAGGAAAATTCAAAAAGGAAAGTCCTCAATCAAATGGCAAAATCAAAAGTTCAAACACATCAAACGAATGGATAACAACTGTCATATTCCTGACTTGGTACAGGCATTTTCTTATGTAGAAAATGGTGGATTGAACCTGGTTTTATGGCTAGCCAAACCTCTCACTTGTATGACAGGCGCATCAAATTCCTAGCTTCCTTTTCGAAATTCAAACCTTTTCTATCGGGCCCATGGTCATAGTATTCGATAGCAATAACATTTGGATATACAATTTTAAACACCTCTGGAATGGGATAAGGCATCAAATACAAATAATTGATTTGGATAATAAAAACAGAATACTTGTTATTAGAAACTAAATGACGTTTTTATTTTAAAATAAAACATTTCTGGTCTGTAATTTTTCGACTTTGTTATAGCGTAACTTTCGGTTTTTATTCCGGTCAAGACAAACATTGGAAGTATTTCGAGCTTTTCTTTTATGTAAGTTTGGTATACGCTAATAACGACAGTTCATAAAGCTAATTAGCAAAACAAATAACAAAGACAATAACAACTAGAATTGCCATTGCGAGCAATAGCGGATGTCACCCTGGTCCGCCAATTGCCTCTAAACGGCAGCCATTTTGAATATTTTAACATTGAATGCACATATATCATGTATATGCATCACAATACATCTTTTTATGGTTTTTTCAAATTTTCGGAAAGTTTTGTGCATTTTAAAAATTTTCTCATTTGTACTGTTTCCATGACAACGGCGACCATTTTGAAAATTCCAAAGATGGATAGCATATCTTCACATGCCAAGGATCATTTCCACAAAGTTTCATTCAATTTGGAAGACTTTCCGATTTTTTACATTCTTTCTGTTTCCATGGCAACGGCGGCCATCTTGGAAATGCCAACACCCGATTGCACATCTGTACATGCGGGGTAACATTATTGATAACTTCCTTTATAATTGGTCCATGCGTTTCCGAGAAATAGACTGGACAAAAAAGTGTGGAATAATAATAATAAAGATTATAAATAAAAAAAAAAAAAAAGAATGGAACAATAACAATATGTCACCCGACTTTCGTCAGGGTGACATAATTAAAAAAGTGTACAATCATGAAAAATAACTATTTCCTCTAAAAATAAAGATAAAATTAACAAAACATAAAATAATATGAAATAGATAAATAAATACAGCTTTCCTAAACGGTTCTAAAGATACACTGTCAGGATCTGTTCAAGGTAAGAAATAATCCAAACTGTTCTGGCATAGAACTGTCAAAATCGGTATTAGGATAGAACTGTTAAAAACTGTTCTATGGAAGAACAGATTCTGTCAGAAACCATTCTAAATGGCGTCAAGAGAACTCTTCTATAGGCTGTTCTAATACAGTTTACCTTGCAGATTTTATGCGAGTTTATAACTGATCCCAACTGTATACAGGGACTTAAGTTCATTACACAGAGAATCGGTCCAAACGGAACAGGGATAAGTTCGTTGCTTCAGTAATTACTGTAATATTTTTTTTCTGTATATGAAGAAATAACATAAAAAATGTTGTGCACACTAAATAACCCCGCTACGTTATAAAAGAGCATTTTTTAGGTTGTTTCGAATAGACAAAAAATATTACAGTCATTCCTTATAATTTAATCCTAAATTCCATTTTTAAGGAGTAAATCACGAAAAAACGTTGATGACGTCATGGTCACATGACAAAATTATGTCTATGAGCTTAAAGACAAAAAAAAAAAAAAAAATCAGCCAATCAGAAGACTTGTTTCATCCAAAATCAAATTATATTGAATTGAAGATTGTATCTTGATATCCGGTTGTCACTTCTGATTTATTAAGTTGTGTTGCTTGTTCATTGGTGTGTAGCTTCTTTTGTCATAGTAGAATATAATCATCAATAATTTCCTTAAATTGATCATTACTATTTAATTTAAAACATTAGAAAATAAAATTTCGCACCAACCTCTTCAATTTTTTTGACAAATGATATATTTTGTATGAAGTTTAGAATTTTTTGGAAAAATGTCATTTAAATTTTCATTTTTTACCATTAAATTTTTTTTTCTAATAACTTTACGATAACAGAGGGACGAGATAAACTCCTTCATACCTTAATGATAATTAAATCATATATGCGGTCTATATATATATATAAATATGAGTCTAACTCTTTTAAAATTTTAGAGTTGCTTCCCGCTGTCTATAAAAAAAAATGTTGCATTGTCAATGCAGTGTTCTCTGCAAAAACAGTGTTATTCGATTTATCCTGATCTGGTTTTATGACTTAGAAATAATTTCGAACAATTTTTGAATGCGAAGACCTTCATACGGATCAGTCTTCCTTTACATAGCAATTTCAGGGATCAGCCGAACTCGCCCCCTATATTTTATATAAATCATTCTCCTTTATGTTAGCGCTTAGAATTAAGGAAAGAAAATCATCGATTAAAAGGCTGACAAACAATATATAGAAGGAGTACAAAAATTATTTAGCAGGTTCAAGACGACACCTTTTATTGTCTAAGCGACAATTGCTATGATATTGTAACTATCATATTTATTTAGTTGGCCTAACTTTGTTATGATATTGTAACTATCATATTTATTTAGTTGGCCTAACTTGTTTTGTGTGGCCTAAGAATGTCTACATTGTTTAATATTATGTACAAAATAAAACACATTGTGTTACAACTATGCAGTTTAGAAATCACTGGAACAATCATTGATACTCATAGAATGATTAGAACTTTCTATTTCACTTGCATAACGTTTCCAGAATGATCATAACAAAAGATGCGTAATTTAAATTTCTAGCGTTGTCTAGCAGTTTCAATTTGAGTATATACAAGTATGCAGACCCTAAAGACTCAGAAAAAGATAGAGATAGACATAGATAGACTTAGACATCGATAGACATCAACATTCTCAGCAGTTGGATTGACACTTTTATTTACAAACTACATCATACTAGATTGTGACCAATTGGATATAATATTCTGTGGATTCCGAGAAGATTTCCGGATAAAGAAAAGATAAAAGATTGGACATATATTTTGACAGTTAAGTTGACATTTTTTTTATGTCATACTTCTTGTAAACTTGTGTATAATAAATCTTGTTAAATTTTATTATTGATTTGTGTCTTTTGTTGGCTACAATTAAAGTCGATTTTCTGTTCATAACAGAAATTGGGGGCTCGTGTCGGGGATAACGTTAATATCTTATTAAAAAAATTTTTTTTCAGTATTTTTATTAGAACTAGCCAACAAAATTCTACAAAATGGCATTTGATGCCGGTAAATTTTTGAAAACGCCAGACCTGGAGGGGTTTGATAATTCAAAGAAAGAGGAATTGATGTTGCTTGCTAAACATCTGAAATTAGACTTTAGAGTATCTATGAGAAAACAAATTATAAAAAATTTGGTAATAGACAAATTAGTTGACGCAGGAATTTTAGGTGAAGAGGCTTTTGAACTTAAGGTCGAAAATGTTGACGCTATCAAATTAAAACAGCTTGAATTAGAACATGAACTTAAATTAAAACAACTGGAAAACAAAGTTAAATTAAAACAATGGGAAAAAGAAAAAGAAGAAAGGCAGGCAGAACTTGAAATGAAGGAAAGGTTAGAGATGGAGAAAAAAGAAAAAGAAGAAAGGTTAGAGATGGAGAAAAAAAGAAAAAGAAGAAAGGTTAGAAATCGAGAAAAAAGAAAAAAAAAGTGAATTTAAATTAAAACAGGCAGAACTTGAAATGAGAGAAAGGTTAGAGATTGAAAAAATGAAAATTGAAATGGCAAAAGAAGAAAGCAACACTAAATTCCAATCAAAATTAGAACATTTTAATTTTGATGCAGCAAAAAACATACGTATGGTTCCCAAATTTTGTGAAAAAACAGTTGATAAATTTTTTCCACAGTTTGAGAAAATTGCTCAAAATTTGAAATGGCCGAAGCCTTTTTGAAATACAATGCTGTAAAGTGTTTTTGAGGGCAAGGCCGCTGAAATTTACTCAGCACTTTCATCAGAAAATAGTTCTGATTATGACAAGGTTAAAAAAGAGGTTTTGAAAGCTTATGAGCTAGTGCCAGAAGCATATAGGAGACAGAAATTTAGGTCTTATAAAAAGTTTGATTCACAAACCTATGTTGAATTTGCTAGGGAAAAAGAAGATCTATTTGATAAATAGCTTACGTCAAAGAAAATAGATAAAAATTTTGATAACTTAAGACAATTGATGTTATTAGAAGAGTTCAAGCAGTGTGTTCATTTAGACTTAAAAACACATTTAGATGACAAAACTGTTGAGACATTACAAGATGCAGCTATTATTTCCGATAATTATACCCTTTCACATAAGAGAAGTTTCAAAGGTCAAAATTTTAATACTTGAGTGGAAATTACAAGAATCAAAGCACTGAGCGTACTGATAGTAAGCCTGTTGCACAGAATAAGAGTCAGTCTAGTTATAATATGTCTAGTCCAAAATTTGATACTTTTGAGAAGAAGTCACTGACTTGTGCTTATTGTAAGAAGAATGGTCACCTGATGGCTGATTGTTTTAGACTCCAGAAGAAGAATGAAAGAGATAATAAGCCCAAGACCAGTGCTTGTACGACACCCCGTGTTACCAATACGGTAGAATGTCCTGCGAGTCAGGCTTTAAGTCCAGTTTTTGTGATTACATGGAGGATTATAAACCTTTTATGTCTGATTGGTTTGTTTCTATTGTTGATAATACTACTCCTCAGCCTATTAAGATTTTACGGGACACTGGAGCTTCTCAGTCTTTATTGTTAGAAGGTGTGTTGCCTTTGTCCGAGGAGACTTCTGTTGGTGCCTCCGTTTTGGTACAAGGTGTGGAGTTAGGTTGTATAGATGTTCCCCTCCATCGTATTTATCTTAAGTCAGATTTGATAACTGGACCAGTTGTTGTGGGTGTTCGTCCTAATCTCCCTGTTGAGGGTGTTTAATTATTGCTAGGAAATGATCTAGCTAGGGACAAAGTGGTTGCTGAACCAATTGTTACCAGTGAACCGGTGGTGGATGTTAAATCACCTGAAGATGATGCTGAACTGTATCCAGCTTGTGTCGTTACTAGGGCGATGGCTAGAAAACAACAAAATGAGGATTTGCAAGAAGACCAGTTTGATTACATGGACCTTTCTGACACCTTTCTAGCTGACATTGAAGGTCCCGGTAGCTCAGAGAAGGCCATAATAAGACCACCTAGTATTAGCAAGAATGTAATTATGCCATGGCCAGACGTAAACAGCCATTCATTAGACCAAAGGAAATTTGTTGAAGAGCAAAATAAAGACCCTGAGGTTCTTCAGCTCAGCAAGAGGGCTCAACCACAGGAGGAAGCAGACAAAGTGGTGGAATGCTATTACCATCAAGACGGCATTTTAATGAGAAAGTGGAGGCCCCCTGATGCTACCCCAGAGGAGGAATGGAGAGTGGTATACCAAGTGGTGGTGCCTAGAATCTATAGGCAAGACATTATTGGTCTTGCCCATGACACCCCCTTGGCTGGACACTTAGGTATAAAAAAGACATGCCTGAAGATCTTACAGCATTTCTACTGGCCAAGACTAAGAAGTGTTGTTGCAGAATACTGCAAATCATGCCATATATGCCAGGTTGTTGGTAATCCTAACCAGAAAATACCACCAGCACCACTTCTGCCTATTCCAGCCTATGAAGAACCTTTCAGCCGAGTACTAATTGATTGCGTTGGACCTTTACCGAAGACCAAGACCGGAAATGCGTATTTATTGACAATCATGTGTACCTCCACTCGCTTTCCAGAGGCTATTCCGCTAAGGAATATCAAGACACCAACTATTGTCAAAGTTCTTATCAAATTTTTCACGCTAGTAGGACTTCCTAAGTCTGTACAATCCGACCAGGGTTCAAATTTTATGTCAGGTTTATTTCAGCAAGTCGTGTACCAGTTAGGGATTGCTCAGTATAGTTCAAGTGCTTACCATCCAGAATCTCAAGGTGCCTTAGAACGTTTTCATCAAACATTGAAGAACATGATTAGAACTTTTTGTCTTCAATTTGACAGGGATTGGGATGATGGTGTTCCATCTTTTTACTTTTTGCGGTCCGAGAGGCTGTTCAAGAATCCCTTGGTTTTAGTCCCTTTGAGTTGTTATTTGGTCATACTGTAAGGGGACCTTTAAAATTGATAAAGGAAAAGTGGCTTACTGAAGACACTGATTTAAATCTTCTAGTCTATGTATCTAGATTTAAAGAAAAATTGTATACTGCTTGTCAAATTGCTCAGAACAATTTAAAAACTGTTCAGAATAAGATGAAAATATGGTATGATAAAGATGCTAGGGACAGATTTTTTGAGCCTGGTGATAAGGTACTTGTATTTTTGCCAGTCCCTGGACATCCATAACAAGCTAAATATTGTGGTCCTTATACCATAGAGAGTAAAATCAATGATTTGAATTATATTGTAAAAACACCAGGTCGGCGTAAACAAAATAGAGTATGTCACATTAATATGTTAAAACCATATTTTAAGCGTACAATGCAGGTGAGAGTAAACCAGTTGCCACTTTAGCCATGGTTAAACTGGAGAACAATCATGACAAGCCAGATGTAATTGAACCACCTTTTAGTTCTAAAACTATGGAAGAGACAGTTAGATTAAAAAATTCAGAAATGTTGTCAAATTTAGATTCAAAACTTGCACATCTGTCTTTGGATCGTAGAGAAAAATTAAAAGCTTTGGTATTTTCTTTTAAAAATCTTTTTCCAGATGTGCCAAACAAAACCACTGCTGTTTTCATGATGTCGATGTTGGTGATGCTTCTCCAATTAAGCAACATCCTTACCGGCTCAATCCACTCAAACTTGAATTTATGAGACAAGAAATTAAATACATGCTTGACAATGCTATTATTGAGCCGAGTAACAGTGAATGGAGCTCTCCTTGTGCCCTAACCAGATAAAACCTTTCGTTTTGTAACTGATTTTAGAAAAGTAAATTCTGTTTCAAAATCTGATTCCTATCCGATTCCAAGGATAGACGACTGCATTGATAACATTGGCCAAGCAAAATTTGTGAGCACATTTGATTTATTGAAAGATTACTGGCAAGTCCCATTGACACAGAGAGCTCGAGAAATATCAGCTTTTGTCACACCAGACGGCTTTTTTCAATATACTGTAATATCGTTTGGCATGAAAAGTGCTCCAGCTACATTTCAAAGAATGATCAATAATATTATAAAAAATTTAGACTGTTGTTATACTTATATTGATGATCTTATTGTATGTAGTGATAGCTGGGAAGAGCATTTAACACATTTGCATGATACTTTTGATAAATTGTGACAATCAAATTTGACTGTTAATCTTGGTAAAAGTGAATTTTGCTAGGCCACTGTTGATTATTTAGGGCATACAGTTGGCCAAGGTCAAGTGAAACCTATTATGGCTAAAGTGGACGCAATTACTAAATTTCCTCCTCCCACAAATAAAAAACAACTTATGAGATATTTAGGCATGATTGGATTTTACAGGAAATTCTGTTCAAATTTTGGTACTGTTGTTCAACCATTGACTCATCTTTTACGGAAAGATTCTAAATTCATCTGGAGTGAAAATTGTCAAAACGCTTTTGAAAATAGTAAATCACTTTTAATTAATAGTCCAGTTTTGATCACTCCAGACTTTGAAAAAGAATTCAAACTTGCCGTTGATGCAAGCGATGTAGGAGTTGGAGCTGTTTTATATCAAGAGACAGATGATAATGTTGAAAAACCTATATCATATTTTTCTAAGAAATTAGATAAACATCAGAAAAATTATTCAACTATTGAAAAAGAGTGTTTTGCACTGTTGTCTGCACTTCAACATTTTAATGTATATTTGAATCCCACTGTCCATCCTATTCTTGTTTATACTGATCATAATCTATTTCACTTACATAACGTTTCTAGAATGATCATAACAAAAGATGCGTAATTTAAATTTCTAGCGTTGTATAGAAGTTTCCATTTGAGTATATATAAGTATGCACACCCTAAAGACTCAAGATAGAGATAGACATAGATAGACTTAGACATCGATAGACATCAACATTCTCAGCAGTTGGATTGACACTTTTATTTACAAACTACATCATACTAGATTGTGACCAATTGGATATAATATTCTGTGGATTCCGAGAAGATTTCCGGATAAAGAAAAGATAAAAGATTGGAAATATATTTTGATAGTTAAGTTGACATTTTTTTTATGTAATACTTCTTGTAAACTTGTGAATAATAAATCTTGTTAAATTTTATTATTGATTTGTGTCTTTTGTTGGCTACAATTAAAAGTCGATTTTTCTGTTCATAACACAATCCAAATGAAATGGTATAAACTGTCTTGAGTTTATCGACAAGCCAATACAAAGCATGTCATGTGTCATTAAAACAAATATGTATGACAATGTTTATTTGAGTTAAGAATCCTTTTGAGTACTAGTAGTGTTTTTCGTATAAATTGTAACCAAAAGGTATGTGTTTGTTAAGTCAGAAAAGACATTTCTATGAACAATACTAAATTATCTTCATACTTGTTTATTAATAATATTAATACAATGTGGAAAAGACGAAAGTATGTTTCCGTTTTTACAATTGCATGAATCCAATAATAGCTCGTATACCTCATCCTTTCAAAAATACCTCTTCATAAACGATAAGACGATATTACCATAGAGACTGATTAAATTATGTCATTTTATCTATGCATAATTCGATTATTCTGTCAAACTTGTTTTAATCTGGAAAATTTATCATTTATATTGCTATCTTTTCCCTGGTCAGACTATTTTGTTCTCCCTAGCTGATAAGCTAAAATATGTTATTACGTAGATGATTTCTCTTACGTGGTGAGTCGTATAAAAGTAGCATAATTTCCAACATGTTTTTTAGCGGTATTTTTAACATTTCCATATAAGCGGGAGGCTTGGCTAGCAATAAAACCAGGTTCAACTAACCATTTTTCTTTAAATATCCTGTACCAAGTCAGGAATATAGCAGTTGTAATCAGACATTCCGTCTCTATGTATGTTGGCGTTTGCTTTTGTTGTAGTTCAGTGTTTCTGTTGTTCTGTTGTTTTCCTCGTATAGTTGATGTGTTTCCCTCGGTTTTAGTTTGTTACCTGGATTTGTTTTTGCTTAATCGAATTATGACTATTGAACACAGCGGTATACTACTGTTGCCTTTATTTATTAACACATGCTGCATCTTGAATTTTAATATTAGTAGGAGTAACGTGAGTGGTTGTTTATGACATTCTTTTGGTTTGTGTAAACAGTCAGGGGATGTTCAAACATTTTTAAATAATTGAAATATAATAATTAACTTGCTTCCTCTATTAGTTTTAAGTAAAACATAGCCTTCCGCTGTTTCTGTGTAAAATACAAGAATTAAGAGTTTTTGTTAGTAACACAATTTTCTAGTGTCCACAAAATTATCGTATTCACTGTCGTTGCCCCGTTTATATCGGTTATAGTTTTATCTGGTCAAGCAAGTAGTCTCATACAAACTCCTTGGTCAAGAAAAGGTACAAATCGCGTTGCTTTAATATGCTTATAACTATTTCCAATATACCATCGTCGGTTTAAGGTGTTTAACGTCTTACACATCTTTAAGCTCTTAATCGGACTGGCCTTTCTACGACAATATCAACTCAATCGTAATATATAAGTACATTAAAAATTAGAAAAAAAACAAACAAACCATACTAAGTAAAGTAACATGATAGGTCAAATATTTGATATTTGATATATGATATATATATTAATTTGTTTATGATATGTGTATGTAGGGTTGATAAATATCACAACTTGTCTTTATTTCATGTTCTCGCTCAAGTGCACAAGCAAATCTTTTCAGATTGGTATAAATATGTAGTATGTGGGTGTGAGAATTATATATATGCACATGTCATTTGGTCTTGGATCTCATTAAAAATAACATTCTGGGCAGTTATATTCCGGATTATGTCCGTTCCTTATGATTTGTACATGATTGTTTAAAAATATTTAATAAGCAAATTCGTTGTGCAGATTTAAGTTGACCTTGTATGTATTCAGCTATTCATTTTGGTCCATTGTTCATATATTTCCTCGCGTAAACAAGTACTTTTGCAGTTGACATTTTGTGTTTGTTGAAGAAAAAACACAGATAGGCAATTCGGACGCACCGACTTTATAAAATGTTATTATGATTTTCTATCAAACTGCCAGTTCCGACGGTATTATCAGCTAAGTAGTCAATGCTTCGGTACAGCCATGATTTATTACAGACCTATCTTAAATTCATTGATAGATTAAGAAATTATTATTAAAGAAAAACGAAATATAATACCAAAATGAAAATTCGAACCAAGGTTACAACTCCCGAAGGCAAAGTTGACCTTGGAAGAACTTGATAGTCTTTTAATGTCCCTTTTGATCATATAGCTCCTTTTGTGTTCAAGTTCTTATATACACATCTTTGGCTATCAATTTTTAGGTTTAAGTGATGACGAAGAAGGTTAACTAAGAAAAGCGCGTCGAACGCACCAAATTTATTAAATGATATTTTCATTTAATTGTACATCTGAAATATGTCGTATAGCTTTGACTTCACTTTATGTATTCAGTATTCCGATTAGGTTTTCATGATTACTTTTGTCCTTATTTACTTCATATGACATGTCAACAATGTTTTGATATGTGAATTTGTAACAGGGACGTCTGACATATGTCACCAGGCCTTTACCTATTTTTCACACTTAATTTGGCAGATCAAGTTTCAGGACAAGGTCTGTTTCTCAGTAACTTAACATTAAGTTGATATAATAATATTTGGTATGTCCGTCCCAGTATTTCAACCTTAAAGATATTTGTAAAGGGTGTTGAAAATAATGTTACATTACACTGCAATTTTCTGCCTCACAGCTTTTATTGTGGATTGGTTTAATATTTTTGAGTTTTACCTACTGAAATTAGTAACTTTAGCTATTATCTTATTTAGACTTTCAATGACCTCATCGAATTATTGCACCTCTTTTCCTACTTCTTTTGATTTGAGCGCCACTGATTAGTATAGTAAAGACAAAACGCGCGTTTGGTATACTATATTAGTAGCCTGGATTCTTCTTTGACATTTTTTTATGATGTTTGGCTTCCATAGTAAGAAACATTTTTTTGGGAAATATAGCACACAATATAAAATAAGATATGATTGCAAATGAGACAACTATCCTAAGAAGTCTAAAAATCGTGCATGTAAGCAACTACATTTGTATAGGTAACCGTACTGACATCATGAAATATGTCCAATAGCTTTGACCTCATTTTCTTGTTTCAGAATTCTGATAAAGGTTTGTGGATTACTTGTGTCTTTATTTTCTTTATATGACGAGGAATCCGTGTCCGTCTGATATATGTCATCAGGTCTTATCCTATTTTTCACAAATTAGCTGACAGATCAAATCTCTGGATAAGGTCTGTTTCTCCACAATTTTACATAAGGTTGATAATATTTGGTATTTCCATCCAATTATTTGTACCTTCATTATTTTTGTAAAGGGTGTTGTAAATAAATGACATACCGATGGAATGATGAATAGCTTAGAACAATCTTTGATAAAGACTTTTACATTGCACATCAATTTTCTGCCTCTTAGCTCATATTGTGGATTGTTAAAATAAGTTAGAGATTTACCTGGTGTAGTTAGTGGTCGTAACTTTTAACAATTTCTTATTTAAGCTTTTAGTCACCTCATCAAATTATTGCGCCTCTTTTCCTTCTTCTTTTGGGTTGAGAGCCACTGATGAGTCTGATAAAGGCGAAACGCGCGTTTGGTATACTTAATTATAAGCCTGGTATCTTCTTTGACATTTTTCGTGATGGTTGACTTTGATGTAAGAAATATTTTTTCGGAAATATAAAACATAATATAAAACAAAGAATAATGATCGTCAAAGAGATAACTAACTATACAACAGTGTCCAAGTAACGTGAACAACATACGTTTACATATGTTTTAAAATTACAATTTTATTTCACTTAGTCAATGGAACATGTAATTTCCCTTGTACAATACTATGATTATAGAATCTACCATTAAACATACTTTCTAAACTTCTATTTTTACAATCAAAATGATATATACTTCCTCTTACTCAGAAATTGAAAAAATATATCTTCTGTCTCAATTTATCACAACTCATAGGATTACGTGGGTTTAGCATCGAGGATTATACAGTGTATAAATAGAGATAATAAGCTTTTCTAAGAGCTATTATTTGAAATCCTATCTCTCTGGAGTAGCATATCAAAAGCAATATATGTAATGTTGGATACGTGACGATAATACTTTCTTTTCTTTTGCCATTCATGATGTTGATAGCAAAGCGTGTAAGTTTATATTCCTATAACAATATAATATTTCAATTATTTTAATTCACTCACAAGGAATGTCATAATATACAAATTTTATAACAATAAGCTAAATAGAGAAATAATACGACACCATTTGTAGATTTTGGTCATTAAAATAATAAAATGCAAGCAAGTGTTCAAATCTTAAAAAAGTAAAATGGTTTCCCTGTTTCAAAGGATTTTACGACAATTACAGTTTTGTGAAGAATTCAGTTGTATTGTAAATGAATACGGGAGGTGTCGTGTCACCAAAAACTTCGAACTGGCGCAAAACTTACACACTACATAAACCGAATAAAAATAAATTTATTAAGGTTTCACATTTTTGCAGAACTTATTATAAAGGGACTGGAGTGGCTAGAGACCAATGTCGTAACAGTTTGAAGTAGTGGTGAATGCCTTAAGTGGTTTTTCACTAATAGTGGTATACAATGAATTAGTGCTACGATAAAGATGTAATAATAGGTGATAAAAAGAAGTTGTTATACCACTGACGGATATAGAATGAAGTGTTGATAGACTGAAAAATGGATTCGAATGAAGTGATGGAAGGCTGAAGTGAACTTTGCATGTAAATGTTATCAGCTACCCAACCAGGCAACATATTAAAATATATGTCAATTTTATAGCTACAGATATGTCTATTTCAATGCAATATCTATTAATAACGTCAAAATCAAAAATGATTTATGAAAATAAGAAATGCATTCAATCACATGAAAAATACGATATAGGAGTCTGTACACATTATGACAAACATGTATGTATATGGCGGTAATCAGCGTATTTTTATCAATCTATAAACCTACCCAAATAACAAAATAAGTCATCCAATAAAGTAGTTATTCTTCTGTTGTTGGTGGGTTTGTGGTGATTGCTAAATATAGAGACAACGGACACCAAAAAGACACCAAAGAACCAATAAAAAATCATAAGTTGAAAAATCCGTTGCAAAAAACGCAATACGACAAAAATACAAACAATAGTCCACTAAACACTACATAGAATACTAATATATGTATATGTTGGTTTTTTTTCTGAATAATGGTTTGTGGTCTCTTTTTTCATCTTATTTGTTCTTCTATTTGCCATGATGTTTTTTCATTTTAGAGATTTGATTTTGATATTCCCCTGAGTATCGTCTTACTGCTTTGACATACTATGAATTTCAAATTATCACTATCTGGTTTCGAAACTGATGGTGGTTTTAAAAAAGAAAACGTGTTGTGCACATGGAATTACTGTTACGTGTTTTTTAAACTCACTAATGCTTAAAGTTTTGGAAACTCAAAAAACAGAGTTTACAACGTTACATTTATATATGAAGATAACAATGATGTTATTAGCGTGATTGAATGTTGATCACTTATTTCAAGCAGGGGTTGGTTAGAGATAATTCGATTTTAATTGTCTCGGTTGCACCATTTTTACTTTACCATTCCTACCGGTGTCATGATTTTGAGTAAATCATGGTGTAGTATAGAATAGATTATGAGTTTTATTCGCCAAATTAGGGCCACAAGAGGGCATATAACAAATAAACAATGTGATTATAAATATATGCAGAACAATAATATATTCAATCTAGACAAAAAGACAGGTAGTAAAACAATATACAACATATCATAATAAAATTGATATTATGTTGACATAAAAAAAACTATGTCATACCCCGTATGGTCAATTCATGCCATCTCTAACACTTTGACATATTGAAACTACTAAAACAAAATGTACAAAGTAATTATTTTTTAGTCTTATGGTATATCTTTTTTTTGTCCTATTATAACATCAAAATTTGCCGTTCTGTGAGAAAACCAAAAAAAAAAATTGATTTTGGAGTACACATTTTCGTATAAAGCTTTTATTATTAAGTGTCAAAATAAAATGTAACGTGTATTCTTTGGAAAATGCCTGTACCAAGTCAAGACAGTTGTTTTTCAATCGTTCCGTTGGTTGAGAACGTTTGATGTTGTCAGTTTTTATAGACTTCCACGTTTTTACCTTGGAGTTCATTATTTTTGTTATGTTTTTTCTAATGTGACGCCTTTCAAACGCATTGCGTCCATAACTGTCGTAAAAAATTAATATGGTGTATGTCAGCTGATTGGTAAAGTCTTAATTTGTTTTGACTCCTATGATGTAGGCAGTTATAAAAAAAAACACCCGCACGGTAGCATATAAACAAACGATTATACAGTATTTGTTAAAAGCACGATTTCTTAGATAAACATAAGATTGGAAAATGCCGGCGGTACCAATGACTGCCAACTCAATTTTGAATTGGAACAGTAGTACAAATCAAAGGGGAAAGTTTGAACATTGCCAACTACGAAAAATCTTAAGAACAACCTGTAATTGAACAATTGTTTAAGCATGTCACTTATTCAGTTTCTTTGCCTTTTACGTCAATTACGGGAACAACTAATATTTGCCTTGATCTAGATTCAAATTATTTACCATAATTGTTCTACAAAGTAAATAATTTATTGGAACTCTAATTTGTATTAATTTTACCACTGGTTAGCCTTTTATACCGCTATTTTAGCCCTGACTATCGCTCGTGGTGAAATATTTGACAAAAAGAATGAACTTCTGGTGTAATCAATGTAAATTCAAGTCCACGTCAATTATTTTTAATTTTGTTAATATAAATAAGACATTAAGTTCAGGTATTGTCACAAATTTAATATTTCCCGAATAACTAATTTTAATTTCAACAAATAAATCCTTTTGGCTGGCGGCGAGTTTCTTTCTTTATGTTGTAATTATGAGTTTACATCATGTTCTTTATGACCTAGAATAATAAAATATTCAATTATGACAAGGAAAAAATATTTTTGTTTTAATTTTATTGTGATTGACTGTGGTGTTATATGCGTTTTACCAATATTTCAGTTTTTTTTCACATCCAAAATATAACAGCGTTTATAGCAGATTTCAATTATAAAAGAGGATTACGTCATTATGCGTTATTGCAATATTTACGACAATATTCTGTGGAAGACAAGTTTTACCACATCAATTCTTAGGTCATAAAAGAAGTAAGCAGACTAAGAAAACTATCACGATAACTACTGACAAAAGAGTTATGTTAGGAAAATCCAAATTTTACATTATAAGATTTCATTCAAAGCTCTCTGCGAAAGTGAAAAGGAACACTCTTTAGTATTGTTATCTATACACTGAAACTACCTCAATGCGATCTATGTGAACAAAAGAGTTGTTTTAAATAATAATCATAAACAACATTAACTCTAACAATTATTGTGTTGGCTCTTAATATATTTAATATTTTGTAATTATTACCGTCCTTCGTAGACGGTATTAAGAGTTGAACGATGGACAGTCTGCGAGCTGAAGGCTTTCTTACTACCTGATTGGAAGATATTACTGACGCTGTAATAATTAAAGTTCGTTGATTGGTTGGGACAATTCAAACCTAGTAAATGTCTTTTAATCCCGTAGAGTGTCGGATCTGAACTCTTTATTTTAGTAAATAGATTTGAAGGGTTACCAATCATGCATATCGATACACAGGTAACACTTATCTATAAAAAGCCGAATCTCCTGAAGATTTGTAAACACACACGTGATTATTTCATTCCAGTCGCTCACTGTTACGTACATACGTGAAAACATATGAAAACTTTTAGATAAATGCTTTTTTCTTAGGTTATATTTATTTATACTCAGTAAGATAACCTAAAGGCAACACAAGCATTTTAAAACGGAGATATCAAATAATTTCTTTTCGATTAATATTAATTTACACGAGAATTTTTATCTCTTTAAACGGAGATATCAAATAATTTCTTTTCGATTAATATTAATCTACACGAGAATTTTTATCTCAGGGGGCGCGGGCGGCACTTCGACCTTTCTATGGCAGGGGTGAGCAGCTGAGACATCCAATACCCCACCCTTTTATATATATAAAGGATAAATGAGCATACATGTAGTTACCCTAGCTATATATTTTTTACAATAAGTATATATACCTGCACATAGCTATCATTGTTACGCTATTTCATGGGGAGATACTAGTAAATAGATTTGACAAATATCTTAAACATTTACGAAAGTGATTTTAGAGACATATATACACAATCTCTGGTGATTTTAATTGCATCTGTAAAACAATATCGACATCTGAATGGTTTCAGATTCAATCATCAACCTTGTCATATATTTCACCTAAATTTCTCGACCTCATACAATATCATGAAGCTTCAAATAGTGACCTATCCCAGCGACTCATCCCTTCCACTCATTACATAATAAATGCCCCCATATACACCCCAAGATCGTTGGATATTGTCTAGATCTACCTAGCTAGCTCTTCCTAGCAAGATAGCAGACGTTGAAGATCAGAAGACTAAACATATATCTAAAAGGGAATATAAGAAGAACAAAAAACTACTCTCAGACGATGAAAGCAATTATACATGTATGCTAACATATTTTAAGCAATTTTTAATTTCTATGAATGATTTTAAAGGAGATGTGAAGTATTCATAATTAACTTAGACAGCAACCCAATTAAGCAACAAACAAAACGTGATAATTTACTTCTAAAGTTAAATCTACGGTCTTCTTCAATGAACATGTCATTACAACATTTTAAAGTTTTTTATCCTCCCAAGTTGAACTATAATATATAGAATAGTTGTGAATATGTGAACCAAAATTTTCTCTGAAAAAAGTTCCAGTGGAACAAATATCACAGGAAATATATTCTGGGAGAACTTTTTTCACAGATAATTTCTATATGATTTGTTCCATCTCTATAAAATAAGTTCCACAATTTACCTGGTTAAATAAGTTCTGGGTTTGTGAAATTTGTTCCTTACCTAGTGAAATAAGTTTTATTATATTTCCTTATAATATATTTTCCGGTATAAATTTTCTGTGAAAAAGTTCCAATGGAACCAATATCACAGGAAATATATTCTGGGAGAACTTTTTTCACAGATTATTTCTATATGATTTGTTCCATCTCTATTAAATAAGTTCCACAATTTACCTGGTGAAATAAGTTCTGGGTTTTGAAATTTGTTCCTTACCGAGGAAATATGCTCCGGGTTTGTGAGATTTGTTCCATACCTGGTGAAATAAGTTCCTTGTCTGTGAAAAATGTTCCACTGGTTATACAAGTTATCTTTTATACTGAGCATTGTTATCAGTGAGTATAAAGTTATAATTCAAGTACATTATAAAAACATGTATTATATTGATAATGTAATAAATAAAAGATGTAAACATCAATATGAGAGAACAAGAAATAAAAGGAAATTATAAATTTAAAGACGAAAATACTGTTGGCATTTTAAAAGATTATTCTTAATATTATGTTTTCTACAAGAATTGTAAAACAAGTATAAATATACATATACTATGATCATAAAACAAAAGACATTTATATGTCAACATACGAACGGTCTCCCACAAAAGATTATGTTAATCCAGTATGTCAAGCTTTGGGGAGTAAGTACGATAAGGGCCTTATTTGTCATCCAACATTAAATGGTATAGTAAATAAATATGATGATATGTACAAGTATAACAATAACAAAAGATACAGTATCAAGCTGTATGCTTAATAAAGTTTTTGGTCAAATTTGATGATTCTCTTATGTTGATGGTCTCATAGTGAACTTAAAATAGCTTTGCAGAACTTATCACCTTCTTTATAACCAACGACGTCCATTATAATTTGAAAAAGAATGGCGGCGAAACTACTATGTTTTGAATTTCAGGCGCTTACAATAGGTCTTATATAACAAATTACCCGTCTCACGACTCTGAGTATTTTTCATCAAAATATATAATCAAGAAGTCCAATTAACCCAAATAATCTGAAAAAAAGAAACAATTGATTGTAAGGATACTCATTATTCAAATATAGAAAAGGAGGCATGGGGCATTCCACATTGCAGTCCAACTACAATGAATAGACAAAATCTTCATCGACAACAAAAATAACCATACATATATGTGAAGCTTTATATTTTCAGGATCATTTTTGAAAAGATGTGAGTTACCTTTGGAAATATTATTGTGTTCTTATATATTTAAACTTTACTACGTTTCACTCTCTACACTTTTCGATGCCTATTATGAACGAAAAACTTTCAGGTGTAAGCGGCCATACTTTTCTAAAACAAATAAATAAGCAAACAACCAAAGAAAAAGTCAACAAACAACTCCGATATCTGTTTGAAAAAAAAAATCGATAAAAAGACATTACCCCTCCATTTCCAGTGTTAATACTTTCCCCGAAAAGAAATTGGTAAATCTAAAAAAATTGTATAAGCCTTTTATAATTTTTGTAATCCACTACAATTTACATACAATTCTGAACGAATTAAACTACAAAGAGAAAACATTTTCCACTTTCATCAGCTATGAGACGGCTAGATTTTTAGAAAAGCTATGTATTTTGTATTAGGACTTAACTACTCTTTATGCTTCGGTATTTTTTCTGTCTTCGAGGAACTGGTTGTAATCAATACATTTTGCATTTTGGCTTTTTTCTATTTTATTGAAAAATTTGTCTTTTTCTTGGAATTTAACAAATATATGTGTAATAAAAATGGGATAGCAAAAGATATCAGATGGACATTCATGAGACAACATTTCCACGATATACAGGTATAAATTTGGTCAAGGGCTATAATTTCTTGCACTGTTTTTATTATCATTAATATCATTATCATTATTATTGTTTTGTTTTTTTTTCATTTTTGAAGCAAATGTTCAATTATTCATAATTTTGAGACACTGCTTCTCACTGTTTTTATTCAAGTGCCACTGATGAGTCATATGTAAAAGAAACGCGCGTTTGTCGTACAAAAGTATAAGCTTGGTATATTTTACAACCACTGGTGGTGAACGTTTCGTCCACGAGGGTATCACCAGCCAATGTAGTCAGCACTTATGTGACGATCGACATAAAAAAGCATTGATATGTTCATTTTCTATAAATGTACTGTATATAAATGTTGAATATTTCAAACAGTAAGGTGTTTTTACCTTCGGTTAAAGTATTAGTCGTATTTTGCACATCTTTATCGTTTTTTTTTTTTAACTAAACAACTTCGTATTTGATTTAGTCATTCCAACTCTTTTAATTCTAGCGCCACTAGATATTCTTATAAAGACGAAACGCGCGTCTGGCGTCCAAAATTATAAGCCGTGTATCTTTGGTGAGTTTTTTTCTCTACAATGTTAGAACTGAGGAGCAATTCTTATTGTTTTCATAGAACCAGAACGTTATCAAAAAATCCATATATAAAATATTCTTTTTACACTTAATATATGATGGAAATGTGCTCGAACAATCTTAATATTTTAATTTTAATGTCTACCTGAAACTTTATAACCTCTCATCAGAAAGTAGACATTTTTTATTCATATTTATTGCATACACATAGAGAAGATAATGTTAAATTATCAATTTTCTTATATTTACAATGTATACAAATCGCGTAATAAAGGCACCGAAAAACTGTATGTGCACGAATAAGTATCTCGACATTATAAAGCCAAATATTATCATGGGCAATGGCAATATCAAGGTTAAACATCTAGTTGTTCTCAATTTAACCGACCTAGTATTCTTATTTTAAAGAGTTACTTCACAATAGTTCATTCATTGTTATACAACGAGCAATAAAATAGAATAATACGGAAATAAGTTAGAACAGATACCTAAAGAAATTATGTACAATGAATATAGTTTAAATTCATGGCATGTTAAGTAATTACAAGCACTAAGGAGAGAGCGTTTTTACTCCAATAAATTTTCTTCTAAGAATTAACCAGCGTCTGTAAGGTTGATTGCATTATTATGGAATGATTTACACGGAAGACAAACCTGTAATTGACTATTCGGAATATTGAAGTAGCATGCAATATCCAATATCTATTAAAATTGAACTGTTAAATGAATATTAAGTATTTATGTCTTTTTATCTTTTACCTAACAGCCTCGGAGGTCTCGTGGTAGCGTGTTAGCCCCGAGTGCGGGAGGTCGTGGGGTTCAAACCAAACTAATCAAACTAAAGACTTTATAATTGTTATTTTCTGCTTCTCCGCTAAGCACGCAGCATTAAGGAGTAAGAGAAAGACTGGTCGGCTCGGAGTCAGAATATTGTGTCCGTGTAACGTGAAATGTCTTCCTGCGGACTATTATCTTGTGAACTAGCATGTTAAGAATCCGAAATCAGCATGTCGGTCTAGTACAACGCAGGGTTAATATTCATATTACATAAACTTGTTCTCGCTCAGAATATGCATATTAATTTGTCGCTGGACGTTAAGCAGCCATCCATCATCATCATCTTTTACTAGTATTTTTATACTGTTAAATAAAAAACGTTATGGTATTAAAAGTTGGTATTTTATGAACTATACCACCTGAACAGAAGTATTCTGTAAACTTGTTGTCTTCGACGAAATTTTGAAACCATTTGAATTCTAAAATATTTGTGACAGAAAGACTATTCTTCTAATTACACCTTTTATAGATATCCTTGATTTTGATTGGCTGTAAGCAAGTGTATTTTTCAAGTATTTTCAAAGACGAATTTTGTTAAAAGTTGAATTTCAATCTCGTACCTGTTTAAAAGTATCTGATTTGTTAAAAAAGAAAGAATGAAAACAAAACAAAACAAAAAACAAAACAAAAAATGAAAAAACAAACTATAATCAAGAAAAAAGACACAAACCTCTAACCCCAACAAATCCATTCGTAAGGTAATGACAGGTGTTTCCGAACCGAGAAAACTATAAAATTTAAAGATTAAAAAAAGAATAAGAAACAAGATTTCGAAATCTATGTTCAACGATCAAAGCGTACACTCATCACTCGGTGTTCAATTGAAAATGACATTTTGTCAATTTTTTATCTGTAAATATTCAATGGAACTTCTTTCAAAATCATTAATTTCATTCTGCTATCAATGAAAACTAGGCTTGAAAAAACTATAAAACTCTCTAACCTGGTTTTTATATGAATCAGATGTAAATTCTGCAATCTAAATTAAGCTACCTAGTAATAGAAGTCCCTTTCCTCTCGGAAAAATAATAAAACATTCGACTTATCCACCCTTACCCAAATATTAACCCTTCTAAACTTTTCATCAGTTAATATCTTAATATGACCGTGATATAGTCTGATTTTCTAATACTTGATTTTCACTTTGATATCTTTGTAAATTTTAACCTTGACTGTTTAGTCCTTTTTTGGTAATATCCTTTTGGCTTGGCTCGGTACTTATACATCCCGCCATTGTGTTATTGTGCTATGGTCAATTTTTGTATTCTTGTCATTCGTTTTTGCTTGTGTGCTTTGTCTATATGCCATTTTGTTTTTCGTTGTTGACATGTTTGATTGTTTTTATAGTGATTAAAACTCAATGTGGACTGCTGTAGCCCAATTTTGAATTTTTTACCTATTATGTCTGTTTGTTTTGTTCACCCATTGTTGTCAATATAATGGAAATTTATGCGACTTTCGTACAAGTGAGAGGTTTAGCTAGCAACAAAACCAGGTTTAATCCACCATTTTCTACATAATGAATTGCCTGTACCAAGTCAGGTATATGACAGTTGTTTTCCATTCGTTTGATGTGTTTGAGCTTTTGATTTTGCCATTTGATAAGGGACTTTCCGTTTTGAATTTTCCTTGGAGTTCGATATTTTTGTTATTTTACTTTTTCTTTCTTTTGTTTTTCTCTTCTTTAATACAATATGTTTAATTGCGGTATCTGATATTAAAAGTTTAAACCAACAGGATAAATTAGGGTATTTGGTATTAATAGTTGCATATGAATCAATACAGGACATGCAGCTTTATTATTCTGAAGGAACGTAATACTATTCGAAATTGCCATTCATATAGGCCTAAAAACTCACAGTTGAAGATCAGTGAACTGTTTAGGAACAATCAAAACAGTTGTTTATAAGTAAACAACGAACAGATACATCAGAATTTTTCAAGAGACATTCCATAAAAAAAGTTTGTCATTTTACCAAATTGCTCGTTATATCCTCTGGATGATTTGTCCATTTTTGACCGAAGCGGTAGAAAGACTCCATATGAGAGTTATTTCTACTTCTGTATTTGACATAAGTGATATATTAATGTATCGCCTGAATGGTATATTAACAATCAATGAACATTTTAATTCATTTAATACATGTCTATCTGCCTGCAAAAGTTTTTTTTCTAATTATCGGTTGTTAAAGTTTTTTTCTGTTGTTATATTACACTATGTTGTTTTCAAGTGAATATACGAAAACGTTTACTGATGAAGACAGAACAACCTAATACCACTATACTAAAAGCATGGTAATAATTTATGTAAAACAATATTTGACAAAGAGAAGAATTAAACTATGGTAAGAACAAAAGTTGAGTAACTATAATACGAACTTTTCTAATTTCTTTGCATTCCAATTTGCTTTTTCAGAAGCATATTGATTTAATGTTTATTCATTACTATGAAAGTCATCAAAGGACCTAGGCATCTAATATATAGGCAAACAAGAAAATTGAATTATGCACTATTACCAGAAAAGTGCTGAATTTCACTTATTCTAATGAAAACAGATGAAATATTTGACGATTCGATAATAAATCTAAGTAAATATGGATTTTTTTCTTTTCAAGTATGGATTCGTGACAACTAGTGATGATTAATGATGATATACAATGAAATAATGTCTTTAGTTATTCATTAACACAGTAAGATATCGGCTTAGTCTTTTCTGTCATATAAGGAATAATAACCTTTCATTATTCATAAATACACAGTGCATAGAACATATTCTTTTCATATGAGATAATTAGGCAAATATGGTTTGTCCGTTCTATGTTTTGATTTTGATATCATATATTTGAATTAAAACTAGACTTTTAATAAAGATTTTATAAAATCTGTATTTCAGGAGTGCTTAACAGTTCAACTGTTTGTGTGATAGACAGGTAATCAACAATTCATTTTTCTAGCTAGACTGATATTTTATGAATTTAATACATGTTCATATGAAAGTAAAGTGGTCCTCCATAATGATCAGGAGGTGGATACATAAGAGGCAATAGTCATTTACCGATGTTTAAATCTCATGAATCCATTAAAAAGATACAAATCAAGGTAATAGAACAAAAGCTAAGGAAGTCGTATAAACAGTATAAACACCGGTGCGGCGACAGGGTAAGCGCCTCCTGAACACTATTCTATTATTTAAAGATATGAAACCGCTAAATCATGTCGCTATTACTACAGATACATCGTATCAGTCAACCAATTCGTAATGGTGACCGTAAAACGATAATGTAGTTTCGAATTCCATAGATTTTTTCATAACTCTGTTAGAAACGTTTTTTTGTGTCAGGAGCACACATTGAATTTTAATTGAATGGTCAAGTTTGAAATTTAAAAGGATATGAACTTGTTTGACGCCGCTCCTTTTAAAATTACGATCTGCTTGCTCCACGGCATCACATTGACATATGCTTAGATTAATTTTTAGATAAGATTCATTACAAAATTACAATTTAACAGCAGTGGAAATATGTCATCTTTTCACGTTAGAAGACTACCTCGAGCATTAGAGATCTCTTTAACTGTATTATGTTTTAAAATACCTTTAGATGAAACACACGAAAAAAAAAATTGCGTTGCGTGATAATCATTCATTAATTACAGCACAATTAAATCCTGAAAAGGGAACTGTGCTGGTAGGCGAGTTAGAATTTATCTTAGTAGACGTATTATTTTCCGGTGTTTACATTAAGTTGTAGATCGAATACGTTTTGATTACTTGAAATGTTTTCCATGTCAGGCTTAATTTTAAACCCCTAGTGCAGATAGATAAGGTAGTTATACAAAGAAATGATTTATTTGTTGAAAGACAACTGGAAGTCGATTATTGAAATAAATCACACTTTTGCATTTTGCGAATCAGTATTTACCCCTTACAATTCAGTCTTGAATTTCAATTTCACAAAAGGACCATTTAAAAAAAAACTTCCAATGTTTTATTTAATTAAAAGAATGACAGCTTCGTGCGTGTAATTTGAGGTTGTTACAAAAGCACGGTGCATTTCTGAAAGTGCAACTACATTTTAAATGCCTGCAGAAGGTTAAAAACTGCAATTTTAGCAGTTTGTGACCAATATTTAGTAATAGAAGAGATGGATGAGAAGAACATCCTTTGATTAAAACAATGTTTTATATTTCAGCACAGATGGTTTCATCTTCGTTGAAGTTATCATTCAAAGAAAAATTATAAAAAACATCAAAAATAATTGCGACATAGTGTTGAAACCTTCTCCAACAGGAATGTGTATCGCTAAATAACGTTTGTTTTATTGATTAATGTAAAATTGTTGTAACCTCTTTAATGTGCATAATTTAAACAAAAGTTTGATTGACCCTGTAAATGAGAGGAATTTATGTAAAATTTTACTCTATTTCTCTTTATTGTACATTGCTGATCAAACGTTGATTGAAGTTCACATTTGGTTATATTTTATCCGATCGGCATTGATATTTTGTAAATTTTGTAAATTATGTATGTACCACCCGCGAATCAAAACTCAGTCAAAAATTATTAATAGGTAAAAGTACTCAATCTATTAATGTAGAAATCAAACGACATTTCTTGTATCTGAAGATCAAAATAAGCGATAACATGTCTTTTTCGAGCTGAAACACAGACAAATCTTAACTCTGAACGTTAAACTTGTCTGAGATCGATTTCATTCGTTCTTCCTCGTAATACTACTGTTACAGATTTTTGTATCAGGAGCACTTATTTCTCAACAAAGTCCGTATAATGCATATTCGTAACGTCACAAATGAGATATGTTAACACAATATACGAATGGTTACAGGGAATATTACAGTTGAGAAATAGACAGTTGACAATTGGAAAACTGAAATCGTCGCGTTTTTTTTTAAGTTCATAGTTTGGTTTTCATTCTATGTTAATATTAAGAAAAAGATCCAAATATGAACTCAAAAAATAGGTTGCTGATAACAAAATTACATGAATTCTGATAATACGGCCTTTTTGTATTTGCCATTGAAATAAGTGTATTTTTTCAAGCAAGATTTTCGTGACACTAAAAAAGAAACTCATATCCATGATTTCAGTTTTATAGTAAAAATACTGTTTAGTTAGATGTATTCGATCTTTCAACTGAGGTTTATAAGATCACCAGATATAACAAAATGAAAACAAATGTCATATGTATGTCCTCATGTAGACAAAGTGTATACGACTAGGCAAGTAAATTTAACATTCTTATAGTCGTGATTCCAACCTGTGTATAGCAATACCAACAGGACAATGAAAAATCAAAAGTCAATGAAAGCCATGATAAGTTTGATTGTTTAATAAAAAGTCATCAACTTCAATTTTTGTCATCACTTCCAATAGATTATAGTTAAATATTTGTATGAAATAACATTGGACCTGGTATTGTCATTTGCTGTGTGCAAATGAGGAATTGGTATTACTGGTTTTTCATGTATTCTACATTTTGCAGTTCCATATTACATCTGTTTATTATGTCATATCTCAGCCCAAAAATAAACTTTAGTATGACAAAACGCTATTACATTCTGTCAAATGATGTAATTTGTCTCAGAAATTAGTGATAACTCTGTGACAGCTGTCCCTGGCGTGCAATGATTAGGATACTAAATAACTACTGCAGTGAAAGTTATAGGTCTGCTTTAGTATTATTCTCACAATGTACTTTTACTTTAATAGCCTCCCAAACGTTTGTTTCGAAAAAAACACAGTCTATTCGGGATTCATGAGTTTGATCTATTGTGAATTTGCACAACATAAATAGCTGTTACTCTGTATAGAAATAAATAGCCATTTTTAGCATTGTCTGCCTATATTTTGAGACCATGCTTGATGTTTATTAAAAGCAAAAGTACAGTAGTATTTGGTATTTTTTAATTCCGGAATCCTAAAAGTACTGCTACATTTCGAAGACAACACTTTCTTATCATTAAACAACTTTTGCTATCCTTCATCAAGGAGTAAAGAACCTGTTGCAAGGAACATTTTAGACCCTCCCAAAAAGTCTAGCGATTTTTTTTTTTTTAACCTCTAGGTTTAGTTCTTCTAAATGTTAAAGTTGGTAAGGTTGAAAACTTAAAAAAAAAAAAAATCAAAGTAATGGTGATACAAAGTATCAGGTTTATGCAGATATACAAAATGTGGAAATGTAATGTACATGTGTGAATTAGGAGAGCAGGTATCTCGGAAAGAAACAAAAATAGTATGTCAAAGAAAGAAACACAACACATCGACCAAAAGAAACAATATAAATAGATCAAATAACAATTCATAAAATACTACACCGAAAATCGATAAAATTAATACCTTGTTGACTGATTTGTTAACCAATAATGTAATTATAAATTCAAACTTTTTAAAATCACATTGTCATAATGCGTTTGTACATCATTACTTAATAAAACATATTTTATGTTATGTTGAGTTTGGTTTTTTGATAAAAAATATTTGTACATGAACATTTGAACTTTCAGTACTCTGGGGAAAAAAGCAACTTCACAATTGAAAATCAAAATTTGCTTATTTTGAAAAAAGTGATAATAATAGACCTGCTTTTCATAGTATCACAACTTTCTGTCTAGAGCAAGAATATCAACAACTGTGTAATCACCTCTGTTTTACTTGTATTAGGGGTGAGCGTGTAGGGCTGTAAACATGAAGCTGTTCCTGGAAAAAAAACGTTTGTGTTATAAAAACAATAAACTGACTTATACACTATTCTTCTCTGTGCGCACTATATATTACGTATATAAAAATAAGGAGACGAGTTATGATTGCCAATGAGACAACTATCTACCAAAGTTCAAATAAAGTGTATGTACGAAATCACAGGCAACCGTACGGCCTTCAACAATGTAAAAAAACCCTGACTGTATAGTCGGTTATAAAGGCCCCGACATGAAAAATATGAAACAATTCAATTGAGAAAACTAACGGCCTAATTCATAATAAAACAAATAACGAAAAACAAATATGACAGACATGAACCAACGTATACTCTGGCTTTGAAAGCATGACATAATTTTCAAGTCTTCAACATATATAAAAGACCATCTAAATTTCAAACACAGAGTGTTATATAAATAAAAAGGAACCACTTACGACAATAAGAATCAGAATTTAACCCAATCTTTCATTAATAATTAGTAATAATAAAAGACTTTTTTTGAAAGGTTTCAAAATACGTTTCTCTTACAATTTATAGGGTTTTATCTGTAAACAGATATACCAACCTTTTGAAATTATTTTATTTTTCTCAGATTACCATAGAATTTAAAAGTATTAAGTATGTGTCACCTTTAGAAAATGATAATATTAGATTTAGGAATAAGAAAGCATTAAATAATAATGGACATCATGAAAGATATTTATATTATTATACGTTTATTAACAACAGACAAGTCACTACAATGTATGTCAATCTCTTAATTGATCCGAGTCTATAGCCTCTTAAAGAATAACAGAGATTGCTAAGGATTTGCCTTCAATATCATTTATTTTAAGAAAAAATATTTTGATATGTTAAAATAACATTGTTCTTCTTCAAACAAAATTAGAAAATATAACTTGAGACAAACGCTGACGTGTGAAAGGTTTAATACCCTCTGGAGAGAATGACGTTGAACAATAAATACGTACTTTCTTTTTTCCTTTTATCTCAATATGTCGAATCACAAAAAGTACTTACTGAACGTTAACAGTAATCAACATTAGTAGTGCTTGCCTTTACAAGATATTGTGTTTCTTGATTGAAATTTTACCGAAAACTAAACAGTCAAATTCGTTGAATTTTGTTGAACATTTCAATAATTTTACAATTTGGTTATGCATTCTATAAATTGCTTAACAATTCATGCATTAAAAACCTTTTTTTTTAATTGCTAACAAAATGTCCAAATCTAAGTTTTTGAACTAATTCTTCTTAAATTGTGTTTTTCTATGCATGTTTCAAAGCTTTCTTTAAATTAAAATTGTATGAAAGTTTAGTTTGTACATTTCTACAGCAATTCAAAATGGACAGTTTTTTTTAAAACGTCATCTGTTGAAAAGTCGAAATTAAAATTTATGTTCAGACATGATTTTTATGTTTATTTTAAGTCAAACTTTGATGGTTAATAACCATATAACATTTTCCTTTTTGATTTTTATCTTATCTTTATTTTCTTTCTGGTGTTGATGACATAATTTTAACATGCATTTGTAGGGAAATTTTGATAGTAAATTACCATATAACACGTAAGTGCGTGTTTTATAAATTGTCTATTTGCTATCAGGTGTTTATAGCTTCATTTTCTAAACTTTTTATGTTGAATTTATTGATAGATACATTATATTTTTAAATATTTGGCCGGGTAAGACGGGTTAAGTCCAATACCGGGTAAAGTATGGTCATGTTGGGCGGGTGGGCTATAGGTGTGTCGGATGTGGCGGCGGGCGGGGAAAAGTAGTTACCTAATTTGGGGAATCTACTCTTCCCACAGTTTTTAACCAAGATCTATGAAATTTCACAGGAAGATTGCACATGTGTTGAAATTTTACACCTGTTATTACGGAATGGTTTAAGGAATTATTTGACATTTTCTAGACTTGTGAACTTTTTTTCCAGGAAATTTTCTAAAACAGTTACAAATTTGTGCTATCAACACAACAAATAACATAATCAAACGATTCATGCATTTTGACAAATACTTACCAACCCCAAAAAAATATTTGTTTAAAATGAACAAGTCTATTAATATATAAACACCAATACCTGAAAATTATTGAGACGAACAATCACGCGTCTTTTCTTTTTAAAGAAAACAGAAACATGAGTATGCTCAACTTTAATAAATAAATATTATAATTATATTGCCTGTCTCCATATCTGCCGTGTCATTTTCCAAATACCTTATTAATAACAGGGCAGTTATGGAAAATTACATGTATCAATCTATTTACCACATGTTTGTGTACCATAGTATAATGATAACTAGTCAAAATAAATGTGATCAATATCTCGTGAAAAATTTTTTGAACATCAGATAAACGAGAAAAAAGTTCAATTCAAAGTAATTAATCAAATCTGTAATGTAGTTTTTCATGGACGGATCGCAGCAATGACATCATATTTGAAAACTTAATAACATGACGTCACAATCAAATTTTAAAAAGCGTTGATCATATAAACTAAACGAAATAACATGCTTCCCTGCTCTAAATGACAATATGTTATACTAATTGAGGTGAAGCTGGGCGTAAAAGATATGGTATCGCAGAGACAACAAACTTGCTACTCCCATGATAACCAGTTTTTACGTGTTTTATAATACCGACCAAGCAAATTTAACACATTGTCAAATATACATGTACATAATGTATTAGAGAGTCTGTTTTTTTGTTCATATGTTATTTCTTAATATTTCATTGCTGGTATATAAACCAAGGTCCTTGTGTCCAAATTTTCGTGATAATGTAGGCAAGTAGTTGCAAATATACACACCGCAAAGCATTCACCGATAAGGAATACGACAGACACATACAATACATTTGTTCTCTAAAATGGTTTTCCTGTCGTTTTTATTTTCATCTAGATTTTCTTGTTTTCTTGAATAGTTCTATTTGTTGCTATTTAATTATTTTGATAACAGACTTATATAATGATGACGTCATAAACATCACTTATCAGGTTTTACAGTATAATAATTTCCTGTTTTCGGGATATCAGTATTTTTATTCTTGCGGAACCCTTTCACTAAGCAACGCTAACAGTCAAAATATATAGAAACACATACTGAGGTATAATATGCGTCTGAAGGGAGTATAAATTGCAGAATTTTTCATTTTATCCATACAACTATCTCATAAAATTAGAAACAGCAAATTGGCGGTAAATAAACGGGATCGCAATTTCGTGTGAGAATACAACAAATGTTTTCGTTCTTTTCAGGATTTTTGCAAAAATATCATTAGGGTTCATACAACTTTCCGCAATTTTTTTATCTGATGAGCAATCGATTTAACCGGTATTTAGTATGTTTGAATACCGAAAAGTTTTGATGATAAGTAAAACAAAATATGCACCAATAACCTTCTGGAGCTCATCAGGCAGCACCTGCCTCGACCTCATATTGAAAATTGCTTCCCTGCCCTGTGGCGAAATCATCTGTTCCTGTCAAAATAACACAAGAATATTTTGTTGATATGACATATTTATGCAAAACTGCTGATTTTGTTATAAAAAACAAGTTACTTGTATCGAATATCAGGTTTTATGCATATTTGAACCTTAAAATATCAGCTGCGAGAGACAGCATGAAGCCTTTGTGGGCTGATCGCAGAGAATGAGTTCTAAAAGGCTACATAATTTGTCGATTAGCTGATATTTTACAATTTAAATATGACGAAATTCTTATAATCGATTGATAGGATTGTAGTTGAGTGATTTACTTGAAGGAAACAATTGTTTTTATTTGTTTCACCAGAAACAGGAAGAGGACTTTATAACAAATGAAAACAACACGTTATGAATTTCGTGCGTTCGAAGCGCTTTTCATCAGGAACGCTCAACGTCACATATTTGAGGCCAATGATGTTAAAATAACAAATACTGTTGGACAGCAATATGACCAAAAAAGGACCAAAAAAATTCACAAAATTCATTTAAAGTCAACTTTGCCTGAGGGAGTTGAAACCTTCGTTTCTTTTTTTATTTCAAGATTTATAAAAAGACAATTTTAGAAAGGTTTGTTATAAACATGTCATTACCGAAATACTGACTACTGAGCTGGTGAGACCCTCGAGGACTGATAATCAAGAAACAGAGGTATCGACCCATTACTGTAAAAAATGAAAACAGCACGTCGAATCAAACTTATCAACGTTGAATCAAACATTATAACATATGTGATATGTCCAGATGAAGGTGATTAAGGCCAGGTCACCATATCTGACGTCACAAAAGCGTGATACGCATTTTTTTTTTATAATTAAGAACTGAGTATAAAGTGATACATACAGAGAAATTCACTTATTATACGACATCTGTTTTCGTCAGTTTAGCTCGAATCAACTAAATGAAATCCGGAAGTATCAAAATATAAGGCAAAAATAAGCGATTGACTTCAAAACAGATACTTAACGTATGAACATTGGGAGCATAACATTATAATAATTATACATATATTGCGTTTTAATTTTGTAAACCGGCAATTTCTCAAGTATCAACATTAAAAAACGATCATACCAGTACAAATACTATGGGTACTGAGCAAGTGATTTGCGCTTTAACTTGCAGTTCACTAGAAGCGGCACGGACGTAAGGCAGAAAACCAAACAACATAGATACCGATGCAATTGCATGCGCCGCAAGCGTGTACGAGTTCAGAAAATAATTTTGCACAAAAAGTGATCGACACAAATTTTGTAAATCCAGGTAAAGTTAAGGAGCAATAAACTCAAAACAAATCTAACTGCTAAATAAATGTTTTTTGCAATCATTTCATCATTTCAAAATTTCTTAAGTACTAATATAAGACAAAACAATTGCATGACTGAGCAAATGTTCTACATTTGTTTAATTGAGAAGATATTGCATAAAAACTAAAATCTTACCATAAAGACTGTCCTTACTGTAATCAAGATATTAAACAGGTTCGTTTTGATAATATACGTATACAAAAATAGATTGACAATTATTTATAAGAGGATGTCAATTAGCTATAGTCTTTCAGGCAATCTGTAAACCGAAATCAAAAACGTACAATAGTCACTTAGAAACTAATTTCATGTAAATACAATATGGTCAGTTTACCTGGTCAGTTGGTAGGTACTGACTGTAGATAAATGTGCTTGTGTAAACGTTGTGTAGCAATACAATTTGATGGAGATGCCATGGTGATTTAGAATGTTTTATTGGAAATATAGTAATACTTTTGTATCTCAAATATCATGAGTTATGTTCACTTGCGCATTGTATAACATTTAATAAATACTATTTGTTATACTCAAAATGAAGAATTTGACTAATCTTTGCTAAACTAAATAAACATAGATCTTTAAAACAAAAAACAGTTTGAAGGAAAGATTTGTACGCAATGCAGTTTACTGTATTCTTAAGTTATTAAAACCAGACGTTATTCATTTAGTTAAATGTAAATTTTGTTCTAGAAAAATCTATTACATTTAATCCTTTGCAAATCCTTAAGATGATTTTTGTAACTAAGGCTCCTTATGTAATATTTGTAAGTGTTTTCGTTTCCTAGACTTTACATAAATCCTTACGACTGACATTTGTCCAATTGACAGGTATTCAGTCCAATGACATTTTGTAGAATTTACTGATACAGAAAACCACTTTAACTAATATTCAAGATTAAATATTGACTGTTGATTTGATCAATACGTCTAAGATTGCAAAATAACAAAATGTACTGTAAGCCAGTTTTATGTGTTTGTTAAGATACTCTGGTTGCTAGTGTCAAACTTTACAAAGTTTTACAGAGAAACCGTAATGTTTTGAATGTTTAAAGTGGGTAATACCTGTACAAGTTATAGCTTGAAGTTAAGAGAACTGATCTGAGCCATGGCATTGTCAGTTTATTTTCGACTCATGAGTTTGAATGTCCCTTTGGTATCCTTCGCCTCTCTTTTCAGGTTAATACAAAACGATACAGAAAATTCTCTTTTTTTGCCTTTTTAATGTAGCATCAAGGTCAACGATTTGTTTTGTTCTATGATTTTGGTCTCCCTTATAATAACCCGATTTGGTTATTCTCTGACATCAGTTACTGACAAAACTGTAAAATCATGTAACAAATAAAAGAAAGGTGAAAGACTTGAAATGAATGACTGTTACCTTCGTGTTTTTCTGATGTTCCTTTGAAAAAATTAGCATAATACAATTACAATTACTTCATACTTCTTTTGAATAATTTTGATTATGTTGTACAAATACAGTTGATTTCCATCAACTTCTGCGATGATGTATCTTTCGGAATTTTCAAGAACTTTCTTTGTTTTTCGTGAAATTATCCTTTATTATACATACCTTTATTTTTCATCTAAGGCAAAGTATACATAATTTTGTGGTATTTGCATTTAAAACTCTGAATATCGAAGAAAAAAACATATTTGTGTACACATGTAGCATTCATTCTCCCAGGTGCAATCAATCAAAAATTTATGAAAAAGATCTACATTGAAAGAGAGGCGAAAGATACCAAAAGGACATTCAAACTCATAAGTCGAAACTAAACTGACAACGCCATGTCTAAAAAAAAAAAGAAAAAGACCATTGTATCTAATGTCCATAAAAAGCAGAGTAAACATGCATTTCTTACTTTCATTGTGATTTCAAGAAATCTAAAGACTCAAATGTTGCAAAACACTTGTCCTACCTCCATGACAAATGTGTAGTTGACCCCGCAGATAAAGCCCCAAACAACATCGTTTTTGTGTGTAAATCACATTACATAAACTGATTGATAAATGAATTAGGTATTGACAATTCACTTGGAAACTCAACATATCCCCCAACTACACTTAACAAAGAGGAAATACTGTATAATCATAGGTCTGTTCTATGTTCCTTTGGAATTTCAACCAAAGATGAAGAACAGAACTGGAAATTCCATCACTGTATTGGATAATTAAACTCCATAAGTGTCCTTACAAACAACGTTATATTGCTGGGTCTTCCAAGTGCTCCACGAAACCTCTTTCTAAATTATTAACATAAATTTTATCAGCAATCAAAACCGGGCTTCAAAGTTATTGTGAAACTACCTATTCTAGAGGTGGCGTGAATCAGATGTTAATACTAAAAAATTCCAAAAAAGATCTTTTAGAGTACATACAATCTAAGTCTCTTTCATCTTGCAATAGTATTAAAACATTTGTCTTTTGTACACTTTACACAAGTATTCCCCATTCCAAAATAAAAGACAAATTAAAAGAGCTGGTCCTGCTTTGTTTTTCATAAAAAAGAATGGCCAACGTAGATACAAGTATCTTGTCTTGGGATGGGATAAATCGTACTTTGTAAAAAATCACTCTGATTCAAACAAAAAATTCTCTGAAACTGACATTATCAAATGCAAGATGCTTGATTTCTTGATTGACAACATATTTGTTACGTTTGGAGGACGTCTTTTTCAACAAACAATTGGCATTCCCATGGGAACCAACTGTGCCCCTCTTCTTGCCGACTTGTTCCTTTATTCATATGAGACTGACTTCATACAGAAACTTCTTAGGAAGAAAGAAAAGAAGTTAGCAGTATCCTTTAACTTTACTTTCCGCTATATAGATGATGTTCTCTCACTAAATAATTCAGAATTTGGTTACTATGTTGAACGCATCTACCCCCACCGAACTTGAAATTAAGGATACAACAGATGCAGTAAAGTCTGCCTTATATCTTGACTTACATCTAGAAATTGACAATGAGAGTCGGTTGCAAACAAAACTTTACGACAAAAGAGATGATTTCAGCTTCAAAATTGTGACCTTCCATTTCTATGTAGCATAATTCCAGCAGCGCCTGCATACAGAGTATATATCTCCCAGTTGATACGATATTCAAGGGCTTGTATTTCCTATCATGATTTCCTTGACAGGGGTTGCTGCTCATAAGGAAGCTATTAAACCAAGAGTTACAAGTGGTGAAGTTGAAATCATCCCTTCGTAAATTTTACGTACGCCATCACGAGTTGGTTGACCGCTATGGAATATCCGTTTCACAGATGATAGCGGATATGATCCAAATGTCGTAACAACAATCCGTCCCCTTTTACCCGAATGTGACCTACCGATTTAGACTTATTACCGGATTAGTACTCACATGAGCAACACTGCTTACCCTTCCGGAGCACCTGAGATCGCCCCAGTTTTTGGTGGGGTTCATGTTGCTCAGTCTTTAGTTTTCTATGTTGTATTTTGTGTACTATTGTTTGTCTGTTTGTCTTTTTATTTTTTAGCCATGACGTTCTCAGTTTATTTTCGACTTATGAGTTTGAATGTGCCTTTGGTATCATTCGCCTCTCTTTTTTTCTACATATTGTTTATTTTTTCATTATTATCATACGTTATTTCTAAGAACATTTCTTCTGTTTACATAGATTGTAAATGCTTAGATATAGAATTGAATTGAAACATTAAGGTTTCTGATCAGGTTAGTTTTGTGTATATATTTGAGTGTGTTTTAATTACACCTTGTTAAAATTTTCATTCTGTTTTAGGATTAATCAGGAAATTGTATTTATGTCAGGAATTGACATTAACAGTAAACTCACAATGGATACTAGACTTTAAAGTGTGTACGCCAGACGCACATTTCGTCTATAAATGACTCATCAGTGACACTTGAATGAAAAAAGATAAATATGTCAAATAAAGTACGAAGTTGAAGAGCCTTGAGAACCAAAACTCCGAAAGGTTTTGTAAAAATCAAGTAAATATTTCATTTTCTTTTGGTTATTTTTAAAGCAGAGTGCCTATTTTACATAGTGATATTTATGTTAATGACTCTATTAGCGAACTTATGCCTTGATAGATAAATTGACACAAAACATAATTCTCTCCGTTAATGAAATGACACGAATAAGGGTAAATATAACAAAAGAGATGTGTGGAGAAACTCATAGTTTGAATATCTTACTTCATACACTATATTTCGGGACAATAATTCTATTAAAAGTTGGATTTTGTTAAAAAGAAAGAAATTTTGGTGAAGGGATATAATGTTTGAAGGAAAGGTTGGCACGCTATGCAGTGTACGGTATCCATTAGTTAAGACCAGACTTCAATTCTCTGCCTTAAATGAAATGACACCGAATAAGGGTACAGAGGGTAAATATCACAAAAGAGATGTTTGGAGAAACTCATAGTTTGAATATCTTACTTCATACACTATATTTCGGGACAATAATTCTATTAAAAGTTGGATTTTGTTAAAAAGAAAGAAGTTTTGGTGAAGGGATATAATGTTTGAAAGAAAGGTTGGCACGCTATGCAGTGTACGGTATCCTTTAGTTAAGACCAGACGTTTATTCATTAAGTTAAATGTAAATTCTGATCTAGAAAATCGATTAGATTCAATCCTTTGCAGATCCATTAGATGATGTTTGTAACTGAGCTTTCATTTCAAAGATTTTATTGTTTAAATAAATTATATTCAAACAAATGGACAGGATAAATGCACAGCCTATATAATTCCATTCTCATGAAGTGTAACTGAGCTTCTTATGTAATATTTGTACGTTTCTTGGACGTTACATAAATCCTTACGGCTGACATTTGTCTAATTGACAGGTATTCATTACTATGACATTTTATATAATTTACTTTTCCGACAAACCACTTTAACTAATATTCCAGATTAAAGATTGACTGTTGATTTGTGCAAGAAGTCTAAGACTTCAAAATAACAAATGGACTGTAAGCCAGTTGTATGTGTTTATAAATATACTCTGGTATCGAGTATCTAACTTTATAAAGCTTTACGAAGAAACTGTATTGTATTGGATGTTTACAGTGGGTAATACCTGCATATGTTTTAAGATTGAAGTTAAGGCAACTAAGCTGCCCGGAAAGCCTCATACTGGAAGGTCTTTAAAATGCGCACATAATTGGCATTAAAGAAGTGTAAATAATACCTATCAATTCAACACATTAAGACGTTTTATTTTAGAGTTTTTGTCTGTTAAAGACTCTATTTTTGTTTAGCTTCCTACGTTTTATATCCTTATCGACTAAAACGTGAACACTTAAGGTTTATACAAAAATAACACAGAAACGTCTGTACTTTAACCTTTTTAATGTAGCATCAAGGTCAATGATTTGTTTTTCTTTGATTTTTGTCTCACTTATACTACACAGATTTGGTCATTTTCTGACAAAAGATTTGTGCATTTCGAAATCTGAATATCGACAAAATATACATGAATGTTGATTAATAATTAAAATGAATGCCACAAACTTACATTTAAAATAAAATAACATATCAAAACATGACAGAATCTGACTAAACATTTACATAAGGATCAGCTGTACACAATTGCTTTCTATGATCAGTCATTGGTTATGGGTTTACGACGTGTCGGTTTCACTACTTACTAGCCACATGTTTTCCCAGTCGTTGATATTAAGATACCAGTATAGTCGTCTTATTTGTAATTTTACCGTCATATTCCCAATCGTGTGAATGTGCATTGCAGGTGATGCATGCATAGCAGGAGACACTTACCCTGTCGGTGCATCTAGTCTCTCTCCTTTTGGAGATCATGAGATTGTTTGTTACCTTGATTTGTCTTTTCCTAATCGATCTACGAGATTTGTACATAAGTCAACTACTGTCGCCTTTATTTATAGAGAATGCAAGAAATGTTACCGTGATAAAAGTCAACCGTGAAACAATATGTCACTTATATTTCTTTGAAATCACATTCTAATATTGTATCATGATTTTTTTCACTGGTTTCTCGAATATAAGGTTTTCTGCATATGTACTGTAAAAAACAACTGCGAGAGACAGCTTTTTGTCGTCTGAGTCAATCAGCTGGTTTTACAATATAAAAATGATGAAAATCTTATAATCGATTTATAGGATTGTAGTCGTGTATTTTTCTTGGAAAAAAAACAATTGGTTTTATTTGATTCACCTGAAAACCGGAAGAGGACTTGATAAGTTCTGGTCAAACTTATCAAAGTTAGTTCAAACATTATAACAGAGGTGATATGTTCGGAAGAAGGTTATAAAGGCCAGGTCGCCATATATGACGTCACAAAGCTGTTATATGCAATTTTATGAAGAGCTGAGTATAGACTGATACATATAGATAAATTCCGTTGCAATACTACATCTATTTCGTGTGATGCTTGAACCAAATAATAGAAATCCGTATCTGGTGGAGAGTTGTCTCTTTGGCAATCATACCACATCTTCTTATTCTTATATCTAAGAATGTTACGAATTTTGGATTTGGTTTAATGAAAACTTTGCAAGTATTTATATATTTCAGAGTAATTGCATCCTAGAGCAAATGTTCTAGCTTCTTGGGTAACTGAGATGATATTGCTTGAAAAAGGACATTTCTTTAAATACGACTGTGTTACCTATTATGATTTTAAACAGAGTCGTCTCGATAATATAATCATACTAAAGTAGATCGACAATATGTTATAAGGTAATTAAAAAACTGTATTCTTTTTAGATAATACGTCAACCGAAATCAAAATCGAACAATAGTCACTCAGACACCAATCTCTTGTAAACGAATACGATACGGTCGAGTTATCCGGTCGGTTTGTCGGAAAAGTATGCTTATGTTTTTCTATGTTGTGATGTTATACTATTGTTTCAGAAAAAGGGAGAAGGTTTGGTACCATTAAAACGTTTAATCCCGCTGCAAATGTTTGCACCTGTCCTAAGTCAGGAATCTGATGTACAGTAGTTGTCGTTTGTTTATGTAATTTATACGTGTTTCTCGTTTCTCGTTTTTTATATAGACTAGACCGTTGGTTTTACCGTTTGAATGGTTTTACACTAGTACTTTTGGGGCCCTTTATAGCTTGTTGTTCGGTGTGAGCCAAGGCTCCGTGTTGAAGGCCGTACATTGACCTATAATGGTTTACTTTTATAAATTGTTATTTGGATGGAGAGTTGTCTCATTGGCACTCACCACATCTTCCTATATCTATTATGTTAATGTGTAAAAGTTGTATAGCAATACAATTGGATCGAGATGTCATCGCGAATTTGAATATTTTATTTTAAAAATAGTATGATATATTTCCATTACACATCGTTTAACATTTAATACTATTCGTTAGCTTCAAAATTAAATATGGGACTAATCCGTGCTAATTTGATTGATCGATTGATTGGTGGGTATTTAACGCCACTTTCAGCACTAGTGTGCTATTTCGTGACGGGCAGTTTTTGTCGGTGCAGGAAGCCGGAGTGCCCGGAGAGAACCATTGACCTTCGGTAGGAAACACTGACAATCCCAGTCAAATAAGATTGGAGTCGAGCGTACCTGCCGCGTGCGGGATTCGAACTCACAACCTCAATGTTGACAGGGTAGTGATACAGTTGGTACTTAGACCACTCGGCCACCGAGGTCCCTTGCTAAATTGAATAAACATAGATCTTTAAAAAAAATAGGTTTCAAGGAAAGATTGGTACACTATGCAGTTTACTTATCCTTAAATCAAGACCGTAAAAACAACTGCGAGAGACAGCTTTTGTCGTCTGAGTCAATCAGCTGGTTTTACAATATAAAATGATGAAAATCTTATAATCGATTTATAGGATTGTAGTCGTGTATTTTCTTGGAAAAAAACAATTGGTTTTATTTGATTCACCTGCAAACCGGAAGAGGACTTGATAAGTTCTGGTCAAACTTATCAAAGTTAGTTCAAACATTATAACAGAGGTGATATGTTCGGAAGAAGGTTATAAAGGCCAGGTCGCCATATATGACGTCACAAAGCTGTTATATGCAATTTTATGAAGAGCTGAGTATAGACTGATACATATAGATAAATTCCGTTGCAATACTACATCTATTTCGTGTGATGCTTGAACCAAATAATAGAAATCCGTATCTGGTGGAGAGTTGTCTCTTTGGCAATCATACCACATCTTCTTATTCTTATATCTAAGAATGTTACGAATTTTGGATTTGGTTTAATGAAAACTTTGCAAGTATTTATATATTTCAGAGTAATTGCATCCTAGAGCAAATGTTCTAGCTTCTTGGGTAACTGAGATGATATTGCTTGAAAAAGGACATTTCTTTAAATACGACTGTGTTACCTATTATGATTTTAAACAGAGTCGTCTCGATAATATAATCATACTAAAGTAGATCGACAATATGTTATAAGGTAATTAAAAAACTGTATTCTTTTTAGATAATACGTCAACCGAAATCAAAATCGAACAATAGTCACTCAGACACCAATCTCTTGTAAACGAATACGATACGGTCGAGTTATCCGGTCGGTTTGTCGGAAAAGTATGCTTATGTTTTTCTATGTTGTGATGTTATACTATTGTTTCAGAAAAAGGAGAAGGTTTGGTACCATTAAAACGTTTAATCCCGCTGCAAATGTTTGCACCTGTCCTAAGTCAGGAATCTGATGTACAGTAGTTGTCGTTTGTTTATGTAATTTATACGTGTTTCTCGTTTCTCGTTTTTATATAGACTAGACCGTTGGTTTTACCGTTTGAATGGTTTTACACTAGTACTTTTGGGGCCCTTTATAGCTTGTTGTTCGGTGTGAGCCAAGGCTCCGTGTTGAAGGCCGTACATTGACCTATAATGGTTTACTTTATAAATTGTTATTTGGATGGAGAGTTGTCTCATTGGCACTCACCACATCTTCCTATATCTATTATGTTAATGTGTAAAAGTTGTATATCAATACAATTGGATCGAGATGTCATCGCGAATTGGAATATTTTATTTTAAAAATAGTATGATATATTTCCATTACACATCGTTTAACATTTAATACTATTCGTTAGCTTCAAAATTAAATATGGGACTAATCCGTGCTAATTTGATTGATCGATTGATTGGTGGGTATTTAACGCCACTTTCAGCACTAGTGTGCTATTTCGTGACGGGCAGTTTTTGTCGGTGCAGGAAGCCGGAGTGCCCGGAGAGAACCATTGACCTTCGGTAGGAAACACTGACAATCCCAGTCAAATAAGATTGGAGTCGAGCGTACCTGCCGCGTGCGGGATTCGAACTCACAACCTCAATGTTGACAGGGTAGTGATACAGTTGGTACTTAGACCACTCGGCCACCGAGGTCCCTTGCTAAATTGAATAAACATAGATCTTTAAAAAAAATAGGTTTCAAGGAAAGATTGGTACACTATGCAGTTTACTTATCCTTAAATTAAGACCAGACGTTTATTCATTAAGTTCAATGTAAATTTTGTTCTAGAAAATCAATTGGATTTAATCCTTTGCAAATTCTTAAGATGTTTTTTGACTGAGCTCCTTATGTAATATTTGTAGGTGCTTACGTTCCCTAGACTTTACATAAATCCTTACGACTGACATTTGTCCAATTGAGAGGTATTCATTCCAATGACATTTTGTAAAATTTACTTATCCAACAATCCACTTTAACTAATATTCCAGATTAAATATTGACTGTTGATGTGTTCAATAAGTCTGAGAATGCAAAATAACGAAATGTACTGTATGCCAGTTTTATGTGTTTGTAAATACACAAGTTAGAAACAAGTGTCAAACTTTACAAAGCTTAACGAAGAAACATTACTGTATTATATTGGATGTTTTCAGTGGTTAATATCTGCACAAGTGATAAAGTTGATGTTAAGGCAACTATGCTGTAGAATAGTTGTACCAAACTATGATGTAGCATTATAATGGAAGGCCTTTAAGAATGCACACACAACGGGCATTTAAGAAATGGAAATAATACATATCAATTCAACAGATACTGAATATGATTTATTTTAGGGTTTTTGTCTGTTAAAGACTATATTATTTTCTTAGCTTTCTACGTTTTCTATTAAACTTGGACACTAAGGGTTTATACAAAATTACCACAGAAACGTCTGTATCTTTACAGGGCAAAACCCTAAAAGAAATCATATTCAATACCCTTTAAAATTAATGTAACATGAAGGTCAAAGATTTGTTTTTTTTTTTCCTAATTTCGATTTTTGTCTCATTGACAATATACAGTTTCGTTATTCTCTAACATCAGTTTTTTAGCATCATACATTTTCAATGACTTTGTAGTTCTTCTTTCATCCTAACAATTAAATTTTTTGTACGAATTCAGTTGATTTCTGTCGATTTATGCCATGCTGAATCGTTTGGGATTTTCTTCAGTTTGGTTTTTTTCCTGAAATTTCCAATAATACACAGATACAATTATGTTTTCAATTAAGGAAAAATAAATGTAATTTAGTGGTATTTCGGATTTTCATTAAAATTTGTATACATTTTGAACTCGAATATCAAAATAATATATATATAGAATTTAACTAATAAGATTTCTGATTAGATCAATTGCATACAATTAGATACAACAACATTTTGTGTGTGTAAATATCAATGTAGCAATTAAGATTTCTTATTAGGTTAGTTGTGTGTGTATATATTTGAGTGCATTTGGATTTACTGCAAATAGGAAGACATATCATTTTTTTAAAGTTGTCATTCTATTACTAAAGTAATAGAGCATGAAACTGTATTTTATTTATGCCGTGGTATACATGGAGAAACTCATAGTTTGGATGTCTAACTTCATAGACTATATATCTTTCAGACAAGTTCGTGCCTGTTAAATGCAGAAGTACTGGTGCAGATAAAAGTTTTATATGTTTATTTCGTTTTCTGTCTTTCCAAGAAACTGAGAAATTCTACCTTGATTATTTCAGTTTTTATTAACTTCGTCGGTTTAACAAGCAACATCAAGTAACATCACATGTTATCGATAATTTAACGTATAATTCTTTCAAACAACTTTTACGATATTTTAATAGAAATTATGCATTTCTTTAATCAAATAACACTGTCTGCCACAAATGTTTAACTTAACATTTAAAGTAAAAAGACGTATCGAAACATGACAGAATCCGAGTGAACATTTACATAGGGAATCAATTGTGCACAATACCATCGGGAATGATAGCTCACTACATGTCATTGATTCTGGCAATAAAGAGAATGTAAGAAATGTTACCCTAATAAATTTCTACCCTGAAACAATTTGTCTTAGCTTTTTGACATCACATCAAAATATTTTATAATAAAATTGTGTGCATCAATAATTGTTGTTTGATATTGTAATATTTATCAAGTCAAAGATAAGGAGATTGTCGTAATTCCTTCATCAAAACAAGTTCAATTATTCCAATGTATTCGGGAAAAAAACCAAAAGCTTCATCAAAACAAAGTCATAATCAAATCGGAACAAATCGAATATTAGTGATACAAGTGATACAATGTTCAATGTGAAAGGTTATATTCTAAAGACATCAGGTTTGGCCATGAAATTAATGCTGATAAAACATTCACAATATTTTGTGGTATATCATATTAATTTGGATTTTATACCTTTATCAAGGCTCAACGGAATTTTTCTTTCGTTATGCTTCGAAATAAAATTTACATAGCTGTATTTGAAGAGCTTCCAACGTCATTCAAGGATTCACCAATGGAAAATATTAGTTATACTGGCGACACCGATTGTGATGACGGAACTCTTCAAATATCAAATGTTATACCTAAAGTGCTTATTTTCTGTGTGTTTAAGGCAAACTCATGGAAGACAAACTAAAATTACAAAATCTTAAACTAATATCGTTTGTTTTGGATGATCTGTTCAAATTAATATGATCGTTAATATTTATTGTCAGAGTTTAATTTTTGACTTTCCAATTGATGTTTTAACGTCTCATTTAAAACACGTGTTTCGGAAGAACATTCGACTTAATTGTAATTTTAACTCACAATCAATATTTGCAGCAATAAATTGATTAAAGTATGGTTCATAGGAAAGTCATCGCATGTTTTGTTTCTGGTGCTGTCTTAATTGGGTGTTAGTTGTCTTTACCGAACTTCAAGATCAATCAATCTGACAACCAAAAGAAAACAATGCATAAATAAGATGTATAATCTGACTAAGAATTAATGAAATAGAAAAAAAAACCAAACATCTTTAGATACAGAAATAGTAACATTTGTAGTTCTATCCGAAGTTTTTTCTTCAACAAAATAGATAACAAAAACTAAGAAAACCCCTTTTTATAACAACATTTGCATATTTCTGTCGTTTTATTATTTTTTTATGGAGCAGCTTCGTTTGCACATTTTAAAAGTTTTAAAAGACGTTTGTTCCGTTTATTGAAAAAAGTAGTAATTTGAAATGGTAACAAGAAACGAAGGTTAGATGGAACACGCTATTGATTATAAAAATAAGGAGATGTGGTATGATTGCCAATGAGACAACTATCCACCAAAGTTCAAATGAAGTGGATGTAAGCAATTATAGGCAACCGTACGGTCTTCAACAATGAGAAAACCCATACCGTATGGTCGGCTATAAAGGCCCCGACATGAAAAATATGAAACAATTCAATTGGGAAAACTAACGGCCTAATTTATAACAAAACAATTCAAGAAAAACAAATATGACAGACATGAACCAACGACAACCACTGAATTACAGGCTCCTGACTTGGGACAGGCACATAAAGAATTTGGCGGGGTTAAACATGTTTGTGAGCGCTCAACCCTTACCTAACCTGGGATAGTGGTGTAACAGTACAACATAAGAACAAACTATGAAAATAAGTTGAACAAGGCTTAACTCATCAGATGGATACAAAGGTTTTGGAATAATAGCTACCAAAGCAAACACCAATTATAAAACTGTTTGAGAAGTTTCCATTTTTTTTAACCATTTTTATTACAACTTATTCACAACAGACTTATGACATAATGCACTCAACACCTTCCAAATAAGTAAGCTAATGGAATTCTTAGCGCCCAAAGCAGCACTAGTATGTTTTTTTTCAAATGTTATTAATTGGTCTATATTTTGTGAAAAACAAAGTTTCAATGAACATTGTCTGATTAATGTAAAAACAATATGGACAACTATTTTGACATTAATGAAAGAATTCTGCTTATATCTTTACCATGAAATTAAAATCTAATCCATACTAACGACAAGAAAATTGTTATTAACAGCAATAAAAAGGAAACAAAATCACTGTTTCATTTGTTATGTCTTCTTAAATTGGTGCTAGTCTGTGTCATTGAATAAGAGAATCGAAGCTACAAAACAGTAAAAACAAATGCAATAGACACGGGTTCAATGCTTTCTTCAGATCATGTTTGAATTCGATATACCCTGTGAGAAGTTACACAATGTAAATATATTCAATAGTGTATACTGATACTGTTTTGGTCTTGACATATAAACTAAACCTCAAGTTCAGACGTTATGTATCAAACAAGACTGTAAATGATCTTTTTGTCTGTATGTAGCAACTTTCTAGAAGCACTTTCATATATAGAATAAATATATCACAGTTGATATGGTATTCAAAGTTTTCGTTTTTTTTTTTTTTCTTCTATATCCTTGACAGGGCTGTTGCTTACTTAAAATACAATTCGTAATTAAAGTCATGTCTTTTTATTAGTTTTCATGATCATGATTGTGTTGGCCGTTACAGGTTTATTGCGTCAAAGATGACTAAAGATATACTCAATTTGACGTAGCAACAATCCCATTCTCCTAGTTTATGACACTACCGAATATATCTTTACGAGATACAAACAGAGTGTCACATTATGTGAGTGTTATTATTGATAGAAGACACAATACACAATACCTGCGATCTACTTTCTATGAACTAAAAACATTTATCCGCCATTCACCGCAAAGGATGTATATGTCGTTGCCAATTGTGGAGCAAGATATATACTTGATAAAAATAAAATGAATAACAATTTATGTCATATTTTTCGATTACGTTTGGACCAAGTCTCTCATATAGAAATGTCTTTGTCAGCTGTAATTGACTTAAAAGAGTACAGGGAGAGCAAGATTAATAACTGGCATGAGTGAAACACTTTGTCATGACTTTGCTTTAAAATAAAAACACTCTCGTTAAAAGTAGTACTGAAATACGATACTACGATGGAAATGATTAAATTTTGCCGTGAAGCATGCAAAATGGACGTCCTACTCCCACATTTATATGTTCATGAAATTGGATCAGATATCTTCTTTCAGACATATAGTCCTTAAATATTTACAGTGTAATTAGAATACAAAAAGTCAATTATAATATATTTAGAAACAAATCAAAGTACAGATGTGCAAGATAATTAGTGTACAGTTAAACATGATTGTACCAGAATTTCAACTTAAGATAATGAGCTCAGCCAGTACAAAGAACATATTTTGTTATGCCTCTGTTTTGTATTGATTGTTAACTTATCCACTTTATAAATATCCCTATAACTGTATATAGTATAAACTTGACATTAAGCAACACCTAGGCAATCAAAATAGATTATTACTACTTGAATGCTCTGCATATTTTATAAATGCAAGATTATATAGTTTTATTAACAATGTATATATCTTTATAATGTGTCTATTATTAAAAAGAGGTTAAATGTATTTGCTCACAGAGAAAACTGCAGTAAAGTGAATAGCAAATAAACAATTAAAGGCGGGTGAATCATTTAAGTGTCATGGCTTCATATGTTTCATATGAAATCATCTGTTCTATATATCATGATTATGTTTACTAGGAGGAGCCAGTCTGTACTGCAATCCCAGTCAGTGACGCAATACCGTACACTAACTTCAATTTTCATATATAACAAGATAGGATATAATTATTTTACCAAAAAGAAGCTTTCGAATGAAAAGACAATGATAAACAAAATAAAATATGACATGTTAACTGAGCAAATCATATTCTTTCAATTTCATTCCTGTGTTGAAAAAACCACTAGCTTCAAAATAAAATTAAATATTTTCAAAATTAAAAATTATCTCGATTCTCTTATTAGTTTATTTAAAACAAAACAGTAAACCGGTGAAATATCAAAATGAAACTTCACCTGTATTTTGTCACCAGTAACAACGTTGTTGGAATTTTACTTAAATAGTTGACAACAATTTTTCCCATATTTGCATTACAATCTCAACATTACTGTTGAGGAACGTTTTAAAAAAAATGGAAAATGAAATTATCTGTTCCATATATCGTAATTATGTTTAATTTCATTTCGCGATTTCGCCGCATCCGGTTTTCGTGTTTGTTTTTTTAAAACATTTTTTTAAACATTTCAAATATCAACTTATTTAATCAAAATCATAATTTGATAATATCTGCAAGTACTTGTATCACATTATAAAAAACTAAAAACTCAAATGTTTAATTTGACTAATGCCAAAATATTATATTTTTTAAGGCGGAGTTAATGTGTTTACCTTTTTAACAGTAAGGAATTCATATGAGTATAAATGAAAAAGTACAGTGAAGTACGTCTGAACAGTATTAACAAGTCTAAGAGACCGTGTGGAACACCTTTGTTTAACTAGCGTCAATGCATTACGTTCTTGTACTTGAAAAAATCCTGAGTATTTAAAACATCTGCTGACAAAAGAAAATTTAACTTTAAAGGGAGTTGTGGGTTATACGCCAATGAAACAGCAACGAAATATATAACCCCAAAAAAACTAGAGAGCAACAAACAAACATGCAGTATTAAACAATATGTAAGGTATGATAATAGACAATATTTCAAGCTCTAAATCGCCTCGATCATATACAAGTTATAACTAAACTTAACAGAAACATTATAACAATGTTAAAGACTTTTTATGGAAATGCTTTTAAATAAATACTTCAGATTCTACAATTTGCACAAAAAACTAGCAAAAAAAATATTTAAAACAAATTGATTGTAAATACAAATTTAGAGAGTAAACATATCTTAACCAAAAAAAAAACCAATATCCTATAACTTTATGCCAACTTCATAGTTGAAATGCAGCTCAAAAATGTTTCTAAGTGTTGATTGTATAAAGACGAACGAAATGTTGTTCTCGTAAACGGATGAGTATAAAAATATAGAGATTTAATCTGACTGCGGCGGCTATACACGGAAGACCAAAGAACAAGGATGTACAGGTCACCTTACCGAATAGTAAGCCATAACAGTTTTTGGGATAACAACATAAATGTTCAATTTAAAAAGAATAAACTTTATACTATTGTTTCAGAAAAAGGGAGAAGGTTTGGTACCATTAAAACGTTTAATCCCGCTGCAAATGTTTGCACCTGTCCTAAGTCAGGAATCTGATGTACAGTAGTTGTCGTTTGTTTATGTAATTTATTCGTGTTTCTCGTTTCTCGTTTTTTATATAGACTAGACCGTTGGTTTTCCCGTTTGAATGGTTTTACACTAGTAATTTTGGGGCCCTTTATAGCTTGTTGTTCGGTGTGAGCCAAGGCTCCGTGTTGAAGGCCGTACATTGACCTATAATGGTTTACTTTTATAAATTGTTATTTGGATGGAGAGTTGTCTCATTGGCACTCACACCACATCTTCCTATATCTATTTCGGTCTGATTTTAGACAGAGCCACTAACAACAGACATTTGACAATAGACTTTGTCATTGGACAGGCATAATAGAGAATATGGAGAGGTTATACATGGCTGGGGCCTTTTATACCTTGCTATGATATATGGATTTTGCTCGTTGTTGAAGTCGTATGGTGATACATTGTTGTTTGCAGTATTGGTGGATACCACATCTCCTTATTCCTATATTGTGAGTGCTCAACTCCCTTGTGTCAGTAGTACAACAGTACAACATTTGAACAAACTGGGGAAAAGATCAGTTGAAAAGGGCGTTAATCATCAGATCGGTATAGGGACCATAAACAGAACGACAAAAAAAAAAAAACAGCAGTATCGATTGGAGAGTACTTGCATTTCTGAAAGTTTCTGAAAAGACCAAATTCTTTATTCAATATACCACGTTTCCTAGATTAAAATGTCAATCAGTACACCACCAACGAAATTAGTGTAAAAACGTCATAAGCAGTCTGAGAAAAGAATGACCTTATGCTGTGCACAAATATTAGTATCGACAGGATGTAGTATTATAAGGGTGAAAAACCGTATAGAAATAAATGTTTACAAGTAATGCATTAAACTATTGAAAATAAATTCAATATTGGTATCGGTAAGGACATTATTCAAAGATATTTCAATTAAAACAATTCTACATTGATAATCTTAAATTAAGACTACGTTTATTCAAAAGACAAATAAGCTAACATAGGTCATTTCTTAACTCACGTACTCAATATTACAACCGTAACGATTGTGAGATGTGAGATCCCGTTTGTTATACGATTTCTACTGGTACAGCCAAACTGCAAAGTAAAGTCTTTTTACGAATTTAGTGTTTAGTATAAAAGTTTTTTTCCTTTTAAAAATATCGCTCCACTTAAAAAAAATCTTGCAAAATGTAATATATGGGCGGAGAGCCTATACATTTTTATAGTTGATATTTTGTTCAGAATACAAAGTTATATTAAATACTACCCATAATTTCTACTTTAACTCATGATCATAGGAGATCTAAATTATAAGTAATGCAATATGAAATGTCTTAAAAGGGAAATAACTCAATAATCTACAGTCATTCCAATGTATATATCATTCAATTATTTTTCATGATCATACAGAATGGGAAGAATGATTATCCATTTTATGATGTGAACCAATAAGTAAGTGGAAAATGTAAAGTAGGGGAATTATTTTATAAATTGCATGATTGATTCATGGGAGTTAACTTGAGTGTTTAGGTAACTGAACATCCGACTTCAAAATTAATCAGTTACTATTAAACAAAGATTACCTTCATTGAAATACAAGACGTCACTACAGGCAAGAACATAGTTGGGCATTGGTTTGTATGTTTTAACTCTATGCATTATTGTGGTCAATATAAAAAAGAAGATGTGGTATGATTGCCAATGAGACAACTGTCCACAAGAGACCAAAATGACACAGAAATTAATAACTATAGGTCACCGTACGGCCTTCAACAATGAGCAAAGCCCATACCGCATAGTCAGCTATAAAAGGCCCCGAAATGACAATGTAAAACAATTCAAACGAGAAAACTAACGGCCTTATTTATGTACAAAAATGAACGAAAAACAAATATGTAAAACATAAACAAACGACAACCACTGAATTACAGGCTGACTTGGGACATACATACATAATGTGGCGGGGTTAAACATGTTAGCGGGATCCCAACCCTCCCCCTAACCTGGGACAGTGATATAACAGCTAGTTCATAGCCACTAACAACTAATAAAAATATCATGCATCTAAGACTAAATTATCAATCCGTACACATCCAACATCCAATGGATTTAGTGTAAAGACGTCATAAACAGTCAGAGAAAAACATGACCTTGTGCAATGCCAAGATACAGGTATCGACAGATTGTAGATCCATGAATGTGTATATGTATATAACATACTAGTAATATTTAGTTTGCTTTTAATTTACTGATAACAAAATCAATATTTATACCAATAAAAACAATATTCAATGATCTTATTACAGTGTTGAATTGGTAACCTTTTAGAATAAGTTTATTTAAAGGAGCGATAAGTTTACAAGGATCATTTCTAAATTTCCCGGCACGGTTAACAACATTTCCGTAAAAATGAGGATGTGCTATCCCGTTTGAAATAAGTTTTCTACAGGTACAACCAAACTTCAAAACCAAATCTTTATATCTATGGAAAAAATTTAATAAAGGTTTTAAGTAATTTAAGTTTGTTTCTGATCGAGAGGAGATTATGACAAGCACCGACTGATGACAATAACTGACCTTTGAGTTTAATACTGATAAAAACCAATTTTGAATCTGTCAAGGTCAGTAAATTTTGTAAAACAAAACATATGAGTTGATAATGTTTACATAGATATGAACCGCATAACCCATTGAACAATGAAATTGTACGGATTTTGTTTTGGTTCAAAGGAAAGGAACATTATCCGTTCATGTTTTACTAGCTGTGTTAATACTCATTGGTCTTAAACAAGATTACGTGGGTCCATCACGATATTTCTGAGATAACCAGTAAAAGATATAATCGGCTTTTGTTTTATATCTGTTATCTGTAATACGATTTAAACGTTCCATGAAATGTAATTTTAATGTCAGTTTCTTATTGATTTTTAACTCAAATGGAGATAAAATTTCAAAAATAAAAGGCTTCCTTATGATACCTGTTAAAATGGTATAAAGCATTGTATTTAAGATGCCCAGCTCAAATTATGATTGAATTTCCATGTAAGGTAAGGAAGATTTATTGTACTAAGTTACCTATGAGAATTTTCTTATAGAGTAATTAGAAACGTTTATTAGAAGTTTTATTGTACTTATTTACTTATGAGAATTTTCTTATTGAGCTACTAAAACACGTTTGTTAGAAGTTTTATTGTACTGATTTACCTAGGAGAATTTTCTTATAGAGCTACTTAAACACGTTTATTAGAAGTTCTATTGTACCCGTTCAAATTTAAAATTTGATGAATATGTTGAACGCATCTATCCCATCGAACTTGAGATAAAGGATACACCAGATACAGTTAAGTCTGCCTAATTTCTTGACTTACATCTAGAAATTGACAATGAAGGTCGGTTGAAAACAAAACTTTATGACAAAAGAGATGATTTCAGCTTCCCAATTGTGAACTTTCAATTTTTATGTAGCAACATTCCAGCAGCGTCTGCATACGGAGTATATATCTCCCAGTTGAAACGATATTCCAAGGCTTGCATTTCTTATAATGATTTCCTTGATAGAGGGTTGCTGCTCACAAGGAAGCTATTAAACCAAGAGTTACAAGTGGTGAAGTTGAAATCATCCCTTCGTACATTTTACGTACGCCATCGCAAGTTGGTTGACCGTTATGGAATATCCGTTTCACAGATGATAGCGGATATGTTCCAATGGTCGTAACTACAATCCCGTCCCCTTTTCCCCGAATGTGACATACCGATTTAGACTTATTACCGGGTTTGTATTAACATGAGCAACACGACGGGTGCCACATGTGGAGCAGGATCTGCTTACCCTTTCCGAAGCACCTGAGATCAACCCCAGTTTTGATGGGGTTCGTGTTGCTCATTCTTTAGTTTTCTATGTGGTGTTTTGTTTACTACTGTTTGTCTGTTTGTCTTTTTCTTTTTTAGCCATTGCGTTGTCAGTTTATTTTCGACTTATGAGCTTGAATGTCCCTTTGGTATTTTTCGCCTCTCTTGTACTAATTTTCCTATGAGAAAATTTTTATAGAGCTACTAAAACACGCTTATTATAATCATCTATCATGCTTAAGTTTTGAATCCCTAAATAAACTGAGATTTGCAACAAACAAACGTGAAATAATTTCCAAGTGTTCAATCAAATGTTATTGCTACAGGGTAAAGTTAATTGGAAATTTCGGGCTTGCTTGAAATATATCTTATTGATAAACGGTTTTTGCCAACATAAAAGCTGTAATTTTATAGAATTAAAAAATCTTCTTTTGGCAGAAATGATACTTTAAGACGTTTCGAAACTGAGAACAGCCGAAAGCTTACAAACTAAAATCATTTACTTTATTTTAACAAAACTCTCAGTGAACTTTTCAATAATTGATTGTAGTTGTTAAACGTAAATAGTTTGTCTGGATATAGAAATGTTAAACAACCAAAGACTTTAAATTCAATGCGTAATAAATAAATAGAAGGTCATTGATACAAGTGTAAGTCTATGAAATGGTATTGTTAATTAAGTATATTGTCAGTGTTTTAATGAGATGATACACTGTTATTGGTCATTGTTTTTTGCAATTCAAAAAGTAAACTCACTTTTGCAAAACAAAACAGATATCACTAGTAAACGAATTTTAGTCCGAAACGGTCATTTTGACCTGAACAATATATTATTAAGTCACTTTCAGTTTTTCAGTCATTTTCTGACTTGTCCACTGCGATGATTTCAATGCTACTGTTCATACTATTCGCTTGAAGTCAATTAAGATCTGTTCATTCTATGTTCTGACTGTTCAGTTACCTGTACAGATCAACTAAATTGTCTGAAAAGCTAATGAACAGAACTAAATTGACTGTAAGCAAGTCTTCTGAACAGTACTGAATTTACCGCAATCACCTTATCTAAAAACTGACGGACTAAATAGTTTTTTGTTCAGACTTTACAGGTGATGTTATTGAGAGTCAAAATGACCGTTTCAGACTAAAACTCTTTTACTAGTTTATAATAGTTGTGTTCATTTGACAAAATATGTCATGTAATATTTCTTTAATGAAACCAGGAACTTGAAGTCCAATGGTTGTGGTAGATTGCTTTCTCCCATTTATGTTTTTCGTTGTTAGCTGTAACCAAGCTATTGGATTTATCTTTTGAAATATTTAACATTTTGTTATCCCAGCTCCTTCTTTAGCTTACTATTAGGTTATATGGCTTTTGCTTTTTGCTGAAGGTCGTATGGTGACAAACTGTAGTTGTTTATATTCTCTTACTTTGCTGCACAACTCATCTCCTTATATTATATGGTTGAGTCATCCAGTATGTATGGCTGGTTGCTTTCAATACCAGGTATTCAAACAGAAATGCACTTAGCAGATAAATGCATGACTGTACGTGCCGCAGCTCTAAAATAAATAATATTCTTTAGAGTGTCACAATTTTTTAATTGCGTAATTTCAAATATCTTTAATTGATCAATAAATAAAACTATTTTAATACGATCATCAGATCACGTTACAATGATAGAGTTACATGTACAGTAAGGTAAAATTAATCATAGCAGGATTCATTACTAGAATTGAAATATACCTGAATATTAGTCATATATAAAATTGATCATTGTGTGTTTTCAAACTCGATCTGTTATATTTCAATCTTAAAGATATGAATTCAAGAATCACAATAAACAAGTACTTCATGAGACATTCACATAAACGTCATATTTGCTATTAAATTGTACAAAGGGCAATGACATATATATATAAATCTTCTAAACAAAGTACGAAATCAAGTAAAATGTCTTAATTGCTTTCGTATTAACAAACTCGAGGATTAGTACAAGAGCAAAACCATGTACACTCTTTGGTTCCTATTTCCGATTTTACAATTAAGGGTAATCCTATGAAATGTACATTATACGTTTAAAAAGAAATAGTGAGGAATCCATTTAGTATTCCTAATCTAACGGACAGATATTCAGATGAATGTTTATACATCACGAAAACAATCTTTGCCTCTAAACTACTATTTCGCATTTGATCAGGATTACTTTGTGGAATGTTAAACGAGACAACTACATGTAATTCATATAATTGGTATGTCTGCCAGAAAATTGTTTAAATTGATCTAAATAACATCAAACCCACATATTCTGATATGAAAATATTTTGAAATGATGAACTGCATGCCTACAAACGCATTTTGACACGTTTGCGAATCGTTCATATCAGAAGAAGCAGGGTTAATGTTTATATTAATATTTGATGTCTCCTGTTTACTAATTTACTGCACCACGGTATTAGTCGAGAAATGCACCTAGAGGCAACCTGGCGCCTTTTCTGTCAAATTCTTCGTACTGTAATACTGAGAAAAAACAAATACAACATTTTCTAATAAGCCTTATAAATGTGCGCTCTTTCTTTCCAAATTGATACAGTCTACGAAAGATTTTAACCCATAATGAAGGTAAGCGGAATTTTATTCATTGAAGCTTTTTTTTTTACTACTTTGCCTTACTGACACATACTATATATTTATAGTTCGTCAGAATGATACACACTGGGGTAAAATGTCTCATGTCAAGTCATGACTAAAGTATTTAATGTCAAACGATGCAACATGTAGTTAAAAAATAGAATGTTGCATGCTGATGGTATACTATTATTTGAGCAGACAACATGTGGTTCTGTTTAGTTATGTAGGTTCTTTGCGTTTGATATAAAACACCAGGATACTGTTTTAATCCATAAATCATTTTTACATATGGAACATATCACTCAAAAAAAAATAAACTATTGTATTAGTCAGTTGTGTTCCAATTGACAAACATACAAACTTTAAGCTGATAGGTTTTGTCCTTAGGTATGAATCTTGCAGGGTTAGAACAACATTTAATGTTATGTTAAGGTCTTATTTGGTTTTGGTGCTCAGAAATGTTTTATCTTTTGGCTTCCGAAATATTTAGTCAGTGTTTCTCGTTTCTCGTTTTTTATATAGATTAGACCGTTGTTTTCCTGTTTGAATGGTTTTACACTAGTGATTTTTGGGACCCTTTATAGCTTGCTGTTCGGTGTGAGCCAAGGCTTCGTGTTGAAGGCCGTACTATAATGGTTTACTTTTACAAATTGTGACTGGGATGGAGAGTTGTCTCATTGGCACTCATACCACATCTTATATCTATCTAGCATGTCTGGTGAATATTATTTCAGAAACACAGATCATGAGCACTGAATTCTACATAAATAAAGGCAACAGTAGTATACCGCTATTCGAAATTCATAAATCGATTGAGAAAAAAACAAATCCGGGTTACAAACTAAAACTGAGGGAAACACATCAAATATAAGAGAAGAACAACGACACAACAGAAACTCAAAACTAAAATGCAACACACACAGAAACGAACTATAATATAACAATGGCCATTTTCTATACCATACGTGTATTTTACAAATCAAATGGTAATACAGAACTGAAAAAGACGAGGGCATGCGGGTAGTGTCAAAAGTTATTCGCGCTAACAACTCGTGTTTCTGCCAATAAAATCATCATAGATACCAGGCTTAAAAGTGTATACGCCAGACGCGCGTTTCGTCTACAGAAGACTCATTAGTGACGCTAAAGTAAAAAAATTTAAAAGGACAAAAAAAATACGTAGTTGAAGAGCATCGAGGACCCGAAATTCCGAAAGGTTTTGCCAATAATACAGCCGAAATAATCTATTCCTGGGGTAGAAAATTCATAGTATTTGAAAATTGTACTCTTTAAAGAGAATCTAAAAAATAGAATATGCTTTAATTTATAAATTACGATGTTCTAACATCCAATTTACTATTGAGTCTGGCAGATGGATAAACATTCTTCGGAAAGATAGATGGTGTACGTTATATAATAACATATCAATTGGGAATTAATTAAGATTTGAAAATAACTTGATCATAAATAATACATGTGTTTCAAAATTATTAGGTTTGTGTTAAATTCTTTTAATAAATATCAAACCGCATGTAAACATAGTACTGTAAAAAAAGACGAGAGCATGCGGGTGGTGTTAAATGTTGTACGGGTGGTGTTAAATGTTTTGTGACAAAAATATGATAAATGAAAAAAAAAGTGTAATTTTGTAATAATAAAACAGAAAGGTACAAGACAAAGTCTGTAAATATATTGTTGAATTTAAAATAGCTCGATTTAAGAGAAAACTACACGTGTACTTAGAGAAAAAGGGATATTACTTAAAGAATCAACCGATAGAAAATGCGTATAGGTATTTCAGGGTTATACCTAGACATTACACTATATTTTCTTTGCCTAAATATCTTTGTTGAAAACTCTTAATACGTTGAATTAAAACTCAAATTACTGAGTTTTCTATATGTAAATGCACCGAGAGTTTCATATTTTAAGTTGATTTGTTATTCGATGTAAGAATACCTAGCAAATACTTATTTTGTCCCATGAAGCACAAAAGAGCTTCCAGCTTTAAAACTTATTTTAGACCAAATAATGATGTAATATATTTTGTTGCTATGACAAAAATTATGATCTTTATTTATTGTTTTAATTTTGCTTTTGTGCTAATAAGCTTACTATCAATTCTTCAATGCACTATTGTTATAAAAATAAGAAGATGTATGATTTCCAATGGGACAAATATCTTTCCACCAGAGATTAAACGACGTAGACGTCATAGCAACTATTAATAGGTCACCGTAAACAAAACCACTGATAAATAGACTACGCTCATTCAAAGCTAAAACGTCACTACAGGTATATAAGGAACGAGTTCGGAATTATAAACACCGTAAGATGAGACCAAAGGAACATCACCGTCCAAAGAAGGAAAATTAACAATAGGGAACGAAAAATCGTCCCTTTTGTCGTGAATATTTGTTTAGAGTTTCCCGTGTGAATCTGAAATATCTAAATCTAGGAAAGCTTTATCGCTTAAGATTTTGGCTTTAGCCGGTGCTAGGGGCCGACTTGAACTAGCAGTGGAGTGCGAGCTTTTGGTCCACGTTGACCAGCAATGAATGGGTTGTTCCTTTGATTCGGGTGTAGCATGTGCGAATAAAGATTTTTGTGTCATGAATGAAAAATATGCACAATTTTCCTTCTTTTACCATAACCAATAGAGCATGTCAGTGTACTTTTTCATGATGAAATGAAAAGATTTCTAACTGCAATGAATCATTTGCACGACATTATGCATATTCATTTAAGGACATTTACATCGCCGAACCAGAAATATATGCATGTCCATAAATCAAAGAACTTGAATACTGAGCTACAAAAATTTAGCAATTTACGAGGTTTTTAAGATTTTTGAACACGGCTGTGCCTATCCTAGTTTTAGATTTATGTCATTTAGTTTCTAAACCCACAAACAGCTAATCACAATAAATGTATATTAGCCATTAATCTTCTATTCGTATTATTTGTTTTGTAACCATAACCTAGATAATTACGTGGGATTATCGTGATATTTTCAAGATGAAACACTCTAAGACATAATCAGCTTTTGCTTTATAAACTTTTTGTTTTGAAATCAGATGATTTTCTGTCATCTCTGACAATAATCTGTGATTGTTCGTCGTATTTGTTAAGGGATTTATTCATTTTAATCAACACGGGGATAGAGAAAAGGTTTTCTGACTAATTTTGATTTTGTAACAACCATTATTCAAAACTTAAAATTCAGAAGGCTGCAATAACTGAAACTGCATCACAGAAGATCATAACTCAAAAGTCGTTATAATATCATTTAAAATGTGCTAATAAGGTAAGCAGCTTAATCATGTCTTTTAATTTATTCTAGTTATTTTATATAGAGGCATTTAATTATTTATTCATTTAAGTTATTCATATGGTTGTTAAAAATACACCAAGGTGACACAAATATAGAAGAAAGACAAGACTATACATGATAAAAAAAAAACGAAATGAAATTCAAGGATCCACAAAACACACAGCAGAAAACTAAAGATTGAGAAACCAGAAAACCAGTTAATAAGCGGGAGTGTTGTGGAAAAGCTAGTAGTTTCTGAACCACTAGTAACATCGATCGCGTAGCTCGTGTTTTGATCCGAAGACTGAATTCGATTGAAAAACTTGGAACAGTTATCTATCTCAAAACCCCTAATCGTTAACATTTGTAAAAAATTGAAATAACAAATTTTATTTCTCAAGAATAAAGATAGAAAAAACATTGCCGAACACAGATATTAAAACATAGAATATCACAAAAGCAACACAAACCCCCAAAAAGCAAGGAATTACCTCTGATGCTCAAGATAGACAAGAAGTTACTGCTTCATCGGAGCCACCAGTCGTGTTGCTTATGAAAGCAAAATGTCGGCGTTAAGTCGAATTCTTTAATATCATAAACGAGAAAAAAAAAAGGAGAACGGAATTGTGGATACGACACAGATTTTTTTAAAACAGTCGACAGAATTATGATGATGTCATTAAAATTTCCAGGAGATTACTTCAAATTTACCATTTAGATAAATTATTTCACTTAAATGTAGGTAGCAACCTTTTGTTAATGAAATCGTGAAAGGAAACGCAAACCCTGGAATCTCGTATCAACTAGGTGATATATACTCAATATGCTCTCCAGCTAACTGTAGATTTTTGCTATATAAAAAGGAAAGTTTGCAGTGGAAAAATTGAATTTTTTGTCGTAGAGTTTTTTTTTTCTGAACCGACTATAATTGTCAATTTATTCAACAGTTAAGAAATGAAGCAGACTTAACTGTGTCTTGGGTATCCTTTATTTTAAGTACAAGTGGCGATCAAATTAGTCAAGAAATTGAAATGATATCATCTTTAGAGCACAATGAGCAGTAAAAAGATAATCCTATCTTCTTTTTATTCATCTTGAGAAACCCCTTTATAAAGTCTGTCTCATACGAATAAAGAAAGTAAACAACTCATCGTACAGAGGAGAGCAGATGGTTCCCTTAGAAATGCTGACTGCCTGTTGAACAAACGTCCACAAAAAGTAGCAAGTATGTTGTCAATAAAATGTCAAGCATCTTGATGACGTCTTTGATCAAGATGTATACACAAATGACATAATCGTACTATTAAAGATCAATATATGTCTGGATCTGCCAGACATTCAAAAAATCATCTTTCCAAATTCCTAACGAAAAAATGCTCCCAGTTATTGTGAGTATGAAAGACTACACTTTAATAGCAAGTTTATTGTCAGTTCTTAATTTCCCTGTCAAGCAGTTTATGTAATGTGATTAACATACAAAATTATTTTGTCTTGGGCTTGTTTATATGGACAACAACAAATGTCATGGAGGCAAGACTAGTATTGCTATGAGTTACAATTTATGACTAAAATCAGCAAAGACCCATCGAAACAACATCTGATACTAAAATTTAATAATACTTTTAGATATCTGGATGATATATTGGCTCTCAATAATGACGACTTCAGTATGTATACTAAAGAAATTTATCCTGTTGAACTTACTTTAAATAAAGCTAATACGAACAATGACCACTGTCCTTTCCTCGATCTTGATATCTATATCATTAACGGAAAGCTTAATACAAAATTTATGATAAAAGAGATGATTTTCATTTCCTATCGTTAATTATCCATTTTAGATGGTGAGGTTCCTTGTCACCATCTTACGGTGTTTATATATCTCAACTTGTACGATTCGCTCGTGTATGTAACAACGTTTCAGATTTTAACGAAAGAAATTTATGTATTACTGAAAATTATTACACCAGGGTTTTCGATATCACAAACTAGTCAAAACATTTACTAAATTTTATCATCGGTACAAGGACATCATTCGTAAATATAGCTCAACATGCAGACTTCTTATACGTTCAGGTATTTCACATCCAATCTTTTATGGTAATATTCTTTATAAAGCACAAAATGTCAGTATTCACCTCAGAAGCTAACAAAACCTTTACATAGACTTATTAAGAAGGGATATAGTTACGATACTGTTGTCAGGTCATTAAAGATTGCATATTTTGGCTTTAATATTGATTCACTTATAGGGTCTTTGCATCGGAACTAAACACTTTTATTTAAAACCAGTTGTTGGCATGACACGGGTTATGCTCTTCTCATATATTTTATGATGGTATGATACTAAACCCTAACGGGAGGGATTGTGCCTGATATTCATATGATGAAGACATAATCTTTCAATCAGTTTAATTGAGGTCTGGAGCTGGCATGTCAGTTAACTGCTAGTAGTCTGTTGTTATTTATGTATTATTGTCATTTTGTTTATTTTCTTTTGTTACATCTTCTGACATCGGACTCGGACTTTCTTTAACTGACTTTTAATGTGCGTAGTGTTATGCGTTTACTTTTCTACATTGGCTAGAGGTATAGGGAGGTTGAGATCTCATAAACATGTTTAACCCCGCCGCATTTTTGCGCCTGTCCCAAGTCAGGAGCCTCTGGCCTTTGTTAGTCTTGTATTATTTTTACTTTTAGTTTCTTGTGTATAATTTGGAGTTTAGTATGACGTCCATTATCACTGAACTAGTATATATATTTGTTTAGGGGCCAGCTTAAGGACGCTTCCGGGTGCGGGAATTTCTCGCTGCATTGAAGACCTATTGGTGACCTGCTGTTGTTGTCTGTTCTGTGGTCGGGTTGTTGTCTCTTTGACACATTCCCCATTTCCATTCTCAATCTTAGTAGCATTTTGAAATCTTAGATTTTTTTCAAATGCTGACAGTATTGGACTATTATTTTTTTCAAATGCTGACAGTATTGGATTACATTCTAGACAGATGACCTTGTTTAGTAAATTAATACTACATTTTCAACAACACATCTCTAAGAAATATGTTAGCCAAAGGATCGAAATAGCATGAGCCATTAACTGGAAACACATGCCCAATTGTCCATGTACATAACATTGTAATTTAATTAATTAATCAAAGTTGATACGATGGTTTGTTTTCTTTAAAGACAAATACTGACGGTATACAACAACTGTATCTCTCTATGCTGTAGCTGGTTATCTATAAGTCATGACCGGAAAGACCCATCAGTTAAATGCATACTAGTATATAATTGATTTGTTTTGAGAAATCAAATGTCCATGTACATAACATTGTAATTTAATTGATTAATCATAGTTGATACGATGATTTGTTTTCTTTAAAGACAAATACCGACGGTATACAACAACTGTATTTCTCTATGCTGTAGCTGGTTATCTATAAATCATGACCGGAAAGACCCATCAGTTAAATGCATACTAGTATATAAATATACTGTACTGAACTTCAGTTCAGTGTGTTATCAAATATTTAATTTAATTTGAAGATGGATGTAGCATGAGTACTTATATACCCGTAAAGTTTATTGATTCTCATTTGTATCAACAACCTTAACCAATTTGAAAAGAAATAGTACAACTGTTTATGTTTCACTCATTGGCTGACATAATCTTTAACGAAATCTATTAAAATTCAAAAAATTGTGTTTCCAGTTAATGGCTCATGCTATTTCGATCCTTTGGCTAACATATTTTTAGAGATGTGTTGTTGAAAATGTAGTATTAATTTTCTAAACAAGGTCATCTGTCTAGAATGTAATCCAATACTGTCAGCATTTGAAAAAATCTTTTCTAACGAATTGAAGATTTAAAATCGATTTGTTTGTGTATTGAAACAAATTTTGCGTACTGTTCAACTGTTTATTTCTGAGGAATTACAGACAGCATTAACTTTTAAAATGGCTTCTAGTCCGATAATGTAATGAATGGCAATTTTAGTAATTAACTTAACAAAGATTAATTTGCTGAATAAGGAATTGTTCTTCCTTCCTTTGTTGGATAAACAATCTAAAGGTTAACGATCTTTTTTGAAGGATGCGTATGCGTAGAATATGAAATAATTAACCAGTTTCATTTGTTGAAGTCTACAATTAACATTGCATGTTCGATACGGCAGCTAGCACTGGTTTAAGATGATTTTTTCCACAGATATCAATTATACTTAATCTTGTCGTTTAAGAGTACTGATAAGAGTAGTATTGAAAATTGCAGACTTTACCGGTCATTTCAGTATTGGATATTATCAGTCACTACAAATATGAAATGGTCAGTTATTTTCGAATTTTTTATTTAGTTTTGATTTTAGAAATACAAATAATTGATTTATTTTGAGAAATCAAATGTCCATGAACATAATATTGTAATTTAATTGATTTATCAAAGTTGATACGATGGTTTGTTTTCTTTAAAGACAAATACCGACGGTATACAACAACTATATATCTCTATGATGTAGCTGGTTATCTATAAGTCATGACCGGAAAGACCCATAAGTTAAATGCAGACTAGTATATAAATATACTATACTGAACTTCAGTTCAGTGTGTTATCAAATATTTAAACTAGTCTTCTTAACAAATAGGGAAGTTTATTTTGTAAATATATTGTTAAAATTCTCATTACGTTTGTATTTGCACTTGGAAATTCATTTTAAGCAAACTCAATTAACTTCGAATGAACTTTAATATTCTTGATTAAGCTTAATTTGCAGTCAATTTCCTGCCTGAAACAAGTCTATTCAATTTACGAGCAACATAGTAGCGGACTAATGATATCTCATCAAGACTTATAACGATATGATCTATAAGAACGCCTTTCTCGTCATGCTCTCACTTTGAATGAGTCGGCTATGGAACGATTATTGCTCAAAGCAAAGTTGTATAATTGAATTTTAACTATAACAATTACTGTTTAATGGAATGTGTTTGGACGACATGGCTACAGGGTTACAACAATCTTTCGATAAAAACTTAGTTGATTTTTACATTTATCAATAGAAAAAAGAAAAGAAAAATGTGGATCCAAGATCAGAGATTTACTTGCTATTATTTATGTCAGTAACACAGCAATCTATCGACAAAAAATAAACCAAAGTCGTTTAGAGGTCAATATACGATCTTCAACAATTGGCAGACATGGCTACAAATTATAAAAATCTTTTTGTAAAAACCATAGCGGATTTTTACCTTTATCAATAAAAGAAAAAAACATTGTGAATCCAAGATCAGAGGTTTTTTCCCCGTATCTATAACAATAACACAGCAATCCATCGACAAAATACACAAAGTCGTCTATTGGTCAATTATATGCTAACTTCAACAATTGATAGACATGGCTACATGGTAAGCGTTACAAAAATCTTTTTGTATAAACCATTGTGAATTTTTACCCTTAATCCGTGGAAGAAAAACAAATCACTAGTAAATCCAATGTCAGAGATTTTACTTGTCCGTATATCTATGTCAATGACATAGCAATCTATCGACAAAAAATCCAAAGTCGTCCAGGGGTCAATATACGATCTTCAATAATTGGCAAACATGGCTACATGGTTACAAAATCCTTTTTGTAAAACCCATAGTTTTTTACCCTTCCGGAGCACCAGAGATTACCCGTTTTTTGATTGGGTTCGTGTTGATCAGTCTTAAGTTTTTATGTTGTGTTTTGTGTACTGTTGTTTGTCTTTTGGTCGTTTTTCGTTTTTTGCTATGGCATTGTCAGTTTGTTTTCTGTTGTATTTACCAGATCTTTCGTTTCTGATTGCAAGTCTCATTAACTCTCATATGATATGCGTCGATGATGCTTTATTCCTAAGGTATCATAATGTATATTTGTTATGTATTTATTTTGCATTTTAGATTTGTTTGTCTAGATCTTGTCATCTTTTGATTTTGTCCGCTTGATACGAATATTCGTCTTATGGTTATTGGGTAATTACTTGCTGAACTGGTTTGTATGGTTGAATTTTTACTACCAATGGTTTCGGCAATGCATTTGAAAGACATCGACGTTGACCAAACTGGCAAAACTCTATCAAATCTACTTTCTTTTATTCATATTTCTTAGCTGTAAGAACTGATTATGCTAATTGCCAAACATAATAATTTTACACTATCACAGAAGTTTGTACTGAACTTCAGTTCAGTGTGTTATCAAATATTTAATTTAATTTGAAGATGGATGTAGCATGAGTACTTATATACCCGTAAAGTTTATTGATTCTCATTTGTATCAACAACCTTAACCAATTTGAAAAGAAATAGTACAACTTTTATGTTTCACTCATTGGCTGACATAATCTTTAACGAAATCTATTAAAATTCAAAAAATTGTGTTTCCAGTTAATGGCTCATGCTATTTCGATCCTTTGGCTAACATATTTCTTAGAGATGTGTTGTTGAAAATGTAGTATTAATTTTCTAAACAAGGTCATCTGTCTAGAATGTAATCCAATACTGTCAGCATTTGAAAAAAATCTTTTCTAACGAATTGAAGATTTAAAATCGATTTGTTTGTGTATTGAAACAAATTTTGCGTACTGTTCAACTGTTTATTTCTGAGGGAATTACAGACAGCATTAACTTTTAAAATGGCTTCTAGTCCGATAATGTAATGAATGGCAATTTTAGTAATTAACTTAACAAAGATTAATTTGCTGAATAAGGAATTGTTCTTCCTTCCTTTGTTGGATAAACAATCTAAAGGTTAACGATCTTTTTTGAAGGATGCGTATGCGTAGAATATGAAATAATTAACCAGTTTCATTTGTTGAAGTCTACAATTAACATTGCATGTTCGATACGGCAGCTAGCACTGGTTTAAGATGATTTTTTTCCCACAGATATCAATTATACTTAATCTTGTCGTTTAAGAGTACTGATAAGAGTAGTATTGAAAAATTGCAGACTTTACCGGTCATTTCAGTATTGGATATTATCAGTCACTACAAATATGAAATGGTCAGTTATTTTCGAATTTTTTTATTTAGTTTTGATTTTAGAAATACAAATAATTGATTTATTTTGAGAAATCAAATGTCCATGAACATAACATTGTAATTTAATTGATTTATCAAAGTTGATACGATGGTTTGTTTTCTTTAAAGACAAATACCGACGGTATACAACAACTATATATCTCTATGATGTAGCTGGTTATCTATAAGTCATGACCGGAAAGACCCATAAGTTAAATGCAGACTAGTATATAAATATACTATACTGAACTTCAGTTCAGTGTGTTATCAAATATTTAAACTAGTCTTCTTAACAAATAGGGAAGTTTATTTTGTAAATATATTGTTAAAATTCTCATTACGTTTGTATTTGCACTTGGAAATTCATTTTTAAGCAAACTCAATTAACTTCGAATGAACTTTTAATATTCTTGATTAAGCTTAATTTGCAGTCAATTTCCTGCCTGAAACAAGTCTATTCAATTTACGAGCAACATAGTAGCGGACTAATGATATCTCATCAAGACTTATAACGATATGATCTATAAGAACGCCTTTCTCGTCATGCTCTCACTTTGAATGAGTCGGCTATGGAACGATTATTGCTCAAAGCAAAGTTGTATAATTGAATTTTAACTATAACAATTACTGTTTAATGGAATGTGTTTGGACGACATGGCTACAGGGTTACAACAATCTTTCGATAAAAACTTAGTTGATTTTACATTTATCAATAGAAAAAGAAAAGAAAATGTGGATCCAAGATCAGAGATTTACTTGCTATTATTTATGTCAGTAACACAGCAATCTATCGACAAAAATAAACCAAAGTCGTTTAGAGGTCAATATACGATCTTCAACAATTGGCAGACATGGCTTCAAATTATAAAAATCTTTTGTAAAACCATAGCGGATTTTTACCTTTATCAATAAAAGAAAAAACATTGTGAATCCAAGATCAGAGGTTTTTCTCCGTATCTATAACAATAACACAGCAATCCATCGACAAAATACACAAAGTCGTCTATTGGTCAATTATATGCTAACTTCAACAATTGATAGACATGGCTACATGGTAAGCGTTACAAAAATCTTTTTGTATAAACCATTGTGAATTTTTACCCTTAATCCGTGGAAGAAAAACAAATCACTAGTAAATCCAATGTCAGAGATTTTACTTGTCCGTATATCTATGTCAATGACATAGCAATCTATCGACAAAAAATCCAAAGTCGTCCAGGGGTCAATATACGATCTTCAATAATTGGCAAACATGGCTACATGGTTACAAAATCCTTTTTGTAAAACCCATAGTTTTTTACCCTTCCGGAGCACCAGAGATTACCCGTTTTTTGATTGGGTTCGTGTTGATCAGTCTTAAGTTTTTATGTTGTGTTTTGTGTACTGTTGTTTGTCTTTTGGTCGTTTTTCGTTTTTTGCTATGGCATTGTCAGTTTGTTTTCTGTTGTATTTACCAGATCTTTCGTTTCTGATTGCAAGTCTCATTAACTCTCATATGATATGCGTCGATGATGCTTTATTCCTAAGGTATCATAATGTATATTTGTTATGTATTTATTTTGCATTTTTAGATTTGTTTGTCTAGATCTTGTCATCTTTTGATTTTGTCCACTTGATACGAATATTCGTCTTATGGTTATTGGGTAATTACTTGCTGAACTGGTTTGTATGGTTGAATTTTTACTACCAATGGTTTCGGCAATGCATTTGAAAGACATCGACGTTGACCAAACTGGCAAAACTCTATCAAATCTACTTTCTTTTTATTCATATTTCTTAGCTGTAAGAACTGATTATGCTAATTGCCAAACATAATAATTTTACACTATCACAGAAGTTCAATTAAACACATTTCACTGGAAACACAATCAAACAGATTTGGAAATAACAACCGAACCAACAAAATCGTGCAAGAAAAGTTGCAAGATTGAAGTTCGTCAAAATTATCAATAAAAGGACAATGAATATGGAATCAAAGGGTCCAGTTGATAGCAAGGCAAATGATACCTGCAGATTGAAAAGTCAAAGATCTTCAGTCCTCTGAACTAAGTGGCTCAACATATTTGGATTGCATTTGTATTTGTCATTTAGTGACCTTCATAATTGTAAGAACGAACAAACTGGTTATGGTAACTCAGTGGAACATGTTTGTTCTTATTGTTTTTCGAATGAATTCTGAAAAGTTTTCCTTTAATTTGGTACTATTTTAATTGTTAAGGCCATTCTGTATGTCTTTTAGGGTAATTTTAATTCTACAATATCAACTGCCAAGGTGGATTTATAAGAACTGGAATACAAAAACTTTAATCTGGATAGAAATTGATTAAATAAAGAAAACATGTGTGCCAAATATGTTTTAACTAGATTTTTTAAAGGAATTGAACTTGAATTGTAAAATATGTAGTGATTGATTTGATACTAATGTTCTTTAGATGAAGACAAGATCGTGAAATGCATGTCCAAGTCAATCAGCCTAAAATCTTCAATGTTTAATCAATCAGACGAACAAAAGTCACTTGAGGTCGATTTTTTCTCTCTAAAATGTACAGCTAATAGTCAGAACACCATTATATTTATTACATTATAATTAATGAATCAGAACACGACAAAATAAGTACAAATTTTATTATTTTCATCAAGGCTTCTGGCAGGCTATTATTTATAGTTGAATCTGAACATAGCAGTATGTGTTAAAAATAAATTCCGATGTTTCAGATAATATTTAGAGTCTTCGCTTGTAGATCGAGAGCAAAAATAACAATTGTTTTTAAATAAACGTGGACAAGTTTCCTCGAGAACGTGTTTAGATTTACATTTTTTTTTATTGGATATTACATTAAAACCACTTCCTGTTATTACCTGCCAGATGGTTCAAAGTTGAAAAATTATAACGTTCTTAATTCGGTGTATGAATTCCAAAAAGACAAGTAAAACATCTTCTTAAATTTAAAGTTAAAAGTTCTCAATATCTAGCTGTACAGATCACAATGCAATTCAATTCAGTATTTTTATTTAAGTTTCATCTCTTGATAATCAACATAATATTTAATTGTATAATGTAGATATGAAAAAGAGAGCCATTATATACAGAACTATAAGAGTAAATAACATTTATAATCTTAAAATCAAATCCCTCACCCCGCTCCGCCAGACCCGCCTATCACTCGTGTAAGATCCATAAGGCATCAACATGTTCAGTGACATAAAAATAAAAATAAACGTGTCGTTCGATTGGCGATTGGTGCTTAAATTATATACGAAAAAACAAAAGATAAGAAGCCCCACAACTGTAGTCAGTAGGAGACTATGTTGGTTATTTGCAAAAGATGAATGTAAACTTAACTTCGTTTATGCTTTTTGCAATTGAAGGTTCTTAATTACTTGCTATGATTCGACGGTTCACTCAGTTTGCATACATCCACAAAACAGACAATGATGGATTTTTACAAACTTTCACATAAAAACTATCCAACAAACACAAAAATATTGTTCCTGTTTATAATGTTGCATTTCCGTGTCTCAACAATAGGTTTGCATGTTGGAATTCCGATTGTCACTAGTTAGCATCGATATATTGCGTTTGTTGTTTATTTGATGTTGTCTCGTGAGTATCTACTCCATAACCATTTATTTAATATACAGATAATGACTATGTATTGTATGACAACCATTCTTCGCGACAAAAAGTATTTTTAATCATGACATATATATATTAATAAATATACATGATTTCCTGGTTATTTTTTTCCTAAATGAAATAATAATCTCTAAGTTGTTGCTGCAGCTGAAAATATTATCTTTATAATATGCAGGTAGTACAAAATATAAAATATTGTCTAAAACGCTATGAATTATAATTCTCAAATTAAGGGAGACTCTTGCTTGAAATACACCAAGTCTTGTGATCGGGACATTTACTTACATTTTATACACACTAGACTTAATTCAAAAAGATATATACCGAGGGAGATGAGGGATCTATACATCCCGCCATTGTGTTATTGTGCTATGATCAATTTTGTATGCTTGTCTTTCAAATTTGCTTATGTACTTTGTCTATAGAGTGTCTATATGCCATTTTGTTTTTCTTTGTTGAAATAGTTATTTGTTTTTATAGTGATTAAGATTATAACACAATGTTGACTGCTGTACCCTAATTTTTGACATTTTTATCTATTATGTCTGTTTGTTTTGCTCACACATTGTTGTCAATATAATGGAATTATATGCGACTGTCATACAAGTGAGAGGTTTAGCTAGTTATACAACCAGGTTTAATCCACCATTTTCTACATAAGGAAATACCTGAACCAAGTCAGGAATATGACAGTTGTTTTCCATTCGTTTGATGTATTTGAGCTTTTGATTTTGCCATTTTATAAAGGACTTTCCGTTTTAAATTTTCCTTGGCGTTCGGTATTTTTGTTATTTTACTTTTTTCTCAAACATTTATTCAATACCGATGACGGGAACAGAATGATATTCCCTAGGCCTTATTGTTCATAAGTAATTGTACAGAAAACTTAAGATACAGAAGACCTTGTAAATAAACTCTGGTCAAAAGATACCAGGCTTATAGGTATCGGTACTAACATTGATCTTATAGATTAAAACATAACTAATATGTATTACTACAGATGTCAATTATGAACACTTCCTGGCGATATTTATATGTTGGCATTGCATAAGGTCAAGTCTTTCTCATACTATTTATAACGACTTTACCGTGACTAAATTCACTAGATGTGCATGTCCTGATTGATATTTAGTCTGGGAAACCAAATTTATCTTTTGGTTGTAATTGGCTATGAACTAGCTGTCAGTACTCTTAGATCGGTATGTTGTGTCTTTAGTCTTTTTGTTAGATATTTTGTGTCTTTTCAACCGATTTTTATAGTCTCTTTTATTTTGTGTTGTTACACCACTGTCCAGATTAGGGCAATTGAGCGCTCGCAAACATTGTTTATCCCCGCTACATTTCGTATGTGTCTATTTACAATCAGGAGCTTATTTTCAGAGGTTGTTGTTGAATGTCGCTTTGTATTAAATTTGTTTTTCGTATAGTGTTTTGTACATAAAAAGGCCATTGTTGTTGTTTTTTAATTATTTACGTTTTGTCATACCCGGCCTTTTATAGCTTACTATACGGCATGGGTTTTGCTTATTGTTCAAGGCTGTACAGTGACCTATAACTGTTTACGTCTATGGAATCATTGACAATCTGACAACATCTGTTTTTTTTTTTACAAGATAGTACGTCAGACGCGCGTTTTATGTCTAAATGACTCATCAGTCGCACTCAAATCACATTTGGAGGGCTAAAACATTAACGAAGTTTAAGAGCATTGAAACAAAAAAAGACACAAAAACAAATGTGCCAAATCTGACTAGAGCCAAATTGTTACCTTTTCAATGAAAAACAAACCTCACAAAGACAGTTTAACCACATTATATATTAAAACGAGCCTGAACTGTGTCAGTGGTTGTCGTTCATAATGGGTTTTTAACAACTTTAGTTGAAATTCATCACAACTTTTCTTGATTTGGATCTAGAAATATAGTACTAAATCATACTTTTCTATAATATATAGGTAGACATCTTGATTTCTGCGTTGGTTTTATTGGTGTTGGGTTGTTTTATGATTGATGTTTACCCATATATACTTTCACTTATAGTGATAGACAAGTTTTAACTTGATGAATATTGTAACATCAAACAATTAAAACATTGCGATGGAATCATATTTACTAATTAAAAATATCTACTTTCATTCTGGATGATTACATTTCATTGATTTAGAAATAAAAGTCCAATAATCAGCTACCAACTTTTACTCGACAATTTTTATGTTTTCATATTTTTGCCATTATATGCATTATTTAAGTGCCAGTATATTTTAAAGAAGGATATGAGTAATTCTATGAACACGTGCAATATGAATATAATTCTTAATTCCATATAATTAAAATGCATCTTTGAGACTTTCATAACTAAAGGCTGTATGTAACCTTTGGATGCTAAAATAGACAAAAGCCATTAGAATCAGACGGATTGAAAATAGTTTATTTTCATCCTACGGCGTTAAATGCTTCAGACATTGAAACTATATGTTTATTAATGAATCAACTTCTGATAATGAAATACTGCGGCAACTGAAAATGTGAAATATGTTAAAATGTTTGTCTATAGGTATATCATAAAGTACATTATTTATTTTCTTTCTATGGAAATATATTAACAAAACTCGGCGTAGCACCGTCAGTTGTTGAAAAGCGAGTGATTCGTCCCAAAATGTGTGTGTGTACGTAATGTATCAATTTGATGACAGAAAAATAGATGCAATGAAGATTTCATTCCAAATCCATAACTATAAAACATCTTTTGAAAGTGTTACTGCCTCTGGAAAATTTGAGATAATAATACTATTCCTCTTTTATCAAAACCAATTGCTCTTTTTAGAACAAGAGAAAAGATAGAATAACTATTTATTACTTCTTAACCCAAATTATTCGTCACAATCGTTATATTTCGCTGTTCGACAATTGCTTCGTTAGAAGAGATTGGTTACGTGCTAATTACTTCTATGTAAATTAACTATAGTCGTCTCATATCCTCGTGGCTGACGCCACTCAGATATGACAAGCCCATATCTAGTACAAACAGTTTTATAATTTATTCATAGTGGATAGTGAGATAGATAAATTGTAAATTTGTCTTCCGTCTCCCGCTAATACATTCAATGCACAACGCTTACTTTAGAATCTATTCATGGTTCGTTCATGACAATGTTTTAACTTGATATCGTCTACCTTTTGTATTAGTATATTTCATATTCGCCAAAGTCTAAAATTTAAGTGTTTTGATGCTAAACGAATTGGATAAAATGTTTTCTCACATTCAATGTTTTATTTTTAGTATGTTGTATAGACATTTGCAATATATTCGGATGAATAACAGAATTAATGTTTTTCCATTGGTATTGTTTTCAATTGATGGTATTAAAAAGCAAATAAATATTAATAAAGAGATATATAGCTAACATTCTCACACGGCTAAGAGATAATGCGACTGTTGACGGCTCCTTGAATAAATTGCTTTAATTTTCTCATTGATTATTGGCCGTTGTATGTTTTGTTCACGGAGACTTAACTGTAAACAACAGACACGTCAGATATGAAAATGAACATGATCAACTAATCAGTGTCAGTTAAAATTATTGTCAGTGATTATAGTAGAGATTGCATATGAATTGTGATTTAGGTATGTCTATTTTTTTTTTAACTTTTTCTGCTTTATATTCTGCACTACGAGATTTACTAGAACATTTTTATTATTTTTCGTTGATTTCCATTTAGTTTTTAATTCTTCTTCTTTTTTTTCTGATAATATTTTTATTTTATATTAGCTCTTATTGTTCTTCTTTTCTTTTCCTTTTTGGGGAAAAGGGGGTTATTTCATCATTTTATTTATTTTTTGTTTTGTTTTTCCACTTGAGCTGGTGTTTAAAGGGAGGGCTCGATGGGTTCTAGTTAAACCAGCATATTAATTTTTCAAAGCATCATTTTAATCTTTGATAAAACATGCCTTTTCACAGTTTTATGTATATAATTTTTGGTTCTGTTTTATTTGATAATTTAATCATTATAAATTCCTTTACAAAATAAATACAAAGAAATTTCTATTCAACAGTATCTTTAATACAAATATTGTTTTTGATAAACTTTTCACTCAGCCAGGAGGTTCCTTAAAGCATTTTTTGCAAAATCATATCAAAGTTTCAATATTTTTTAAGTAGTGGTGAATAGCGTTTTTATTTTATTGATTTATGTTGATACTTAAATTCCTTTAAATTTCATAAAATAACTCTTCAATATGAACTCTTTGAATAAAACAAAAACAGGAAAAGCGACCATACATGTACCTTAAATAATTACCCTCCTGTTTTCCTCATATATAATGCACGGGCTGGATAAAAGAAAGAGTTTTACGCCCACACACACGCACACACAAACAAGCTTAACGCATGATCCCTGACTTAACTAAATTACTATTGATTTTTAAATAACATTAACAGATTTCTATCAATATTAAATGGATTTGAGGATCATATGTATAGTTTATTGGTTTAATTTTCAGTGCAATTCTCATAATAAACTAAGTTTTATTTCACCTTATTTGAAATGGTAAGGTTCTGATTCGACTCCCGGGAAGTCTTTATAAGCCAGAATTTTTTTGTTTGAAATTTGAAGTAGCACTATGTATAAGAATTCATAATTGTAGTGATTTAATGAAAGAAAATACAATAATGGTCTTATAGAAAGGAACATGTATTTTGAACGAAGTCTTTTATTACTGAACCTTTTACTCGGTCGAATAATTTGATTTGAAAAAAAAATTCTTTCTCTGCTATTTTAAGAATTTACTCATTATGAAAAAAGAGCATAAAATGGAAACGAAAGAAAACTACATTTTGTACGGAATCTTGTATTTTAGAACACTAGACAATGGTGTTAGTATGCATATGTGTATAACATGTGTACATCTACAAGGCCAGTCATATTTGTGTTCCGTTTTCAGTGTTAAAATAAGAAGGTGTATATAGCGCTTAATCCATCTTTCTGACTGAATAGATCATTGATTCCTTTTATTAATTTTCTTACAGGTGACAAAATGTAATTAATGATCAGATGTCTGGGACTAAAAGTGATAACAAACCAGGAACATTTTTTTAATGCGAGAGATAGCTGTAAGCTCGTCAGATGGCAATATGAATTTACAACAAAAATCAAACTTTAGTAATCCTGGGAATTAGTTGCAGAAATAATTGAATGATTTGTTTAGCATTAAAGAAAAAGCCTCGATCTGCTATTCTACATATCTTAGACAAAGAGTAAAATGTTTTGAAAGTTTTATAAATCTTACAATAAATATATCTATATCTACACAGTGTATGAATATGGTTGATGTCGATCAGAGAAATAGAGTTGTCTTCCTCGGAGCAGGTGGAGTCGGAAAAAGCTCGGTATTACAAAGATTTCTTTTCGGTACCTATAACGAAAAATACAAGGAGACAATAGAAGATTTGTTCTCAAAGGAATACGATATAAATGGAACTCATTTAAAAGTTGATTTTCTTGATACAGCCGGAAATATTGCTTTTCCAGCAATGCGACGTCTATCAATTGTCAATGCTCAAGGCTTTGTTTTAGTTTACTCAATTACGAACGAAAAAACATTTGAAGAAGTCAAACAATTATGGGAGCAAATAAAGGAAGCCCGAGAAAATTATCAAGAAATTCCGTGTGTAATTGTGGGGAATCATTTAGATGAGGAAAATAATAGACAAATTGAAAGATTTGATGCTCTTAACTGGGCATACAACGAGGACTTAGGCGGAGGGTTTATTGAAGTTTCTGCCAAAGACGATATCGGAATTACCGATATTTTCAAACTTTTACTTGAACAAGTCAAAACACCTAGAGCTAAACATTCCGAACGTTTTATGTTGCGACGAATGAGTGTTCATTCATTAGAATGTCCCGAACCGGAAACAACACCACCAGAGGAAATTCAGGCTGAAGACAAGTCTAAATTCTCACGCAGTCGCAGTCTTATACGAAGAGGAAGCAAGCCAAAAATGAAGCGATCTTCAAGGTCAAAAGGTGATTGCGCTGTTTCATAATTTTTTTCTACTTTTATATGGAACAACATTCCAAATTATTGGCTACCAAATGTGCTTATCGAAGAGTTTTAGCATTTGCTGCAATGTAAGGTTTGTTATAATAATGAGAGAAAAAGTCCAACTATTTCTTGAATGCAAGATTTTTTTTTAAAAGTTGTATTGAAAACTATTTTAATGTTTTATATCGTATTTAAAATGCTCACAAAGACTATTAAATAATTTGTATTGTTTGTTTGTAATAAAGAAATAAAACCTTCAAAATTTATATATATCAGACTTGAGTTATATATTCAAACCCACAAACCGCCACGAAATAGCACAATAGTGTTGAAAGTGGCGTTAAAACACCAATCAATCAATCAATCAATCAATCAAACCCACAATGAAACCGACACTTTCGAACCACATCTTTTATGTATTGAGTTAAATTCTAGTATGAATTCATTTGAGAGTTCATGCAATTTCACTAATTTCACTAACAAATTTCTTGTTAGATCACCGATGGGTCTAAATACAGCACAAACAACATTTCCCAAACCACCAAAAAGTGAGAAAGTATATTTTAATAAAACGCATTTGACTAACAGGTCGAACAACAAATGTTCTTAAACCCTGATTTCTCCATGACTGCCATTGGCGATTGCCAAATAAACGGATCACCGATGTAATAAATGGATCTTAATTATAAATTTAATACTAAACAGAAAATATTGTAAAGGATCCTATATATATATATATATATATATATATATTAGTGCTTATAAATAGTAACACATAACATACAAATCTATTTGAGTGTGGATTAATCAGTACAAAGATAATTACAATTACACAAATGAAACTTTAAATTGCCTAACAATGTAATTTTAACACACTATTTAGTATGCAAATATTAAGATGTTAAAAATATTTACAATACAATAAAAAATAAACGCAATATTTCGCTAGACAAACTAGCTTCATCGAGTGTGCATCTATCCAGGTGAAATCGGATGCAGATAAGAAACTTTTGCAGCTCATTGTACATGAATTTTGCTGCCTTGTAAATAATTCAAAGTTTGGATGAAGTTCAAGATTATTTATTTAATTACAAAATTTGTGGTTGAAGTTTGCAAAGTCCATTGACCAATATTACAGAGATATAAAGGACGATGCTGTAGAATAAATAATTCTTTATCTTTCCTGTATCTTTTCTCGTCTTTTTCATTACGCCCATCAGGTTCTTTTGATAATGTTACTTTCCAAATCATAGAAGTGAACACTGATTGGGAAACCACGGCGAGAAGGAGAAGAGAAAACTTTTGGATCCACCAGCTCCATACTTTAGAACCTGACGGGCTTGTATTCTTATACATTGATGAGTCATATAAGGCGCATGATTATGCAGCATGATAGAAGATTGGTGAATATTTCTTGTCTTAACCCATCTTATTATAGTTGTTAGATTGCTTGTTACCAGTAAAAACAAAAAACATTTTTTAAATGAAACAGAAAAAAAACAATATTGAAAACCAACTAAAGCAAAAGCAAAGCGAACCTATCTAAAACAAAACAAGGGATGAACTCGACTGCGGAAATACTTAAATTAAAATGGTTCCTTCTGACGATTTTAAATATGTAATGGCCTCCCACAAATACTGAGGATCTCAATCAACTCTTATGAGACTTCATCAAACCCATAAGGAGTGTTGTTTCAGATTGTTTCATTTATTGAGGGCTATTATTCAACCAACCGCTGTTATATTACTAGTAGCTGCCTTAGATAATTTTGCAGAGAAGTGAGCAGTTGTGACCCTGCTTTCTGAATTCTGTGCCACCTTTTATTCCCTTGTTTAAATTAGTGTTGGCAGCTGGACTATGTATGTCTGAAATTATGTTTAACTTTTACGACACATGGTCTAGAATGCAAGTGTGTGCAGTTGGAAACTGGTTACCGACAACATTTTGTGCCTGTACCAAGCTAAGCTACCTTGACCATGTGCGGTTCCAATATCACTGTTTCTTTTTATTTATTATTTTTTGGACGTCACAGTAACATCACGGTTGCGTTCAATATCGTAGCAGCTAATATAGCCGCGATGTTTTAGATATCTATCTATGTTAAACGATATGCTTTGTAGCTACTAAGCCGTTCAAAATGACGTCATGAATATATTCTTTCCGAGGCCATTTTGGATTCTCTAGATAGCATGAATTTTTGGGCTGTCTAGATCTAGGCTAGCTATACGTTCAGTAGTCAAAATCTACGTAGCCCTACTACCAGGCTCAAGCTAGCGACTGATAGCCCTACGTAGCAGCTACGATATCGAACGCAACCCAGTAAATGACTTATCTAAATTGACCAGCCTATACAATGTATGAGTGTAAGTGTGCATGAAGTTCAATGTAGACAGATCCAGTGCTCAATAACTCCATTTTTCAATAAACGGCAATATTAAGTATTGATTTACTTGGCATAGGTTATTTGTTGTCATCAGATATATGAAAGAGTCGAGTGTTTTTGCTTTCTGAAGTGACTAATATTGAATGTTCTTGTGTACTTTCTGAAATTAATAAGTGATCGGTTCAGACTAAATACACTAGACGTTTAACCTTGGACCATTTTAATTTTATTGTCCAAAGTCAGGAAACTCTTCAGTGGTTTCTGTATAGATATGTATATCAATATTTCAATTAAATAATATATTTTAATATATAAAACGAAAATCATAGTTTATTTTTATATTTACATTTTATAAATAATAAAAAAAAGGCAAGCATTCCTCCTCTTTTTGAACCATTATTAGAAAAAAACAATAAAATTTTCTTTGATTTAGCACTATCACTGGATCAAATTGTCATCACTACATGCTAAGGTCTTGTACATAACGCTGACACAAATTTTTATGGGGTGATTTAGGGGCGTATAATCTCTACTTCAAGCAAACAAATATAAATGTTTTCCCATGTTAATATTGCCCAAAAAGTTGTTTTGCTTTCAGAATAGTGGTTTCAATATACTATATAATTTGCACAACCACATATATAAGACAAATACAATACATATGACGTTATCTGAGAATAGTGGTTGACACTCACTAACAGAGTCAATCACAATCTTTCATTCATTATGAGATGATTTAAAGGAAAGGTCTAGTATTTCCATATTCGCACCAACCGTCATTTCGTAACCTCCAGAGATAAGTATCTTCATGTAAGTTACATAGTTTACTCGGTATTGAAAAATACATATAGATTAATATAAAGACAAATTAGTCTTTGTGATTTACATCACAAGTTAATTCTTGCATCTTTATTATAATATATTATTGCAAAAATGTAAAAATGTACAGAATGCAGAGGACTGCTTACATGTATATTTACAGAAATGGTCATTAAAACTACTCATCCCTATTACTATCTGGGTTCAATTTTGTTGTTCGGTTGATGTCTGATTGACGCTCATATAGCACTTCCGTTTATGTATTATTAGTCTGAAATGTTCAAAAGACGTTATGTTTTTGTACAATACATACGTAAAAGACATTTTAAAACATGTTTTAAATCATCGAAATAAACCACGGGACTAATGAAAAAGATCAGCTTGGAAATAAAGAAAGATATATCTCATGTACTTTGTGTATATATACTTTTTCAGTTAAAAACGTTCAGACGCGTTAAGTCTTCAAAATATATTAATAACTACTGGTATACATACAGGAAACAATTAGAAGAGAACGCTATTAAGAAAATGTCTTGGAAAGTAACGGTGTATACGATTTAAACGGCTGTTATTGGTCTCTTACTATTCATTTATTAATATGTAAAATTCATAATATTGATGGTTTGCTGCATCATTGACTCGTACAAACCCTCTTTTCTTCATAAATTCTGTTTGGTTTGCCCTTATTTGTGTTTTGTTTATTGTTTTTGTATTTAGTTTTTGTTTTTATTTTTTGTTTTTTTGTTTTTTTTAGGATTTCTTATGAATAGACAGAACGCAAAACAGATTCACCAGGTACGACGTGAAAATAGTACCGATCTGATGACCCGATATAAGAATAAGAAGATAGATACCAGGCTTATAATTGTGTTTGCCAGACGCGCGTTTCGTCTACAAAAGACTCTTCAGTGACACTTGAATAAAAAAAAAAGTTAAAATGCCAAATAAATGTATGATTGCCAGTGAGACAACCAACTCTTCACATAAGAGACCAAATGATGTAAAAGTTAACAACTAACAACGAGCCCTTTCTTACTGATTTCTACACTTTTTCATATTTATTGTTTACCATTGGCCATGTTAAGGGATGGTAGATCACCACCAAATTTGTTAAACCGCGCAACATTCTTTAGGTGCCTGTCCCAAGCCAGGAATATGTAATCTAGTAATTGTTGTTGGTTGCTGTCTACCATATTAGTATTTCGTTCATTGCTGTGTAATTATTAATTATTGGTCATTGGTTTCTCTTTTTAATTGTTTTACATGTCATCATAAAGGGGACTGTTAACGCGTACTACTAGGCTACAGGGGTCAGTTTTGATTACCGCTGAGGGTCATTTGGTGATCTGTAATTGTTCACATCTCTGTTCTGGATAGTTGTCTCATTGCAAAACCATACTCCATCTTCTTATGTGTATATAGGCATAAAACGAAAATCGATGTCAACATTTCATATTATGGAACTTAGATATATTCAGCTTAACCGAATTTACGTTTTTGTTAATGTTATATTTTAGTACTTTCAACGCCTACTTAGACAAGCTATAATATTTCAAAACTGCAAAATAAAATTTGCCTTTATATGTTCAGACATTATATATATATGCATAAAACGGTATATTTTATGGCAACTGCATCAAATGTCTTGATGCAAACACCTACTTAAATTAATATAATATACCAAGATACAGCAATAATTGTCCCCTACAGCAATATTTGATGTACGAGCGCTACAAATGATTAAAATACCGTATTAATGACTTGTAAAACCATATATTCGTAATTGACTTTTGTATACTAGTTATTGGCCGATCGCATCCGCCTCTCGCCAGGAACTCGATAAAATAATGGGTTTTGATAGTAAAAGTATCCGGCATACCGATTATTCAACGATTAATTGGAGAATAATGTCTCTTTTTGTTACTATGAAATCGTTCGATACCTAATTACAGTAGCTGTCTAAAACGATAGAAGTTAAACCTGATGACACACAAAATGATGTCTGAACCGAAGATTGAATTTAAAGTGGTAAACAATCTTGCTACCAATGTTAGAATGGCCATTTTTTTATGAGCATGCTGACACGTTTTAGTTTTAATGCCACAGAAAACTTTTGAGATATATTAATGATTTAAACCTTACAAGTAGAGATGAATTGATAAATAAAAGGAAAAAAAACAGTATCATAACTAGACGTTCCATTGAGTCTACTTCAGTTGTTGTAACATTTATCAGTTAATTTTATTACTCATATGATTCTGTTCGGCTTCCCGGCACTATAGAATAATCTATTTGACATAGGTGGTATTAGGTTTCCTTTTCTTTTGTTTTAGCACTCCTGATAAAGTCATACGCAGATATATTTATCAATTTAAAACATAGATCGATACCACCCATGTAGTAGTCATGGGCTTTAGCAATTGGTTGATGCATTGTTTGATAGATAATCTCACTGTATATGGTTACTATTCCTTTTGGTGAAATAAATGCAATGGAAAAGCCTTGGTTAGAGAAAAAAGGATAACATCAAACGGATTGATAAATGATCTATCTTTTATGAGTAAACACTATTTATTGGGCCTCTCATTTAAATCATCGGCAAGAAGTAAATCTTTTGTTATTAATTTAGCCTAATCTAAGTTTATTTATTTTTCTGCTTCTCCTGTATGTCACCCCATTTAGATACCAAAACATTTGACTTTGAGCGTTTCTGATGAAGTTTAATCAAGTTATGCGCCTAAAATGCAGTAAAAACTAAATGTTTTATCAATGTTATCATAATTACGTACGGTCACAGTTGATTAATATTGTAAATTGCAAAAGAGCCATGTTACAACCTACCTAAATACGTAGACATAATATGATTTTTGCTATTTTTTAAATTAGGACCTCATTTCTTCATCCTTCTTTGGTTGATCTACCTATGTATTTCAATGTTTTTGATAATTGTCAGTCCTACAAAAAAGAAAAAGAAGTACAAGTGTAACGTTGTGCAACAATCTTTTTCCACCTGATTGATATCACTACTAATGTTTTGTTAGAACGCATCTGCCAAGTAGTCTTTTTTCTGATTTTGCCATGATTTGTTATTTCACTTTTATACATTTACTTGGCTATTTTCATAAACCCTTGGTTGAAGACTCCCACTGGCAAATGTAACCTTCGATGGATTTTGGTTATATTTAAGGTCCCTTTTGGTTAATTAGCTCCGACTGTATTTATATTTTTTTCTTGCTGTCCCGACGTTGACTATGAGAGTTACGGAGAACGACTGCATCATGCAAAGACAGTTTCGATTTAAAACTAAACATTTTTTTTTGCGGTCATATGTCAGAAGGAACTATCCATACATCATTCCATCATGGTTCAACATACTTGTTCTTATGTTGTACTGTTTCACAACTGTCCCAGGTTAGGGGAGGTTGAGCGCTCACAAACATGTTTAACCCCGCATCATTCTTTATGTGCCTGTCCCAAGTCAGGAGCCTGTATTTCAGTGGTTGTCGTTGGTTCATGTCTGTCACATTTGTTTTTCGTAAATTGGTTTGTTATAAATCAGGCCGTTAGTTTTCTCAATTGAATTGTTTCATATTTTTCATGTCGGGGCCTTTTATAGCCGACCATACGGTATGGGTTTTTCTCATTGTTGAAGGCCGTGCGGTTGCCTATAACTGCTTACATCAACTTCATTTGAACTTTGGTGGATAGTTGTCTCATTGGCAATCATACCACATCTCCTTATTTTTATATAGCCTACAAGTTACATAGAATTTAACAAAAGTACTTTATAGGCATCAGCAGCAAGGTAGGTTTATTGTAGTCTGTCTTGCACATTTTTGGTATGTTTAGTGGGTTTTTTTCAACAAACAATCTGCATTCTTATGGAAACTAACTGTATTTCTCTTATTGTAGACTTTTTCATTTATTCTAATGAGGCAGACTCCATACAGAGAAGCTGGCATTAAACGCTAACTTCCCGTTGAGCTATATAAATAATTTCTTTTGCTGGATATTTCAAACTATCTCCCCCCAGTTGATACGATATTCTAATGCTTGTGTTTATTGTCATGAATTCCTTGATAGATGGTTCTGCTTACAGGGAAACTATTGAACCAAGGATTCCATATGGCATAGTTGAAGTCATCCCTTTAGAAAATTTTACGGACGCCTTCCTGAGTTGGTGGACGGTTTATGGACTATCTGTGTCACAAATGACCACGGATATGTTTCAATTGTCGAAATAACAATCCCGTTCTTTTCCTCAATTTTAACAGCACCGAATACGATGTATTACAGAATGTTAACTTGCCATGAGCAACATAACAGATGTCACTGTTGGAGTAGGAACACTTTACTATTCAGGAGCACATGAGTTCCACCTCCTGTCGTTTGTGGGGTTCATGTTATACAATATCTGGTCTTCTGTGTAGTTTTTGTGGACTTTGTGTGTCGTCGTTTTTTTACCATTGTATTGTCTGTTTTTTCCTTGCTTTGTGTTTTTTTATTGCCCCCTTATTATCACAGCTTTATATAAGAAAGTAACTTTCATTAATTGACTAAAAAATAAAAATATAAATATAAACTATATGGTAGTTCATATCTGTCAAACCAAACACCAATGGTTTTTGGAATTTATCACTACGCGTGTATTAAATTACTCGTGTCCTAATTTTAAATTTGCCGCAATAATACATAAGTTACTCCAAGCATGGAAGTATTATAAAACTTCCATGCTCCAAGCAAATCTGAAGATTGATATGATAAGAAAGTACGTTAGATGCTATATCCATGTATCGGAGGCCAATCAGACACCGTTAATCGTGTATCGGAGGCCAATCAGACACCGTTAATCGTGTATCGGAGGCCAATCAGACACCGTTAATCGTGTATCGGAGGCCAATCAGACCAATCAGACACCGTTAATCGAAGCAATGAAAAAAACATTCTACAAAACATAATTCAATTTAAAGGTTTTGACCGTTAAATCGCTTTATCAGAGGAAGGCAAGACTTGCGACAGTTCATGCACAGGTCAATGTAACGCGCATGTCTTAATTCTATTACACGGCATATAAATTTAACAGCTATATAGGGCTGTATAGCCAGTCAAGGTCGTTAAAAACTTCCATATATACACTCCTCACAATATTCTGAATGCACGATCTGCAAGGAAGTAACTGAATATATTTAATGTCAGATTGTTGAGTTTATTGTAAGCATAATTTATAAATACTTATCTTATTAATTTTTCAATTTGCAACAGATTATTGAGTGATTAATTAAAATAGGTCACATTGATAATTTATACATTAGTGGAAAATTTATTGAAGTTATTATAATACGAGCGAATTTATTTTAATTTATGTTGAATTGTATAATACATGTTTGATTCACATAGTTTTTAATTCCAGTTACATTGGTATTTTTGGTATCTTTATCGAGGTATTAAATAATCAAAAGTGGATTCCAGGTATTTCTATTCAATTTACATTTTGTAATGCAGATTATAATGTTACTGTTCCATTATCAGGTATGTTTACTGTTATATTTTATTATGGGGTTGCCTTGTGAGACATTAACAACATCAAATGCAATTAATTATGGTACCATTTATTGTTCTTTAGCATGTTTAGGACAGCAGTAAATCGTAAATTATATTTCAAAGTTGAGCCTTCGTTAAAAGAAATCAGTTGATAAAATTTTTGAAATGGCAGTTCAAACCATTTAATGTATTGTTCGACTACTAGCTTTCGTCCCGAATCTGTTTCTAAAACGGAACATAATAAACAAGGAATACTTTAACATTTAATCAATTTGGCGCGCACGAAGCGCTTTTCTGAATTTTACCTTCATAAGAAACGTTCGCATTCGAAATTTAAAGGCAATCATTTAATTTAAAATCTATTTGTTATGTAAATTGTTCCCGATAAAACAGGGAGTGATCAATCTACCGGTGTTTTCTTATGATCAAAAGTCTATTTTATTTTATGACATATTGAAGTTATCTTTATAGTATGGTTATTCTAGATCATTGAAATTTCACACAATTCCAGATAACGTATTGATTTAGCATTATTAAATAGCAATACCTTTAAACTAGACTACACTTTTATTCAGGTATCAGACAAGCTTTACAAAAAGCTGTCTACGTGTTCTATATCAAACATAAAAATGAAGTAGTTCAAAGTTATGACACAGCGCAAAATAATTGACACCGAATAATTAGTTTACGCAGCAGCTTTTTTTCATATGTCATAAGGCAAAACAAGATCATGGAAATAGGATTTAAAAAAATGCAAATGTTTTACACTTTTTAAGACACGTGAATTTTTTCATATATTATGTAAAAAACTATGTATAATTTTTACATGAGAAAATTCATTTCTAGAGTTAAAGAGCAGTAACTCTAAGTTTTATTTCAAGGGGAAAATACAAGGTTGCAGTTGTTTTCCGCTCGTCCATTTGGTTGATTACGTTTGATTCTGTTAGTATTTTTGGACTTCCCTTTTAAATTTACCTTAGAGTTCGGTATTTTTGTTATACCTTTTTTTAGACAAGATATAACCTACCTATCGTAAAGCATCGAGTCAAGTTTTTATTGCAATTGAGTTATTCCTATTTTTCCAATCATTGGGGAAAAAATTCGAATCGACTAAATCGCGGAGAACTTTCAAACGGAGAAAAGGAATTCATTGTTATGGGGTCTGAATTTATGTTCAATTTTTTTTGTCATTTATATGAAAATAAAAAGGTGAAGAGCATGGATTGATAAAATGATCATGTTACTGCATGAGTTTCTTTTACATCACTGCTGATAATATGACAAGTAGAAACGGTTTAAATACACATATTAAAGAATATATATTAGACGTATTAAAATGTATATAAAGGAAAAAATATGACATATTTATTGCGAAAGGGGATGTGAAAACTTCTTTATTTATTTGAACTGTTACTTAGCCTTGTATGAAATATGTTAAATGTTCTGGATTTGGTCATTTTGAAGTATAAATTAGCTTCACATTTCAGTTTCACGTTATAAAAGCATAAATTTAAATTTTCCAAAATCATTTATTTTTTTTGTATATTTATATATAATAATTCATTTTTATGTAAACTGTTCTGCGAAAAAAACAGAGAAGTAAATCAATATGTCAGAAATTGTGTTTTCTTGGGGTGAACAATTTATTTGTGAAATATTTAAGTTAACTTTATCCTATCATGTTTATTCTACACAGGTACTTTAGTACAAGCAATCTTGGTGTACATTTCGTTGGATGCATATTAACTGTACACCGACAACTGCATATCTGTAAAGCTGTATATAAAATGTACACCCGCAGAGTTGCACATAAACTGCACATCTGTGAAAATGTTATTAAACTGTATATCTGTAAAGATGTATATGTACAGTTAATATATATCGTTACATATATAACAGTTTATATGCATCGTTAATATCTCTCTCTCTCTCTCTCTCTCTCTCTCTCTCTCTCTCATTATCATCTACTCACTCACGTTTATTTACTCACTCATGGTTATACACTCTAGCATTAACTCACTCAATATTTCTTCCATTCACTGTCTCTTTTACCCACTCTCTTGTTCGCTAAAAAAAACACTTAAAAAAGCGTCCATGATCTTTTTTTGCCTCATGACATTACATTATCATATATAGAAAGCTGTTGCGTATAACTTTGAAGTAATATATATTTTGTTATGTTTTGTATATAACACGTAGTCATATATCAGTCTACCCTGCTAGTGTATCAGGGTTATCTGTTTCGTAACACATTATGTAGACAGCTTTTTGTATATCGTGTCTGATACCTGCATTTAATAGTCTAAGATAATTGTAGTCTAGTTTTCATATATTGCAGTTTAATAATGCTAAATTAATATGTTAAGCATATTTATCTAAAAATATGTGAAATGACAATAATTGATTGATTGCTGGTTGCTTAATGTCCAATGGCAAATATTTCATGCATGTTCAGGACGAGAAATGACAATGAACTATACACAGCTGCTATAGTGCAAACATCTTGATGTACATTTAGTTAGATGCATATATATATATATATAAACTGTATACCAGTTAAGATGCATTATACTGTACATCTGTATAGCTGAATATAAAATGTACATCCGTTGAGATGCATATATTAAACTGTACATCTGTGACCTTGTAGGCTTTGAACTGTTTTCTGCTCTTTGGTCGGGTTGTTGTTTCTTTGACATATTCCCCGTTTCCATTTTCAATTTCAATTGTGAAAATGTATGTAAACTGTATATCTGTAAAAATGTATAGACACAATTAATATATATCTTTAAAAATTTACAGTTTATATGTACATATTATATACAAGGTACATCTTAACAGATGCACAGTCAAAAGTAAAATAACAAAAATACCGAACTCCAAGAAAAATCAAAACAGAAATTCCAGTATTAAATGGAAAAATCAAAAGCTCAAACACATCAAACGAATGAAAAACAACTGTCATATTCCTGACTTGGTACAGGCATTCCCTTTTGTAGAAAATGATGGATTAAACATGATTTATAGCTAGCTAAACCTCTCACTTGTCTCACAAAATTCCATTATATTGACAACAATGTGTGAGCAAAACAAACAGACATAATAGGTAAAAATGTCAAAAATTGGGATACAGCAGTCAACATTGTGTTATAATCTTAATCACTATAAAAACAAAAAAAAAACTATGTCAACAAAGAAAAAGAAAATGGCATAGACAAAGCACATAAGCAAAAATGAAAGACAAGAATACAAAAAAAATGACCATAGCATAATAACACAATGACGGAATGTATAAATACCAAGCAACGTCAAAAAAATATTAGTGAGAGGTTTAGCTAGCTATAAAACCAGGTTTAATCCACCATTTTCTACAAAAGGGAATGCCTGTACCAAGTCAGGAATATGACAGTTCTTTTCCATTAGTTTGATGTGTTTGAGCTTTTGATTTTGCCATTTGATAAGGGACTTTCCGTTTTGAACTTTCCTTGGAGTTCGGTATTTTTGTTATTTTACTTTTTACCAAAAATGGACTAAACAGTAAAGGTTAATTTATATGAATCTCAACATATATACAGTTCATATACATTTTTTCAAATGCACCGTTTATCTGTATCTTAACAGCTAAAGTAGCTGTATTTTATATGGTTTACCTGTTCATGAGATAATGATGAGTGTCGGAGATGGTGTTTTGAAATGAGGGGAAATGAATGACAATAGTATCCCAATTTTGTTACCAGTAACTATCTCGCTCAAAAGAAAGCAACAACAAATACAACAAAGGTCTATGAGTGAGTGAGTGATCTTGCCTCTTTGTATTCTTGTTCATCGTTTCCAATTTGATTTTGATTTAAGACTTCCCGTTCACTTTTTTCGTGGAACCATACTTGACTTGAATACGTGAGATTGTTGTTTTTTTTATTCCCCGAACATGTTAGAACAAGGACTTTGGAACTGTTAATTTCTGCTTCCCTGCATTGAGGAGAAAGATTTGTCCGCATAAAGGCAGATTATGTTTTCGAGTGTGGAATCATATCTTAATACAGATTATTACCTTGTTAGCGAGCAGGCTGAAATTCTACTAACCTCTGTTCAAAGCAGGCTTCATATAGAGATACACAAGTTCTCGTCCTGATTATGGTAGAAATATAGCCGCCTGGAAGTCATTCGTCCACTATAGGTCGTTTCGTATTCTTCTGCCTTATTCATAATTTGATTCAGAATCTCTAAACCTCACGATCTTTGAAGTTCATTTCAAAAAGAAATCCGATTTCTTCCGTGGCAAGGAATATTTATAGTCAAATTCTTTGACCGACCGTCTAAAAAACATATTTACAAAGTTAATACTAACTTAGATAAGTGTTTTTCGCTGTTGTCAAATGACTATATGGCTTATAAAATTTCGATGTTTTCAGTTGTTTATTTTTCATTAGCAAAGTTAAACCAGAATCTACGTTACACGAAAAAAAATCGAGCCACCATTTACTTTTCAATTGAGTTAATCTTATGTTTCTAATCGTTGGAACCACACGGATGATTTGGAATAAACATATGGTCAAATTGGTCTTCTTCCAACGGAAGTAAAACCCTTGACAAAGTTGGACGTCCATTAGGCTGTGTGTGTTGTATAAATTCGCAGCCACATCCGGTCAGAATTGGGACCTACCTATTGTATTACTTTTTAATAGTTTCTCGTCCTGACTATGTATGAACTAATTGCCACTGGACGTTAAACAAACACCAATCAATCAATTGATTTAATCTTTAGGAAAATGTTCGAATCGACAAAATTTTAAAATGAACAAAATGAACCATTGTCATCAGGTATGACCTTATATTCAAAATATTTCCTCGATATAAATGTACCAAAAAAATGAAGATAATGGATTGATTAAGTGATCATATTACTGATTTCTCTAAAACATCAAATAAATGTAAATACTGCTGATAGTATGTTAGCAACAAAGAATTTAAATACATATATTAAAAGATATGTATTATACGTGGTGAAATATATATTAAGGTAAAAAAAATTACACATTTCTTGCGATTAGGTATATAAAAACTTCCTCGTTTATTTTTACTTTTACTTTAAAGATTTAGATTTACGCTGTTTATTTCCGCAATGAAGCGCATTATGGCTTCTGTTCTTATATTGACCATGTTGACAATCACCCTAGCCAAAGATCTTTGCAAAAAACACACAGATGGTGAAAATGTATATTGTTTTTGTGGGTATCAAAACCTTTCTACTGTACCAGACGACTGCGCAGAAAATACTACTGTTTTGGATATTCGTGGGAATCATATGAGGACACTGCATAATCGTTCCTTCACGGGCCTACCTTATCTGCGAAAATTGATTTTATCTCATTCTTATGTTGAAAGGATTGAAGTTCTGGCATTTTACAACTTATTTCAACTAGATTCATTAGATTTAAGGCATAACTTTATAGGAAGCGATGCATTGCCTAATGGCGTATTTCAGTCTTTGTTGCATTTAAAACGATTGGATTTAAGTTACAATACCTTTTCAGAGTATCCAGACAAACAACTGAGCGATTTGGTAGGTCTTGAAATTTTATCTTTAAATGGCATCAACGGAAAAAAAATTGGAAAGGGATTTTCAAAGTTAACCAACCTTGAACAGTTTAGATTGCAGCCTTGCAAATATGAAATATTACACAACGATACGTTCAAGTACCTACGAGATCTACCTATTACTTATTTTCCTTTGTCATGTAAAATACGCAAAGTAGAAACTGGGGCATTTTCCCCATTACAGCACTTGACATCTATCAGCATATACAGAAATCGTGTTATACGAATAAGTAATTTACTTCCGTCTTTTATTGCGTTCAGAGGGCATAATATGTCATCAATACTGTTGGATAACAATAATTTCTATTTCGGAAAATACTTTGATTCTCTTTCAAAAAAAGATGGCGCAATTTTAGGTGATATTTGTGCCAGGACAATTTCATTAGCATCGAATTCATTAATTGAAATCCGTCTTGGATTTCTCCATGCCATGAAATATAGAAACTGTATTGAAACACTTATCCTACGAGGTAACTCCCTCAATCGTCACCAAGAATATATATTTGAATTAAACTTGCTGAGTAATCTAAAATATGTGGACTTATCCATGCAGAATCCTTATTTCTTGATTGGTGAAAAGACTTTGCGAAATAATTATATTGGAACCCCTAGCGGTTTTACAATAAAACTACCATCTACTTTAAAATTTATAAACTATTCAAACATTATCACCAAAAATACAAAATTAGCCCCCAAAGTGAAAGTAATTGATGGGTACAATGTTGAAGTGTTGGATTTTGCAAATGCACAGTATATTTCTTGCAACACGACAATTTGGGGTTTCGCAAACCTCAAAAACTTCAATTTTTCGGGTTCTAGTTGTTCTTTATTGTCACCAACATTTTTCAGATATCTAAAACGTCTAGATCATCTGACATTCCGAAACGCACAATTATCACGTCCTCTAGGCAGTTATGGTTTTGAAAAACTATTACATGGATTGGTTCACTTAAGATATATAGACTTTTCTCAAAATAACTTGAAAATGTTTGTTTCTAATTTATTTGTTCATCAAAAGTACTCATTGAAAAAACTTATTCTGGATACAAACGACTTCACTGATATTCCAATAACTGTATCAGATTTTCGTAAAATTATACATTTGGATTTAAGAAACAACAAAATAGAATATATACACAAGCACGTGATGGCTGATATCGACAAAGCGGTGCGCGATGGGTGCAATTTGACAATTTTTCTCTCTGGAAACCCACTGAAATGTAACTGTGACACTATAGATTTTATTGAATGGTTATTTAGAACAAAAGTTATACTTGATGCAGACAAGAATTATTCATGTTCCGATACGGATGGAACAATTCGAACGACTACATGGGCGTATTCTAATCTTCGTGAAACAAGGTTAAACTGCATTTCAACAACATACCTGACAATATCTATTATATTAACATCAAGTGTAATAATATTTGTAATAATGATGTCATGGGTTTGTAAATACAAAATAGCACTTAAATATTGGTATTACAACATTCGGTGGAAATATCGCTTATTTAAAGACATTAACACTCGTACTGATTTTAAGTATGATGTATTTATTGGTTATCATCACACTGACCATAAGTTTGTGTCAGATAAAATGGTTGCTTTTCTTGAATACGAAAAAGGCCTTAAGCTCTGTCTCCACCAGCGTGATTTTCTTGCTGGACTTTATATTGCTGATAATATCATAAATGCTATTAAAGATAGTCGCAAAGTTCTTTTTGTAATAACGACAAATTATCTGAAAAGTAAATGGGGGAGATTTGAATTCGACATGGCACGTATGCAAATGTTTCAAGAGAATCTTGAGCCGCTAATTATAATATTGCTTGAGAATATTTCACCATCAGAAATGCCCAGTGATCTGATAGATGTTTGGGAACGGATAACATGTATAGAAGCAGACGAGGTCGTGCGTGAATCTACTCAGGCGTTCAGTGGTCACCAGTTCTGGGAAAAACTATATATAGCTGTGAAACCGTAATAAATGACTGTATGAAATGCGTGGGAATTTCTGAAAGCACACAACAAGTCTTACTTTCAATGTTGTTTTTCTGTTGGATTAAAACTAAACAACAACACCAAGCCTAGCTTACGGTTCAACAGACTACAGAAACAGCCGACTCACTCGAGGAATAAGACGTGCAAATTAAGCCTAAGCAACACAGAACACTTAATGGCCCAGGTATAGACTGACCAACACTAAAATATGCTTAAGGAACTGAAAGGGTTAGAATTGGCAGTCCATATTAAAGAATAATCCACCATAAATAAACTGCAATATATTTCTATAATTTTAATACATCAATAAAAACAAAATTGATTTGGGATTTTTGAATACTATGGACTCAATCATCACTAAAGAGACAATGAGCATCTGATGCAATACAACTGGTATCGTTAATTTTATTGCAGTAACATCAGAAAATAGTACAGAATAAATAATGATTGCAAAGGTTTTTATACAAAAACAAAAACAGTATGCTAAAAAATATTAAAATTGATGTGTGAGTAAAACACATATGAGCATTAATCGGAAGATGATACAAACGAGCAATCATCGACCATAAGTTGAATAACGACAGACAGTATCATGGCTAAAAAGACAAACAAACAAAGCAGTCCATTAAACACTTGACTACAGGGTTTCGGACACGAAAGATTAAGCACCATAACCGAGTGTGAACTCAGGCGATCAGGAAGAGATGTCAGTTCTTGGGCCAGTAGTTACACCCGTCGAATTTTTTTTTTTCTTTGAAAAAAAAAAAAAAAATCTTTGATGAAACATATCTGTTGATAAGATTCACACAATTTGGGATTGGAAAATGTTTCTCGTCTTAAAACACAAAATTAAAAATAATTTTATAAACCATCGGGCTACATTTAATTTTGTAGGCCTAATACGTAACCGAAAATTTGAAATTGAAATAATTTCTCTGGACATAGCTATAGGAAAGGCAATAACATAACCGATACAAACAATATGGAATTGAAATGTAAAATGTTACGTTTCTCTTTCATATTGCTGCAATTGTATAGCAAAATTTCCATGTTTTTGGATTGTTTCCCTTATTTACATAAATCTTGAATAATCTTAGCTCCTCCGATTAAATATTAATTCTAACTCCTTTATATATATATATATATTTGATATAAAAAAAAGAGGGGCAAAATAAGTCATCGCTGAAACAGTACACGTCACGTACTGTATACATATTATTGAGTGTTTAAATCGAGTTCAGTAAAGCCCCAAACTTACCAGCAAAACAAAGCAATACCGATGATTCACGTTTTCAGCTGTAGATACATCATTTTGAGAAAAAAATATGTTACAAAAATGTTACAATTCTCTTCCTTATTGCTTCAAACTTAAGACAAAATTTCTCTGTTTTTACTTTATTTGCCTGTTCTAGATACATCTTAGATGAATCATAGCTCCTCCGGTAAATATTAATTGTAATTCGCATTTGCCTTCTGAGTATTTTTTCAGTTGGGAATAATTACAAGTGTCATGGAATAAATCAACGATTTCAATGTGGTAAATATAGCAAATAATCGGATCATTAAATTTTGAGTCATACATGTCAAAAACAAAGAAACATATTGTGATGAGTTTCAAAACTACAAACAAAATCAATAAAATTAAAATTCGTGAAAAGAAATTAATAACATAAAAATTTAAAAGTCTACTGAAATATACAACAAACAGAGAAATATTAACGATATACTGTATAACCGTAGACGGTATGGTTTGTTGCCGTACATATAGTATAAATGAAAAGAGATATGGTGAATAGGTCAATGAGGCAGCAACCTCACAACATAAAAAAAATAGTTTTACGCGCATTGTTCAATAGTAGAAGGTGTCTATAAAATACATCATGCTCTTATTGTCGTCAATGAATAAAATAGACACTATCAAAGATATTTGCCATTCATTATGAATTCTCCGCAGACAACCACTGGCGAGGTACCTGAAATGGGAAAGGCACTTGTGCAGTAATTATATTTATATCAACTGTTCCACTGTAAGCAGGCTAATAAGTTTATGTAACACGACTGCCAAAATAAATTCAATACTTCATGTGAATATATATTCTGGGGTATTCAAAGAAGCAAAACTTGCACTCATCCTGTACATTGTTTACTAAGGGGTCGACTAGATTAAAGGCCTTTTATGATTATCTTAACATATTTTATTGTAACATTGTTCAAGAGGATAAGATGCAAGTTATTACAACATACGAGGTCTTCTCCATATAGTATCAAATAAAGTAGCTAGCAACACATGCATTTATAAAAGGAATATCCCCACCCCATCTTTTAGTTTATCATTGCTTTTTTATATTTACATTCTACCATACAAAATGTATAATGTTGATATTGCCGTTTCGTTCCCCTTTCACCAGAACATGCTGTTAACTGTAGATACAACCCTTGAAATAGTTTGTGAAGTCTAGAATACAAGTTATTTGATTCCAGTATAATTATTTCTTGGATAACTCGGAAGCGTATAAGCGCCAAAAGAACTATTTCTAATCTTTGCGCTATTTTGGAAACTTGTGCATAATCAGCATAACTGCAGTTATTATATATATGCAATATTTCATATAATGGCTCAGAATGTCTATTGAATTCGGATGAGACTATCAGCGACATCGAAAAAAAGGGGGAGGGTGCACGTAAAACTTGTTTAACCCACCTACAATTGTGTTCCTGTATAAAAACCTGATATTTGAACAATGTGTTGTTCAATAGATATAAGAAGATGTGGTGTGAGTGCCAATGAGACAACTCTCCATCCAAGTCAAAATTTATAAATGTAAACCATTATAGGTCAAAGTTGGATGTTGTTTAAAATACGTCTATTTTGTTTCGGAGAGGTAGGGTGTTGGTGATTAGTGTGGTTTGTTATACTATCCAATAGTTTTGGTAATTCCTGTTGTATCTATGTATTTCTGCTTATTGATATATGGGACACGGCACAGATATTGTTTACCTATGTACGCTGAAAATTCGATTACAATAAAAAAAAGTGTCTATTGGCCATGGCGAGAAATTCCAACCGTCATGACGTTAGTCATTTCTAAAACACAAAATAATTGAAAGAGAGGAAAAAGAGGTGCGTCTTCACAATGACGATCATGTGCGTCTAGTACACACAATACAACATAGCAATGTCTGATGGGTTGGAACTGTTCATTTCAATGCAGAATTCATTTTATTTTCTGAAACACTTGTAATTGTTCTACCTTGTCAACCAGTTATTGCTTTCAAGAGCATTTGTAATCACTTGCCGAGTTCCAATTGACTTTAGATATTAAAAATTATAGTGTGAAAAAAATGTTTTCCCCTATTCGAATATGTACAATTGCTGTTCTGAACACACTTTCCATTGGTAACCGAGGTGTTACGTGTTTATATTGGTTCAATTGTATCATATTTAAGATATTTTAAAGACGTGAGGAATGAATTTCAATAATATGAAAATTTTGATATACAGTATTTCAAATCGACTTTTCTAATGTTGTCGAAATAAAGATGTCTCTTCAATCAATAGATTATGTGATATGATCTTCATATGACATGTATTTGATTTAGATCATCTTTCATTGATTTATGAAACTTGTTTTGGACCACTGTTATGTCACGATATAGTAAATTTAGTATCTTTTGACGAGTTTGGTAGATAATTAATTTAATTTTGAATAAAGTAATCACTGAATTCAACGGTCGCAATGAATAGTCAGTTTTTCTTCTTCAACTTTATTAAATTAGATCTACCTTTTTACTGAATACAGAATAAAAATACAGCATATTTTCAAGTTACGTTTTTTAAAGGTGATGGAAAATATTCCGATAAACTTCTGTTAATAAAGCAAATACATGTCATTCTTTACAAAAAGAAACTAATGTAAAATAGTATCCTATAACGTATACCCGATGAACTTTTT